>JAPPVO010000036.1:162263065-162863065 GCA_030407325.1 Camellia japonica
AAATATCTTGCATCAGATAGGTAGTTTTCGGCCTTGAACCTTCCCTAGTGATAACCTATCGGACTTACTGGCTAACCAATGGACGCGATGCCTTGAATTGTTCAGCCGTTTGTGTAAGCCAAGACAATAGATTTCACACAAAATATCTTCTAACACATCGTGGTTCTCACTGTTGTGTTCATTTTGGCCTTGAACGCTCCTGGTTTTCATGAGTGTTTCTAGAGAATGTAGCCTCTTCATTCTCATAGAACCGGCCCCAGTTCGACACTCATATAGGTGATTCTTATTGTGAGTATCTCCTTATACTCGTCTTGATTTTATGCCTTAATCAAGATATAAGTAATCATTAAAAGCAAGCTTATCCTTATACCCCTGCAGACAACATATGTTGCAGATATCACTCTCACCATAGAATGGGTAGGAATTTTAATCCCTTGGTGATTTCTGGCGAGCCATACATAACTTAGTTGTCCCTTTGAACTTAGTTCTTGGGATCTCCAGTCATATAAGTAGGGTTACCATTATGACGACTCTTATGTAATAGGCTTTAATCCCATTCCCTTCGATGAACTATACACTAGCTCTTTTGTCAAACCTTTTGTTAACGGATCCGCAATATTCTCTTTAGATTTTATATAATCTATTGAGATTATTCCATTTGACAACAATTGCCTTACGGTATTATGTCGACGACGAATATGTCGTGACTTACCGTTATACATATGATTCTGTGCCCTGCCTATTGCAGATTGACTATCACAATGAATGCAAATAGCTGGCACAGGTTTTGGCCACATTGGAATGTCTTCTAAGAAGTGACGAAGCCATTCTGCTTCTTCTCCTGCTTTGTCTAAAGCAATGAACTCGGATTCCATTGTGGATCGTGCGATGCATGTTTGTTTCGTGGATTTCCAAGAAACAGCAGCGCCTCCCAGAGTAAAGACATATCCACTTGTGGATTTTGAATCTTTAGTATCCGATATCCAATTTGCATCACAATAACCTTCAAGTACTGCTGGATATCGAGTAAAGTTCAAACCATGATCACGGGTGAATCTTAGATATCTAAGAACCCGAATGATCGCTTTCCAATGGTCTTCTCCGGGGTTACTAGTGTACCTACTCAATTTACTGATAGCATAAGCTATATCAGGACGAGTACAATTCATTAGGTACATTAGGCTTCCAATGATTTGGGAGTATTTTAACTGAGACACTGCATCACCTTTATTTTTCGATAAATAAAGACTGATGTCTACAGGTGTTCTAGCTAAATTCAAATCATCCTTGATAAATTTATCAAGAATTTTCTCAATATAATGAGATTGAGATAATGCATATCCGTCAGATGTTTTAGTAATTTTCATTCCTAATATAACATCTGCGACCCCATATCTTTCATATCAAATCTTTTGTTAAGCATTTGCTTAGTTGATTTGATCATGTTTTGACTGCTTCCAATGATAAGCATGTCATCCACATAAAGACAAACTATGACATATCCTTGGTCAGTGTTTTTAACATAGACGCATTTGTCACATTCGTTTATCTTAAACCCATTAGTAAGCATTGCATGATCAAATTTTTCATGCCATTGCTTAGGTGCTTGTTTTAATCCATAAAGGATTTTACAAGCCGACAAACTTTCTTTTCTTGCCCTGACTACAAACCCTTCGGGTTGCTCCATATAGATCTCTTCATTTAGATCACCGTTTAAGAAAGCTGTTTTAACATCCATTTGATGTATTTCTAAATTAAACAACGCTGCTATAGAAATAAGCATGCGAATGGATGTTATTCTTGTCACAGGGGAATATGTGTCAAAATAGTCCAGACCTTCCTTTTGTCTGTAACCTTTAACTACAAGTCTTGCTTTATACTTGTCAATTGAACCATCTGCTTTCATTTTTCTCTTGAATATCCATTTATATCCAAGAGGTTTAGAACCTGGTGGAAGATCCACCAATTCCCAAGTATGATTTTGCATAATGGATTCAATTTCATTATTAACAGCCTCTTTCCACAAAGGTGCTTCAGGACCTGTCATTGCTGCCTTAAAGCTTTGAGGTTCATTTTCTAACAGGTATGTCAGAAAATCTGGACCAAAGGATTTTGATGTTCTCGCTCTCTTACTTCTTCTTGGTTCATCATCAGTTAAATCCTGTTGGTCGAGACCATTACTAGTCTCTTGTGTTTGATTGTCATTAGTCTCTTGACTTTGTGTACAATCATAAGTTCTTTTCTGTGAACTTAATTCCTGTCCTTTCTTGTAAGGAAAGACATGTTCAAAAAACACAGCATTCCTTGACTCTATAATAGTGTTCACATTTATATCAGGTATTTCTGATTTATAAGTCAGAAACCGATATGCACTACTATTCTGAGCATAACCAATAAACACACAATCTACTGTTTTTGGTCCAATCTTAGTCTTTTTAGGAACAGGAACTTCAACTTTTGCCAAACACCCCCACACTTTTAAGTATTTGTAGGAAGGTGGTCGACCTTTCCACAATTCATAAGGAGTGCTGTTGGTTTTCTTGTGGGTATTCTATTAAGAACATAATTAGCAGACAATATTGCTTCCCCCCACAAGTTCTGTGGTAAACCTGAACTTAGTAACATGGCATTCATCATTTCTTTTAGGGTTCTATTCTTCCTTTCAGCAATTCCATTTTGCTGTGGAGAATAAGGGCTGTAGTTTGGTGAATAATGCCATGTTGTGCACAAAATTCATTTAATGGTGCATCATATTCACCCCCCTATCACTTCTAACCATTTTAATGGTTTTACCAAGTTGATTTTCAACTTCTGTTTTGTAGAGTTTAAACATTTCTAAGGCTTCATCTTTACTTCTAAGTAAATAAACATAACAATATCTTGTGCAATCATCGATAAATGTTATGAAATACTTTTTGCCCCCTCTAGTTTGAATAAATTTTAGATCACATACATTAGTATGAATTAATTCTAGAGGTTCGGTTTTCCTTTCAATCGATTTAAATGGAGCCTTAGTTAGTTTCGCTTCTACACAAACTTCACATTTATGATTAGGGTTAATTTCAAACTTTGGTATATAATCTAAACCAATTAATCTACGCAAAGCATCAAAATTTACATGACCTAATCTACCATGCCATAAATTCGACTCAAGAATATAAGCAAAAGATGTGTTATTCTTATTCATAGCAACTTTTGGTACAACTGTCATTACATTTAGTTTAAGAGACCATCACTCATGTATCCCTTACCAACATACATACCACTCTTTGTTAATACAAATTTATCAGACTCAAAAACAAGCCTAAAACCATTTTTACTTAACAAAGAACCAGAAACTAAATTCTTCCGGATGTCAGGTACATGCAGTACGTTGTTGAGGGTCAGTTCTTTCCCTGATGTCATCTTCAAGATCACTTTCCCTTGTCCAGCCACAGTAGAAGTAGAAGAATTTCCCATGAAAAGTTGTTCACCATTTGCAGCCTCATTGTAGGTAGTGAACATCTTCTTGTCCGCACATATGTGACGAGTTGCTCCAGTGTCAACCCACCACTCTTTGGGATTTCCAACCAAGTTAGCCTCAGACACCACAGCAGAGAGGTTGATGTCATTCACTCCGTCAGAGATGTAATCCAATTCTGTTACATTGGCCTGATTGGTGGTCTTCTTACTTGTACTTCCATGATCCTTCTTAGGCGGGCGGCAGTCAGAAGCTCGATGTCCAGTCTTGCCACAGTTATAGCATTTTCCTTTGAACTTCTTGTTGCCATTGTTGTTGCCTTGTTTAGGACCATCTCCAGTAAACTTCCTCTTTTTGTTATGTGGTTTTTGAACTTGTTCAACCACATTAGCCTTGGACTCAATGGGATTTTTCCCATTCCTCTTTTCAGCCTTTCGGTTATCTTCCTCAATTCTTAATCTTACAATCAACTCATCCATGGTCATCTCTTTGCGTTTATGTTTTAAATAATTTTTGAAATCTTTCCAAGCCGGTGGTAACTTTTCCACCAAAGCAGCGACTTGGAAAGACTCGCTAAGAGACATACCTTCTGAATGAATATCATGCAAAATTATTTGAAAACTTTGAACTTGAGATATTACCGTTTGGGAGTCTACCATAACAAAATCCAGAAATTTACCGACGACAATTTCTTCGTGCCGGCATCTTCTGTCTTGTATTTCTTCTCCAAAGAATCCCATAATTCTTTTGCTGACTTCAGAGGACTGTAAACATTATACAGCATGTTGTCAAGGCCATTGAGGATGTAGTTTCTGCACAGGAAATCTGAATGTTTCCAAGCATCTACAGCGGCAACAACTTGCCGATCACTTTCACCCTCTTTAAGTGCTGGAGCCTCTTCATGGAGAAACCGGGCCAAATTAAGAGTTGTAAGATAGAACAGCATCTTCTGCTGCCATCTCTTAAACTCAGTACCGTTAAATTTTTCCGTTTTTCTCCATGATTGATTGTATTTGAACATTGTACATGGTTACTGATGATGAACATGTGTGGGGATGATGTTAGTAACAATGAGTACCACTGCCAGATGCAGTTTCAGTTGTAGTAGCCATAATCTCTGATTACAAAAATCAGAAAAATTAAAACACAAATTAATTTTCTAGTTACTAAAACCAGAAAATAAATTATAACACAAAATAATTTTATTTTCCTTGTTACTAAAACTAGAAAAATAAAATAGCACAATAATTTTCTGTTAACACAATTAATATTCTGCAATTGTTAATGACACCAGTATATTACTACTAGTTGTCAAAGAAAAGAGACAGTATATTACTACTATCTGTCAAATAGCATAAACACTATTTGTTTTTCCAACCAGAATATGTCTTTATGAAATCAGAAAATTAAATACAATGAAGATACCAAAAAAAATCTGTCTTAAGATTGTTGGACAATCTTCACTGTATTTAAATAAATTAAATTCTGTTGTGTACTAAAAAACAACCAGAATATAAAGAAATAAAGGAAATGAGAGAATTTGTTTGATTACAAAAATCAAACTCGAAATAAAAATAAATAAATAAAAAAACATTTTATTTTGTTACAAAAACAAAATTAAAATCTGATTTAAATAAATAATAATAACACTGAAAATAAATTAAATAACTTACTTGATTAATTTCTTCGAATTATAATCTGATCAAGTCCAGTGTTTGACACTGTGTCCTTAAGACAGATTCGTCCTCTCCACGGTGCTTTCAGAATTTGGACGTCTATCTCCCAGGATGAAATGATCTTCTACAAACAATAGCAGCACTACAAATTGTTTGCCTTACGAACACACTAAGTGTTTACACTCTTTCTTTCAGAAATAAATGCAGCAAAATGCAGAGATTTATAGCAGAGGTGGGTACGAAAATGGAGTAAAAATCCAAATGGGAGGCTAGTCTATTTATAGATGTAAAGGTGGCTCTTGGTTTTGAATTGAACAGGTATGATACCTGTTGGCTTTGAATTCAAACAGATTTGAATCTGTTGGGTTTAAATTAAACAGATACAAAACGGGAAGGGCCCTGTTTGGTGTGCAATAATACCAAACTAGTTTTTTCTGTTTGAAAACGGGAAGGGCCCTGTTTGGATGACAGTAAATCCAAACCAATAATTTGAATTCTGGATTTTATTTTACCAAAAATAAAATTAAATTCAAATGTTTTTGGCCCAAAAAGATTAGTATTGGGCCGAACAAGCCAACCCAACCTCACACACACCGCGCCCAAGCCCAGCCCAGCCAGCCGGCCGCCGGACGGCGGCGGTGCGGCGTGTGGTGATTTTTGGGTCCAATGGGTCTAGCCCATTTTGCCCATAACCTCTCCCTCTAAAACACTTGGGTACCCCTTGGGGCACACCCCAAGTACCAAACCCATGCCTTATAAACCCATTCAAAACTTCCCACCAAATCAATGTGGACAAGCCTTATTCAATACCTTTAAGGATTTCCACCAAAACTCCATTTCCATGGAGCACACTTTGGCTTCAATTTCCCATTCACTCGGTAATGGTTTGAGCAACCAAATATACCACGTGAATCACAACGCGGCATAGAACGCGTTACCACTTTGACCCGCGTAAATCGACGCACGGGGCCCACATAAATATTAGACCAAACTTAGGATAAAATTCTGGTTTTACCCAGAATTTATAACCATTTCCAACATTAACCACTTTGTTTCAACGTCAAACTTAGAAATTTCAGTCGGAAAATTATTTTTGTATTAAAACTGGGGGAACAACTTTTTGATTTAATTAGATTTTGATTTTTTTGTATTTTTCTTTGAATCAAAATGGGGGTATTTCCTTATTTATATTTTAAATTTAAGTAAATAAAACATAAATGTAAGAGGCTAAATGAAATGAGTGTAGTTGTGGTATTATGTTGGCCTAAGTGTCCTTGGTAAAAGTCCAGAAACTTGCACGGTTAGATGTCGAGCCTTCCGGTTAATACCTATAAAAATGACAAATTGGTAGTGCTTGTAGCCTACTTGTAGACATGTCTTAGATATTTCCAGTGTTGTATTCAATGTCCTGTTTCTCTTGAAAAATAATTGATTGCATGAATTGTTATATAAACTTGGCATAGTATGGTTTTGAAAAGAAATATAAAATGTTTTGGCACGAGCATTGTATATGCATTCACCTTATAACTCTGTTAAGATTCATACACTGTGTTAGAGTATCTTTACTGGGCTTTGGCTCACCCTATGTGGAAAAATCATTTTCAGGTGCTGATGATATGCCTCTACCAAGACAATAGTTTGGGAGGATTTGGAGCCAAGAGTTTTTATTTTTGTTATTGTTATATTTACTTTGTGTAAGCCTAAGGCTTTATTTGTATTGAGTTTAAACTCACTTTTGTTGTAACTAAGAACTGTCTTGGAAAGTTGTAGCCAATAGGGCATTGTATATCTTTTTTAACTTTTAATTCATATCTTTTGTTTATAACACATGCTATAGACTCAGGGTTATGGTTTATGAATGTATAAATGCACATGTTATTCCTTTGTACATTTGAAGTATATGAATGAAAGGACTTTATTCTCGGATTATGATGTTGTTTAATTAATCATCACTTTCGATTCATTATAATTATTCTCGGAGCGTTACAACTTGGTATTAGAGCGTACCAGGTTTGAATACTTTGGGTACGTGGGAAATGGTTCTTACCACAATGGGTTTATCTCACTTGATAGAGATATTTGTGTGTATGGTATGCTATGTGATAACATGTTTATGTGGCTAAATGGGTTTGTAATTTAATTTCTAAGATGTTGATTGGGTCTACGAGTTTCTAGAAGTCCTGTTAGAAGGACACTTGTTCACTGCTATTTCTAACTGGAACTCTAGCAATGTCGTAGGACGATCATTATCTACAAAGGAAATTCATATATGTTTATGTGATTATGTGCTTATGTGGAGTGAATTAATTGTTGTCCACCATATTAGGACGTGAGTGAGTTAGCTTCGGCACATTTGTAAATGTGCTAATCTCTTGTGTTACCTTCATTAGGATGTCAGGACGTGGACATGGTGATGGTAGACGTGCTAGGCCTAGACGGCAGGAGGTGCCGTTATCGGATGATATTCCGGCGCAGGAGAAAGAGATTGGTCAGGCCAATGTAGCCGAACCAGTTGGTCAACAGGCCATGGGTGCTTTAGTCCGTGAGATGGTCAAAGCTTTATAGGAATCTATAGACATTCTCAAGACTGATAATCAAGTCCAGACCCATGTTGCGGAGACGAGGCCATCTTTTCTGAAGAGAGAGTTCTTCCGATTGAATCTAGATGAGTTTTTACGGTACCTGAAGGAGTCACTGAAGGCAGATGAGTAGTTAGAGTAAATGGTGAAGACGTTCGAGATGCTTGGCATCGAGGACGATGGGTTGAGAGTGACCTTGGCATCTTTCTAGTTGAAGGAAGATGCAGGTCAGTGGTGGAAGTATGTGCGTGAGAGCATTTGAGTGACTTGGGAGGCCTTTGTCAATGCCTTCCAGGACAAGTTTTTACCTTCCACTATTAGGGATAAGTTGAAGGAGCAGTTCTTGAAGGTCAAGCAGCTTGACACACCGATGCCCGAGTTTGAGGCTACGTTTACTAGTTTGTCGAGGTTTACACTGGAGTTGGTAGCGACGGAGGAACGCCGTTGCTTGGAGTTTGAGAAGAGATTGAGGACCAGACTCTTTCTCAAGGTGGTTGCGTCCATGATTAGGGATTACAGTCGTCTTGTGGAGGCGGCGACCCACTTAGAGATCGTGATTTAGATTGAGGAGGAACGGATGAGGGGCTCTAGGTAGAGGAATCAAGAGGTTCTGGGTGAGACTCGGGACAGTAAGAGACACAGGCGTTCCACCCCGCAGTAGTCCCAAGGAGCACAGTCTAGATCCACTTTTCTTATACCAAGTTCTGGGTCAGGAAGGGATCACTTGTTTCAAGTGTGGCCAGTTGGGTCACAAGTCGATAGTTTGCCCACAAAAGGGAGGAGGGCAATAGTCTGTACCTTCAACGGCTCGTTCTTAGAGCCAGAGTCAGGAGAGAGGGCAGCCACTTACTTGTTATCAATGTGGGCAGTCAGGGCATATGAAAAGGTTTTACCCTCAGTCGGGTGACATATCTGATGGGAGGGATCACTTGTTTCAAGTGTGGCCAGTTGGGTCACAAGTCGATAGTTTGCCCACAGAAGGAAGGAAGGCAACAGTCTATACCTTCAACGGCTCGTTCTCAGAGCCAAAGTCAGGGGAGAGGGCAGTCACTTACTTGTTATCAATGTGGGCAGTCAGGGCATATGAAAAGGTTTTACCCTTAGTCGGGTGACATATTTGGTGCATCTGGTTAGAGGTAAACACAGAGCCATCAGCCTCTACTGTCAGCACAGGCCTCAAGGGCGAATTAGGCAGCCTCTTCGGCTCAGTCAGTGTTTCAGACTTCCGCTCCGAGGGGTGAGCAGGTAAAGTAGTGGCCAACAAGGCGTGTGTATGTTGTTACCATGCTAGACTTAATGTCAGCACCTTCGATAGTGAGAGGTAACTTCTTGTTATGTAATTTTATTACCAATGTGTTAATTGACAGGGGTGCATCCCATTCTTTTATCTCGTTTGCATTTACATTGGCATTAGAGTTAGAAGTGGCTCGGTTAGTATCTTCACTCATGGTAGAATCACCAGTTGGTTGTGAGGTTGTATTGGAACAGGGATGTCGAGGTTATGAGATAGAGGTTGCCGGTGGCCAACTTCCTTTTGCATTTATGTTGATTGATATGTTGAGTTTCGATGTTATGTTAGGTATGGATTGGTTGTCATCCTATCGGGCTATTATAGATTGTTACCGTTAGAGGGTTACTGTATGTATCTCGAGTGGTGATTGTTTTTATTTCTTGGGGGACAAAGTTGATAGAGCCTTGTTGCCAGTATGTGATCCGCGTGGTCGGAGCGAGCTTAGTCTCATTCTTGCTACATTCTTGGGTGTTGAGAGTCATACGGTCCTAGTTGAGTTGCCGAGGGTAGTTTGTGAATACCTGGACGTCTTTCCTGAAGATCTCACTAAGATTGACTTCTCTATTGACTTAGTGCCTGGCACGGCATCGATTTCCATGGCACCGTATAGATTTGCACCTGCTGAGTTGAGTGAGTTGAAAATTCAACTCTAGGAATTGCTAGATAATGGCTTTATTCGCCCTAGTACTTTGCCTTGGGGAGCACTGATTTTCTTTGCCAAGAAGAAGGATGGCACATTGTGACTTTGTATTGATTACCGGAAGTTGAACCGGATAATTGTTAAGAACATGTACCCACTGCCTCATATAGATGATTTGTTTGACCAGTTGAAAGGGTCTTGTTGTTGCTCTAAGATAGACCTGAGATCGGGTTATCACCAGTTGAGAGTGAAGGAGGAGGATATCCAGAAAACGACATTCCGTATGCGGTATGCCCATTATGAGTTCTTAGTGATGCTTTTTGGGTTAACTAACGCACTGGCCTTATTTATATATTTGATTAATCGGATCTTCTATGAGTTCCTAGACCGTTTTGTGGTCGTCTTACAGACATTTTGAGCTACTCACCCTCTGAGGAGAAACATAAGGAACATTTGCGGATTATGCTTGAGTTACTTAGAGCCCATAAGTTGTATGCTAAGTTCGGGAAGTGTGAGTTTTGGTTGAAGGAGGGGAAATTCTTAGGCCATGTGGTATCTGGAGAAGGGGTAACTGTAGATTCTTCTAAGATTGAGGCAATGCAAGATTGGGAACAACCTAAGAATGCCTTTGAAAGCTAGAGTTTCTTGGGGTTAGCCGGTTATTACCGTCATTTTGTGAAAGATTTCTCTAGACTAGCCTCATCATTGACTAGACTGACGAGGAAGGGAATTAAGTTTGTATGGAATGAGACTTGTGAGAAGTCATTTCAAGAGCTTAAGGTTAGATTTACCACTGCTTCATTGTTGATTATTCCAAAGAGGGGTTTGGGCTATTCTATGTGTTGTGACGCGTCTCCGGAAGGTTTGGGTTGTGTCTTGATGCAACAGTGGAAGATAGTAGCTTATGACTCACGTTAGTTAAAAACACACGAGATAAACTATCCTACTCACGACTTAGAGCTAGTAGTAGTGATCTTTGCCTTGAAGATTTGGAGGCATTATTTATATGGTGAGAGGTTTGAGGTATTCTTCGATCACAAGAGTTTGAAATATCTGTTTTCATAGAAGGATTTGAATTTGAGGCAGAGAAGGTGGATGGAGTTTATGGAAGATTACGACTTTGAGTTGCACTATCATCCGGGAAAGGCCAATGTTGTGGCCAATGCTTTGAGTAGGAAGTCCATTAGTAGTGTAGCGAGTATTGCCATCCGGAAATGAGAGATGTTGGGTGCTATTGGTGAGTTTGACTTGCCTCTTGGCGAGTCTGTTTAATCGATTGTTTTGTTTATTATAGTTGCACAACCTATATTTGTGAGCTGAGCAATAGAAGCACAATGGGATGATCTCGAGGTAAAATCTTTAGTAGGAAGGTAAAGAAGGGCTTGAACGTGTATTTTGAATCGAGTGTTAAATATCTTGACCGTCTTTTCGTATCGGAGTCTTGACGAGAGGAGGTACTCCAAGAGTTTCACCATTCATGCCTTGTGATACATCTGGTAGGTACAAAGATGTTTCACGACCTTAGTCGTCAATTTTGGTAGAGAAAAATGAAGAATGATGTAGCCGTATTTGTATCAGGGTGCTTTATTTGTCAACAAGTGAAGGCCGAGTATCAGAGGCCAGCGGGTTTGTTGCAACCCTAGCCTATGGTCGAGTCGAAGTGGGAGGATGTCACGATAGATTTTGTTGTGGGTCTTCCGAGGACTCAACGGGGTAATGATGCCATTTGGGTGATAGTTGATCGGTTAACGAAGTCAACGCACTTTGTACCTATGTGCACGAGTGACTTGGTAGATTATCTTGTCGACCTTTATGTTAGGGACACAGTTTGACTTCACGGGGTCCCTTTGACTATTGTTTCGGATATAGATCCGTGTTTCATGGCTCGGTTGTGGCAAAGCCTATAGAATGCCTTGGGCACTAGATTGACATTTAGCACCGCCTATCACCCTCAAACTGATGGGTAGTTAGAGCGTACTATTCAGATTCTAGATGATATGTTTCGGGGTTGTGTCCTTGACTTTAAGGGGTCGTGGGAAAGGCAATCGAGTATTGGCATGGCACTATTTGAGGCCTTGTATGGTCGACCGTGTATATCTCCTGTGTGTTGGGCCGAGGTGGGTAATGCATCTATGATAGGTCCAGAGTTGGTACGGTAAACGATAGAGAATGTTGCACTTATTCATAAGAGGTTGGTTACAACTCAGAGTTATCAAAAGAGCTATGTTAATCGTAGGAGAAGACTGTTATCCCTTGAGGTAGGAGATCACGTCTTCTTGAAGATATCACCTAGATAGGGTTTGATGAGGTTTGGAAATAGCGGAACTCTTAGATTTATTCGGCCTTTTGATATCCTAGAACATATTGGGGAGGTAGCTTATCATTTGGTCTTGCCGCCACACCTTTCCGGGGTTTATGACGTGTTTCACATTTGTATGCCCCGGAAGTATGAGCCGGATCCATCACATGTGTTGGATTGGACCGAGTTAGAGGTAGATGAGGATGTCTCGTATGAGGAGAGACTAGTTAGAGTTTATATACTCGAGACCAAGTCTTGCGTGGCAAGACAATTTCCTTGGTTAAGGTGTTATGGAGACGACTTGAGAAGGTGAGACGGAAGTCCGTGAGAAGTATCCAGACTTATTTGATAATGTTTGAACTTGTATTGAAAACCTTATTATGTTGAATTAATATAACCATTGTCTATGTTTTAGAAATGTGAATTGTATATTCAGTACTGAGAACTTGTTTATAATTGTAATGAGAATGAGTGATCAATGAATGGGTCATGGTTGTGAGTTCAATTTATTATCATTGTTATAATTGGTGTTGTTGTGGATTTCAAATTTCGAGGACGAAATTCCTTAAGGGAGGAGGTTATAGCGATTCTGATTTAGACCCGACCCATTTATTGCCTTTGAATCTAGGAAACCATATCTGTAATGGTCGTTCTTTTTTCTCTTAATGTTTGGTTTTGCTTCTGGGGTGGACACCATGGGTTTCTAGGGTCGACACCACCTTGTTGTCTTACTCTTGGTGTCCTTACTGGTTTTTGGGGTCGACACTAGTCTTCTTGGGGTCGACATCACCTTGCTGCTATGTCCTGGGTGTGGCTACTGGTTTTTGGGGTCAACATCACAAGTTCAGGGGTTGACCTCATTGTCTACTGCAAACATAAGTGTCTCAATATTTCTTCTTGAAGGTCGACACCTCTGCCTTGGTGTCGACTCCTGCGAGTTTTTCTCAAATTTTGGATTCAGTTTAGGCCCTACGTTTTGAAGGGGGTTTGACTTATTCTTTTCATTGACTTTGGAGGTATTATACTACTACTATAAATAGACCCAAACACTCTTTTTATCATTCATTCTTTTCTTTCTCTCTCTCTGAAACTCAACTTTTCTCACATAGATCTCTAGATCTACTCAGTTAGAGATATCTTTTCACATTGGTCCTTTGAGAAATGTTGTAGATCTCATCAAGTGATTTCTTTTGATCCAAGAGCTTCGTGGTTTCACCGACTTTGAGTTTTTCCAAGTTTTCCTCTTCATTTCTTGAAGTAGGGATTACTTTGACTCTTTTTATGATTTTTAACTCAGTTATTTGTCTCTCTAAACAAGATTGTGATTTGGAGATTTTTGGGTTTTGGTTTTGGAATCAAAAAAGGGGTTTTCAAAATGGGTTCTTACATATGGTTGTGGCCTTGTAAAAAAAATGGATGGGTTATGATAAATGGTAGATTTTATCCATGGAAATTGATTTTTAAAGAAAGAGGGTTTTTGCCTTAAATTGTGAAAATTTGATTTTTGTAAAGAGAAATGGAATTGATGTTGGTTTTATGGAATTGGAACAATGATGATTATAAGAATGGAGTTGGATATGAATTATCACTCCTAATTGAAAATGTTATCTATGTTGAAATTTAATTATCTATTTAGAGATATCTGCTTGGGCTATCAGTGGAGCATAGTTATGATTATTATAGAAATTGTATGAGAACTACGTAAATTGAAACTAATTTTCTCATCCATTGCATTGAGGATTATAACATGTTTAACACATAAAAAATGGTTATTGTTTTGAGAAAAAATGGTGAATACCTTAGTGAATTTGGGTAGGAGTGTAGTTGTGGTATTATGTTAGCCTGAGTGTCCTTGGTGAAACTCCATAAACTCGTGCAATTAGGTGTTGAGTTTTCCAATTAATATCGATAAAAATGACAAATTGGTAGTATTTGTAGCCTACTTGCAGACACGTCCTAGAGATTCCCAGTGTTGTATCCAATGCACTGTTTTCTCTTGAAAAGGAATTGATTGTATGAATTGTGATATAAACTTGGCATAGCTTGGTTTTGAAAAGAAATATAAAATATTTTGGCACGAGCATTACATATGCATTTACCTTATAACTCTGTTAAGATTCATACACTGTGTAAGAGTATCTTTACTGGGCTTTGACTTACCCTATGTGGAAAAACCATTTTCAGGTGTTGATCATATGCCTTCGCCAGGGCAATAGCTTGGGAAGACTTGAAGCCAAGAGCTTCTGTTTTTGTTATTGTTGTATTTACTTCGTAGAAGTCTAAAGCTTTATTTGTATTGAGTTTAAACTCACTTTTATTGTAACCAAGCACTGTCTTGGAAAGTTATAGCCAATAGGGCATTATATATCTTTTTTACTTTTAATTCATATATTTTGTTTATAACACATGCTATAGATTCAGGGTTAGGGCTTATGAATGTATAAATGCATGTGTTACTCCTTTGTACATTTGAAGTATATGAATGGAAATACTTTATTATCGGATTATGATGTTGTTTAATTAATCATTACTCTTGATTCATTGTAATTATTCTCGGGGCGTTACAAAAACATTTACTTAAAATAAGGTTGATGTGTAGGGCATGCCTTAGGAATTGAGTATGTGTGACTAGTTATTTCTAGTGTGATTGCTTGAGTGGTTGGTTTTACCGAACAAGCAGTGAAGAGAGGGCAACCAGTACCTTACTCTGTAGACCTAAATGCTGAGAGATTGAGTTCACCGCTCGAGCGGTCTACACGATCATTTCTCTCACTTTTTCTTTTCCTCTTTCTTTCCCCTCCCCCAAGCTTCGAAAACCCTAACTTTCTCTCTCTAAAAATCTCTCTATATACTAAGATTCAAGCTACATCTCTCGCGAAAACTGAAACCCATGTAGAGATCACCACCTTCACCTATTGGATTTCATTTTTATGCGGATTTCTTGTTGGGTCTTGCCTTCTTTGCTCTTACTTTTGAGATAGAGTTACTTTTAATCTAGTATCTTTTTATTTTAAGGATGATTATGTGGTATTATTGTGACTATGACGCTTTATAAGATGTTTATATTCATTAATTGAGTTTTGTGCTTTAAAAATGGAGTTTTATTCAAATATTCTTAAAGATTCAAACAAACCCTTATGGATTATGGATATTGATGTTGAGAATTAGCATCTAATATAAAAAGGAGATGAAAGCCCCAAATTTATTAAAACCCTAGTTTTGGATTGTGATGGAAAATGATGTTTGAGTGAAATTAATCTTCAAATCTTGAAATTAGTTAGATGTCAAATACAAATGGGTGGATTATGAGATTTTGAATTACCTTAGAAATGTATGTTGAGTTGAGACTTGTGGATTTTGGAAAGTTTTTAAGATTATCTCGATTATAACTATTGTTCTCTTGATTCTCACAAACTAAATGAATTCAATTACTTTGGAAATCGTTAATTCATACATTGTGTGTTTTATCATTTTAGCTCATGAAATTGTCAATCCTTTGGAAGTTTGGAAAGGTTGTAAAATGGGAGGTTAATAGCGTATCAGTCCGGGTAGCGAGTCAGTTTTGGAAACGAGTTGAGTATTGTATTGGTACCTATGAGGAGAGGGTAGTGAGTCAGTTTTGGGAACAAGTTGAGTATTGTATTGGTACCTGCACGGGGAGTCAAGGTGCCCAATTGCTATGTCTTAAGCTTATCACTGGACGAATGTAGAAAAATATTTTTGGGTGTCCACTGGCTTACCATATTAATAGCCGATAAAAGTGAAAAAATGGATGATTTTAGGTACCTATCGCCCTGCCGTAGTAATAGCCGACAAATTTGGAGATTTTTCGGTTATAAATCTGTGTATGTATTATTGGGCTCTTACGAGGGATGTCATGGCGTATTTACCACCCTCGTGTTGAGAAGTGGTTTAAGTGGAACAATGATTGTAGTTGTTTCTTTTTCATTCTATGTGGATTTTCATGTAATTAGACAGTTAAATATATCTCTACTGGGTATATAACTCATCCCTATCTGACATTTTCAGGACTCGGTGATATGCCACCATCCCAATGATCGAGAGGTGGATCTTGTGAATGGAGCACGAAGGCTCATGGATGTGACATTGTGAAGCTCCAAGTTTATCTATTTTGGGACTGAGTGTCCATTTTATTGAAGCAAGGCCTTGTCTTGAATATTTGTAAGCCATTAGGGTATTTGATTGAAATCTCTAACTTCTTGAACTATGATAACACGTGGGGGTGTTTGGAAAAGGCTATATTTTGGCTTTTTAGGTTAAAATTTACAAAAAGACGAAATAGACTAAAATAATCAATAAAACAAAATATTACATCAAACCCACAATCATTTCAGTTTTTCTCTTACAAACTTCACATCCAATTACAAAAAATTCAATTATCTTCCCAAACACAAAAATTTCAGCCTATTAAAATAGCAAAAAACTAAAATAGTATACTACAATAACAACTTTCCAAACACCCACACGGTTGTATCTATATCATGAACTTGAAGCTGTAATTTTTTATTATAGTTCAATAGGAAAGAGTTTTTGTATTAAAGTCTTCTATGAATATTATTAAAATTTTAAGCAAAACTCAAATTGATTATTATTATTATAAATATTTTAGGGCGTTACATCCATCATCAACTTACTATCGAGGAAGTTTTTCAAATCTTGCTTAGATTTGATTCATTATCAAGATCCGGCACTATTAAATGTGGTTTTATACGTTAGGCGACCTCATTAAATCAAAAATATTTTATTTTGTAATGTAGATGTGGGGATTAAAGTTGTCATGCCTCAAATTTACAAGATCCGAACCTAAGAGAATATTCTCAAAATATATCAAAGGAGAATCATAAATAATAATCAAAAGCCACTCTTCGTGTATAAATAGTTCATTCATTTGATGTTTTATAGTCGTTACATACATCATATATTCATAAATTACATGACATTAATATATAGTACGTAAATTAAAATAGAATCAATGATCTTTATAAAATAAATGCCCCCTAGTTTACAACAATTTAAAAAGGGTACAATCCTTTACAAAAGAAATGGCACTTGGCCGATAAAATAAAGGCCCTTTGCCAACAATAATAAGAGTTTTTCTAGCTTACGCTTACATTCCACACCAATTCATTGTCATGATACATTATCAATACCTGTAAAGTTTTCAACAACGTGGAATGAATATGTAGTTTAGTAGAAAAAATTTTGGACAAATTATATAGGTGGTTCTTATATTTTGTTCTTTGTTGTTTTTGTCCCTACACTTTCAATTGATTCAATTTTGACCCTTAATTTTAGATTTTTCTAAATTTGGTCCAATTGATAATGCCGTTAGTGTTTTTTGATGAAAAATTATCACTAAATTAGTTGAGGTTAACTCACTGAGTTAAGTAAATTTATAATTTTGCTCTTAAAAATATAATACATACCATTTATAGTATTTTTCATAAAAAAAAATGATAAGAATTTTAATCAATTGAATCAAATTAAGACAAAGTCATAAACTTATAGTCAAATTAAGCCAATTGAAATTACAGGAACAAAAAGGACACAAGAATTAAAGTAGAAGGACAATTATCGTATTTTGTTCAAAAGTTTTACATCTACTAATATGAATATACACATGTAAATGATTGTGATGCGATAATGTATGTATACAAGTCTCATTCTCCATCAATAACAATATTCATTTTCAAATATCATGATTTACTATAATATTTGATCAATATAATCAGATAACAATTTAGGGGTTTTTTTTTTAGGGTCCTTGATATTAAAATTTTATAGTATAAAGGACATTTAATATTTTCATAATGTCTAAGGTCCCTCAACATTGATCTAGAGAAATTTCAGTCCAGAGAAATTCTAGCCCAGAGAAATTTCAACTCAGAGAAATTCCAGTCCAGAGAAATTTTCAGCCCAGAGAAATTCTGGGTTTCCAAAGATTTTCTCTAGGTTCAAGACTTTAAACATTCAAATTTCTCTGATCTATGGACTAACATAAAAAAAAAAAAAAACAAAGAAAATTCAATCCAGAAAAAACTCAATCCAACTCAGAGAATCTCTCTGGTTCAAACTAGAGAAATTCAATTAAAATCATAGAAAATTCAATCTAAATCAGAGAATTTCTCAGGTTCAAATCAGAGAAAACTCAATCCAACTCTGAGAATTTCTCTGGTCCAAACCAGAGAAATTCAATCAAAATCACAGAAAATTCAATCTAAATTAGAAAATTTCTCAAGTCTAAACCAGATAAAATTCAATCCAAATCAAATCAGAGAATTCGATCAATTTCACTGAGTGTACCACGAAAACAAAACAAACAAACAAATTTCACTGAGAGTGCCCATCTGGGTTTTCTTCAAAAACTACATATAATAATACCCATTAATTTTTTCTCATCAAAGAGAAGATCAGCAAGACCAACAACGAAGTGTGAAATCGAAAAGCAACAGTGTTTTACGGTGTCTTACCTCATACACTCATGTGGGTTATCTCCAGAAATTGCCAACTCTAGAAATTAATATGATATTTTCCCAAATTCACAAAATATTATAATAACTATCTCTGTAACACAGTCCAACCATTTCTATGTAAACTTCAACCCTAATCTGTCTCTATATATATATCACACATGTACTTACCAGAGAAGCCTTGACCGATCGGTTTCTACAAAGAGGAGGTTGAAGAAGAAGATGAAGATGGCTAAGACTTCCATCTCACCACCATCAAGCGGCCGTGCTCGGCGGCGACAACAACAGCGGTGACGGTGGCGATGAAGACAGCCACGACATCAAGGCAACTCAACCGTCAGTGCTGATTTCAGCTTTGATCGCAGTTGTCAGACTCAGATCGTAATGGTTCATGGCTCAGATTGCGGTGGTCCAGCACAAATCGCGGCATTCCGACCATTACCGACCAGCTCCACACCACTAACACTAACATTAATGCTGTCGCCACACCTAATAACTTGTTGCCTTCTACCATTTTGTTGTTGCTGTTATTGATAATAATATATAGTAATAGCAGGAGGGAATCGAATTGAATCGAGAGATTTCAAAGGGTCTTCCTCCTCAGAGGGTTGTACTGGTTCTTCTAAAATGGGAGTGGTTGAAGAGAGAGAAGCGATGAGGAGGTCTGGATATGGAACATAGGAGGGAGAGAGTTTTAGAGAGAGGCGATGTGTAGAGGTCGAGAACGAGATGAAATAAGAGAGAAGAGAGAGAAAGGGAGTGAGGGACTTTACACATTATAAAATAACATTGTGGACCTCTTCCATTACTGAAAATGGAAGAGGGACTTTAGACTAATTTTCCCAACAATTTATTGGTGAATTCTCCCAATGTCAATGTATATGCTAGTGGCCATCGCTAAGCATCACCTAAACACTTCTATTGTAAGGACAAATAGGTACCTACGTCGTGCGGGTTTTCGATCTTTTACCGTGAACTCTTTCGCAACTTAATCTTATCTTTATACATTGTTTGAATTCACCATTAACATTCAATTTAAAACAAGTGTTTTCAAATATCAATGCATCCCATGCAAATCCTGATTTTCCAAAATGTTTTCAACAACACCTCTGTTCATCAATGAGTTTTTCATTTCAATTCAACAATTCAATTCATTCACATTTGAGTTTCAATACACCATAGATTGGTGATTTCTACAATAATAAAATTCTTCACCAATTGCCAACAATTTCAATCTCTACAATATGCAACAGTTCATAATTTAGGATACTTCATTTCAACTTTAATAATGGGGACAATAATTCAACAACTAAAGTAATTTCTCAAATTAGGGTTTTAAAGAAATCTCATGCTATAAAATATTAAGAAAATAGGTTTGGTAAAAAAATATAGAGAAATAACCAATATCCTCAAACCTTAACCCTATACAATGCACATTTCCAAAATCTCTACAAATTTCTTATACAAGTGTAAGGACAATACCACACATCCACAAATAAACCGATATTACATAGATAAAAGAAAACCCTACCTCAAGATTTGAATATGAGAAACCCAATTTTTCAAAAGTTAGTGAAAATAAAATCGATATCACTAGATGCGAAGCCCTCGTTGAGCTCTACAATATTACTACTTAGATTTTAGATCAAAACTTACTCTAAGGCCTTCAATCTCAAGGTTTAAATAGTAGAGTTATGGTAAAGAGAGAGAAAGAGATGAAAGAAAAATAGATATATAGAGACAGGGGATATGTTTGAAATGAAGAACCTTAGGAAAATAAAAATAAAAAAAGGGTCCAAAACAATAGGTTGAGAGGCTGCCATGTCGCTTAGAAGATTTTGATCACGGGGCTCTACAATCATTATGAGCGGATAAACCTTTCCTTCTTACCTTTCGACTGAATCCTGTGCCAAAGTCTTCTTTTGTTGTTTAGGCGCCTCCCATTTAGCCTTTATCCTAGCGTGTCCCTCATTTGATGATGTAGGGGATCCAAGATGCTAGCACAGGTCAAGATAGGGCACCTCCAGTATGGGTATTAATTCTAGAGTAGGAAATGTTGGCCCAAGCAGCGAATTTCCAATCTTGCCACATTTTATTTTGTCTTACACATCTCATCTTCCATTCTTATGATCTCTGAAGGATCCCCACAGGCCATGGTTTCGAAGATCATAGTAGTTTCAGTATTCTGATAAAAAAAAAAATAGTAGTTTCAGTATTTGCTGTGACCCAGTGTGAAATTTCTGGGTTGCTCATGTGGATCTGTCCAGTTAAATTTGCATAATCCGCTTGTATGAAACAAATCTTTCACAAGTGCGGATTGCCCCCGACAACTTTACTAAGTAAACTTCAAACAGATATACCTGCTTCTTCCGAAGTCAAAATTAGGTTTATTTTATGTCTAAATTGAAGCTCTAGAAGTAAGATTTTTAATGGTTCTTGCTTCACATCAAAATTCAAAGTGTGAAAAGAGAAAAAAAGTAAAAGAGTAAAGACTAGTCAAAAATAAAAATATGAATTCAGGGCTTTTGGTCCATCTTACCCAAACATCATTTAACACATCAATAAAGGTTATAAATATCTATCAAGATCCTCTAGAGTTTGGTTTCCTGAAGTGATCCCTGAAGTGGGGTGATCCAACGATTCCAAATGAAACTAACCAAAACGACGTTGTTTTGGTTAGTAATTTAAAAAAATAAATAAATAAATAATTTTCTTTAATTCAAAATTCCTTCCTGCAGATGATATGAAGCAAAACGACGAAGAGAGAGAGAGAGAGAGAGAGAGAGAAAGAGAGAGAGAGAGAGAGAGAACCTTCTCTTTCAGATGATATGAAGCAAAACGATGAAGAGAGAGAGAGAGAGAGAGAGAGAGAGAGAGAGAGAAACCTTCTCTCTCAGCCGCCTCATGATCTCCAACCCCAGCAACATCTCCAACCTCACGACCCCTCTCCTCCCCTCCTTACCCCCTTTATCCCCTTAACTTGTTCCTGCAATACCATCAACACCATCACAACCCAATTGCAGAATAGAGCCAATTGTAGACACCCCATTTTTGACCGTCCTCAAGACTTGGACGTCACCGTTTGAACACTCGGTGATCATCCATGTTCGTGTTCATCTCGAGTTCTCGGAGGTTTCGGCCACGTGCCTTGCCTCAAGACCTCCCGACTTCTGTTTTTGCTTCTGGGGACAGGGAATGGCTTGATTGGACATCCCCACACCTCACCGGCCATGGCTTGAGGCCACCGGCCCTGTTTTCTTGCCATCGGCCATTGGTGATGGCCGGTCGGCACTATTGGCTTTGGTGGCCGGTCGGCACCTTTTGCGGCCGGTCGGCATCTTTTGTGGTCGGTCGGCCATCTTTGTTGGCCGATTGACTCTTTTTCTGGCTGAGACCTTTTCTTGAGGGGGTTTGAACCTTTTGAACCCCCTGTTTTAGCTTCTCCAAGAAGCTTGAACCTTTTGAACCCTTGGTTCTAGCTTGAACCATTTGAACCTTTGCTCTAGCTTCTCCAAGAAACTTGACCCTTTTTAGCTTCTCCAAGAAGCTTGAACCTTTTTAGCTTCTTGGAGAAGCTTTCACCTTTCTAGCTTCCAAGAGAAGCTTGCACCTTGTTAGCTTCTCTTGGAAGCTTGGCACCTTGCCTTATCTATATAAGGAGAGCTTCTCCTTCTATTTCAAGGGTTAGAAAAATCTGATATATATCATATATATATCACTCCCTCTCTATATCTCCCTCTCTCTCTACATTTGTGTGGGTTAGAGGGTGCAAAAGGGTCTAGTTCTTGGCCATTTGAACTACACCTCCTAGCACAACACCTCCATCATCAACCTAAGGAGCTTGGAGGCCATTTTCAGAGGCTAAGGGACTGTTTTTTTGGACCAAGAGGCTGCTGTCCCCTTTTGGCTACAAAGGTAACTCATTTTCCCTCTTTATTTCCCGTTTTTGCACACACTTTTAGCCTATCTTGCTTGCTGATTTGAGCTTTGTGTATAACATAAAAAAGTTCTATTTTTTTGTTTTTAAGATACTTTATTAAGGTCACTTTTGTGTTTGGAGTCGTTTACCCCCTCTTAGGCCTTGTTTGGCCCCATTTTATGCTATTTTTGGTGAACTCCGGGACCACCTTGTTTGGGCCTCCTCACCACTGAAATCTTGAGGGATTTCAGTGGTGAGGATGGTGGTTTGAGGTCCTAAGAAGGAGAGGGCCATCCCCTCTCCATGTTGCCTGCAATATGTGCCATTTTAGCCTCATGTGTGAGCACCATTTATTTGTACTTATTTTGCCATGATATAGCACTGTTTTCAATTGGTTTAGACACACCATGCTTGCTTTGCATACTTGTCTTGTAATGCCATGAAATTGCCTTGACATGTATCTAGCATTTAGACCACTATGCTTACTTGTTTTGGCTTAGCTTTGTGAAGCTTTTATGCATGTTTTAGTGTGCTTGAGGACTGTTTTTGGTTTTTGGGTCATCCATGATTTGCTTTGTATAGCTACCATGTAATCCCCCTTGTAGGCCTTGAGCGTTGACCCCTCTAGCATGCTTTACTTGCACTATTTCAGTGATTTGGCGTCACTTATAATGTCATTTCAGTCCTCATGGCATGCTTTTATGTTTGCATTTGATGCTCCTTTAATGCTTTATAAGGTTGTTGTCCTATGCTCCATGATAGGACCTTTGTATGTGCTTCCATGTTTAGACCATTTAGATGCCATCTAGGTGTGTCTTTAGTCTTGTTTAGACTTGCATTGGACCTATTTTAAGTCCCCTTGGCCCTTTGAGGCTTGGCTTGTATAGCCATAGTTTAAGCCCCTTGGATTGCTTTGAGTTTTGGACCATGTTGCATATTGTCATATGTCTTGCATACTTGCATGTTTTAATTGCATCTTGTATGCTTGCCATTAGCATAGTTATTCCATGCCTAGCATGCTTGTTAACTTAGGTTGTGTGCCTAGTATACATTGCTTGTGTCCATGCTCATGTTGCATATCTAGCTCACATACCTAGGTTGAATTGCATTGAGTATGCATTCCTTGCCTCCTGAGTGATCATGATAGAGGTTAGGATTTATTGGGTGTTTTATGTGCATTTCATTTGAAATCAAAATGCACAACTTGGTTTCTTGGGTCATCACGCATTGAAATGCGTGATTGATGGTCCGAGAATCGAGGGCCATCCTCCTTTGAGTCATAAACATGATAAGGAGTGTGGTGGTGCAAACATTTGCTTGAAATGCATTGCCATGCTATGTCTTGCCCTCTGCTGCTGTCAAAATCAGTTTCTGCAGGAAGATTTGGCCGGCTGGCCATCTTCAGTGCCGACCGGCCATCCATCAGTGGCCGATATCTCAATTAGTGGCCGGTGGTCATTCTCCATGGCCGGTGGCCAATCCCCTTAGCCGGTGGTGTTCCACAGCATTCAGAGAAGCAACCCTGGGACTTGTGCAGTCTTCAGAGGAGCAGAACAGTCAAAGCAAAGGCATCTTGTGCATGGCAGTGACTTTCCGAGCGGGACCGAGCGCGCATGCATTGGACCCTCTTCCCGAGGCTGCTGTTTACTGCTTTCATTAGATTAGTTAATTTGTTAATTAATTAATTGGTATGTAATATTTAATTAGCTTGTAGGTTAATTAATTGTATTATTATTTCAGTCCCTCCGAGCAGGGGCAAATTTGTAATAAGTGTGGGTGCGTGTGTGCATGTCTTCCAACCCCCACTTCTTTCTCCCTTTTACTTACCTGCTTTGATGGTTTGTATTAGGACATATTTAATTTAGCATACCTTATGCTATGCATGCGTGCATCATTCATCAGTATTGCATGCACCGGGCTCGGCGCATCAAGTTAACTGCATAAAGTATTTCAAATCTAACTTGAATACATGCTATTTGTGCATTTTCACATGTCATCCTTAGATTAGCCGAGCCTATTCTAGTGACATTCTGTATGCATTGCATTAGCCATCTTAACACGAACTAGGATCATGCATATGATTACTAACTAGTTTCTGTTTTGGCTTGGAGTACTCAGTAAGCATTTATGTCTTAGCATCCTTGCATGAGTGTGAGTGTTGCCATGATAGCATGCTTACCATGCGGCTAGATGCTTATTTGATTAAACTGCCTGAATGCCTGTGGGTGAAGGTTGGGTTACTTAAATTGGAACAATACATCAAATGCGAGTTTTAAGCCCACTTGGAAGTGGCAAAACCATATATTCTAAGCCCACCCGAGGGTGGCAAAATCTGCATTTTAAGCCTACCTGCGAGTAGCAAACTGCTTTAAAAAACAAACGTGAAATGTTTTGTTCCAATTCGGGCGATCCAGTCTATACTTGTATGCTGTGCGCATCACGTAGTAACTCTAGGCTAATAACCGGAATAAGGACGCATGATGTTTTCAAAACAAGATATCCTAGTTAGTAGAGGCCGATCTTTGGATCGGGCGAGAGGGGTGCTCATAGCTGACCTTCTCCAATCGTACCCATGTTCCCGAGCCGAGGCAACTTTGGTGATGACGGACACGTGGCCTTAGGCAAACGAGTCAGGATTTCCTAAATTCCCCCATTAAAAAATATTTAGGTGGCGACTCTGTATCTCGCAAAGCAGTCCATGTTTGGCACTTCTTTCAAAAATCTGTTTTTTCTCAAAACGATTTGCTGGATTTGGACTCTTTGGTTCAGATTAAGAACCGTGACAATTTGAGTCTTGAACTGTAGTAGACCCACAGACGAACAAAACGGGATTCATCATCCCGGGACGTTCGGGGACGTCTACACCAATTTTCTCATCAGTTATGTTTTCCAGCCCTCTGATAACCTCACTTCCATTGCTTCAATGTTTGGCTCAACAACACAGTCAATAATTTATGTCAATGGTAATCATCAGATTCAACCCTTTGAAACTATCTTTGTACCTGTTTCAAAACTTCCTAATTTGACACAACCTAGTCGTGTTTTTGTTAATTCAACCTTTGGGGAGAATGGGAAAAAATGGGTTGTGGTTGGATTGGGAATTGGGTTGGGGGTTTGTGGGATTTTGCTGGTTTTGGTTTGTGGGTTGTTTGGTTACAGAGAAAATACATGGAAGAAGAGGAAAGGGATGGTGGAGAGAGGTGGAGAGGGAGAGAAAATGGTTAGGGGAGGAAAGGCTTTGGATGTGAAATTTGTGGCTGATATGTCAGATTGTTTGGATAAGTATAAAGTGTTTGGGATTAAAGAACTGAGACAAGCAACTGATGGGTTTGATGAGAGGTGGGTGATTCAAGGGTCTGTGTATAAAGGTTGTATTGATGGAGTGATCTATGCTATCAAGAAGATGAAGTGGAATGCTTGTGAAGAACTCAAGATCTTGCAGAAGGTAAACTTCATCTTTGCCCCTTGTGTTGAATTAAAGCAAATTTTTCTTTAAAAAAAAAAAAAAAAATTACTAACCAAAACGACGTCGTTTTGGTTAGTTTCATTCTAAGCCGTTGGATCACCGCACTTCAGGGATCACTCCAGGAAACAAACTCCAGAGGATCCTGATACTATAAATATTTAGAAGGATGCCTCATTTATAATGATTAAAAGATCAAATGCAAACCTATCATTATCAATAGTTTGGAAACAATATAAGTACAGGGTAATGAGTACCAATTAATATAAACAAGTCGAGTTTAATAATCGAGACACTACAAAGGTACCACAGTTACCTATTGCAATGATGAATGGATTGTGAAAGTGATTCATATTGTTTGTTTGACGGTGAATTTTTTTTTTTTTTGGGCTTCAATAATACCGCTCTATGTAAAGGTTTCGTTTTTCTCTCCTTTGTGTGGAGGTGTATTTTTTTTTTTTTTATCTCTATGTAGAGATTCATATCCTCTCTATGTAGAGGTTTTTACTCTTTTTTTTTTTATTTAGTTAATTTTTTTTTTAAATCTCTTTTGGGATCTATATTGTATTCCTAGGACTTGGATTGTCTCCCGTCTAAATCTGGACTGCCCAATAAACCGTTCATATTTTAGGGTTTGTCGAGTACATTATCCTTGCAAAAAATCAAGTCAATCAGATAACGGAAACCATGTGTTCGGGTTAATTTTGTATGAACCGTTTATTTTCTCACGGTTCATTTTTTTCATATAAAACTTATCTAAACACGTAGTTTTCATTATCCGATCGACTTGATCTTTTACAAGGAAGATGTACTCGATGAATCCTAAAATGTGAACGGTTTGGACCATCGAAACGGGACCTAAAAATGGGCCCAACAGGCCCAACAATAACTCTCCAGTCCGATTATTGGACTGGAGAGACGCCAATCGTGTACTCCGATTATTTTATTGGACAAGTTATTACCGGATGTACAATGTATGAAGTCTCATAACATTTCATAAAAAAAATATAAAATAAACATATATGTTAAATAGAAACATCTTATGATATAGTTTTGTGATATCTTTTACATTTTTTATTAATAGAAATTGGTATTACATTTTACATGTTCATCATAAATTTTTTAATTATATATATGTTCGTCCCTAAAAGTTGAAATTCTGCATCCATCTCTCAATACAGATGAAATTTTTAGGCACATGATCCACAATTTTTATTTTTATTTTTATTTTTGGCCAAAGTGAGCACTGCATCTCTAATATCTAACAGTTGATATAAAAGATGGCAATACTAAAACCCATTTTGACAGGCTATAGTATTGAAAATGTCAGAAATTGATAATATTATTCTAATGTGAAAATATCATTTCTTCATAAGAAGTTAAATATTATTGTCACCTGTCGTCCCATTTATGAGAGAAATTATTTTGTCAAATTTTAACAGTTTTCTAAACTTTGTAATTTGAAATAAATTTGAAACAATTATTGTCAAAATTTGAACTTGGACATGAAGGATAGAATATTATTGGAGTTTTTCTTCTTTCTTTTTGTATTCATATATGTTATTATCATGAAGACCAATAAATATTCATAATAATAAAATTTAATGCAATACATAAATAATACAAAGAAAAATGATTTGGTCCTCGAATCTGGGATGCCCCGAATCCCCCTAAGCCCAAAACGACGTCGTTTTGGGCTTAGGCTTTTTTTTTTTTTTTTTTTCCTGCCATTTTCGACGCAGAGGAAGAAGAGGGAGAGAGAGAGAGAGAGAGGGCTCGTCGTCTCGCCGCCCGATCGTCGCCCGCCGACGCTCGTCGCAGCCGCCCGATCGTCGCCCGCCGTCCCTCGTCGCAGCTCCGGCTCTGCCTCGCCGCAGCTCCGACTCTGCCTCGCCGCCCCGGCCTCCGCCCCTGCCTCATCTCCGAGTTTGTTGGCCCCTCCCCTCCCCTCTTTCTCTTCCTCCCCCTCCCCCTCCCCCTCCCCCTCCCCCTCCCCCGTCTTCGTCTTCCTTCTTCTGCTTAAAAAAAAAAAAAAAAAAATTAAAACCATGAAACGACGTCGTTTCATGGTTTCGGGGGATTCGGGGCGGACCAATTTGAGGTCCGAATCACAACTCTAATACAAAATATTCTTAATGTAACAAATACATAAAGAATAAGATTCACATACAAATGGAAAATTAGAATCACTAACCTCTTAATAAAGTATATAGTAAGTGTTAAATACAAAGATAACTAACGGGGAAAATAAATAAAAATTTATTGGGTAAATTACACTTACCTCACCTAAGATTATTGACAATTACATGAATCTCTCATGTAGTTTCAATAGTTACAAAAATTATTCTTACTTTTGAAACTATTATTAAGATTCTCCTATCATTAATCTTCTGTTAATTTATTTAACAAAATATGATGACGTCATGTTGGCATCATGTACTATGAGTAAAAAATTTCAAGATTGGCCTAATATATTCAAATAGTAAATCCTCTTATAAGGTTTTACAAAAAAATTAATAAAGACTCATACATTATTTTAATAATGTTAAATAAAATTATTAAATTCTATACAATATTTTAAAAAAAATTCTAAATTGTTAAGACAAGCACATATATAATAGAATAACCAAACATTACCTTATCTATAAAAAAAAAAAAAAAAAAGGCTAATAAATTGATCACCATTAAACTTATACTAGATTAAATACAATTATTTATTTGAAAATTACAAAACAAAGTATAAAATATGTTTTATTTTTTAAAAAGACCACCCATTTTATAAATAATTATTTTGAGAAATTAGAATTTGAAAAAAAAATTAAAAATACATATAGACATTTGATTTTTTTTCCCATATGAAAAATACGTATTTGGAGAGATTATCACTCTCTTTCCATTTTCTTTATTTTATTTCTTTCATTTTTCTTTTTATTTATTTTCTTATTCATTTTTTTTCATAGTGTCACTACAGCAAAAAGTAACACCATATAATTTATTATTATTATTATTATTATTATTATTATTTGTTCTCTTCTCTATTCTCTTCTCTATGTTTTTTCCTCAAATTTTTTTTTTTTGGATCGAGTTTTTTCCTCAATTTTGTTCATCATTTTTTCTCTTTCATCACCCAATACCATATCAATTTATGAAACATGAATTTTTCTTTTTGTTTTGTAAATATATTTGTGTATTAATTTTTTTTAAAAAAAATAAACATAATAAAATTTCATATTTATAATAAAAAAAATTGACTTATAAAATTACCAAATGTTACCTCACAAATATATAAAAAAATTATCATTTTATCTTTTCACAATCCAATATTATTCTCAAATTTTAATTATCATTAAAAAAACAGGTCAATATTTCTCACCTTAATAATAAAATTTTTAAACATAAATATAAGTGAAAAAAAATATCTAATTACATTATAATAAATTAAAAGTAGATGATAGGAAATGAAAGATAAAGAAATTATTTGAGAATAATAAACTATTTAAATTTCTCACCAAAAAAATACAAAAATACGAAAATACAATAAATTTAAATAACAAATTAATAAATAAAAATAAACAAACAAACAAAACTTACATGTTGTCAATCTGATGGCCATCATTGTAAGTTTTGCTTAAGGTAGTGAAATTAGAAAATAATCAAAACAAACCACTTAAAATTAAAATTGGAGGAATTACAATTAAGACATGCTTCCCTTTTCTTTTCTTTTTTTTTTTGGTAAATTCATCATTATATCATTGACTTTCTCTTACTTCTATATATCTAACAAAAAATAAACTTATAACTATAAATTAAAACTCTCAAATACTACAATTAATAAATATTGTAATATCTCATGGGTTAATGTGGGTGTTGATTTCTGACCTCACAACCAAACAGGGAACTTAGTTAGAGAGCATGTGGCAAGATAGACTGAACCAACAACCTGTCAACAAGACAATGAGAATGCCATGGTGGCTCGTCCACCCGGGGACACTCCGACGATCAAGTCAGTAGTTTTATCTCTCAAAGATATCTCAAAAGCACTAAACTTCACAAAATAAAACATACTTTAGACCCATGGGGGTGCCTTTCTTTTATAGCCAACAGTGCCCAACTTCCCTAGAAATCTCACTTCATAGGACTCAAGCATAATGCTCATCTCGGACTCTCAACAAGATAGGGATAAACTCCTCAAGAACTTTATCCTTATCCGGACTAAGTCCCTTTCTTATCTAGGACTCTTGTCCTCTATCCGAATATCTCAGAATTTCAGCATTACCACACTGAACCCCGGCAATGCTGCAACCACCTCGACAACATGACTTGCCTATGTGGCATTGAGGCTGACGCCTCGGCTGAACCTCAGCTACGATGCATCATTCTCAAAATACTTCCCCATAACTGTCCCTTAAGTTCTATTACCTCGGCAACTTTAGGTGATGGAATCTACATCGTTTGAACTTCCAACATATTGGCCAAACGAAGGTACTACTTCGACCGAGATCATGACTCGTCAACTTCAAGTAACCTGGACTCAGATGCCCACTACATTAAGAACCAAGAATCAAGAACTAAGGACCAAGTCCTTTCTACATCTCAACCGAGATCGCTTCGCTAGCCAAGGTCACTACCTTACTAGTTCAAGAATTTCAAGAGCCCCTACTGCGCTAGTGTCCCCTTTTTATTGGTTTGTACCCGTCACGTACCATCAAGTCATATTGAAGCTGCCTACACCGCCTGACAGGCACGTCATCCAAGGTAGTTCCATCATATTTTGCCACCATTTCATTTTTTAACAAAATTTCCTTCCCTCTGTCTTCGTCTCTTCACTTTTGCAATTACAACTCTCTCTCTTCTCAAGCTTTCTCTCTTTACGAAACCTCCATTGTTGTTCCTTCAAGCTCTCTGCAACCGTTGCTATTCATCACTTCCAACGAGCATTCACCTGTTCCGTTCCGATTAAGGGCGTCGTCTGACTCTGGAAAATTTCATTTTGACGTCTGATTCCTTGGCCTTACTCTGTAAGTCCCTGAATCCCTTTCTACTTTGCTTCGGTTTCTTATTGTTCTTTAGTACATTTGTTCCTCGTACTATTTATTCATATATGTGCCTGCGTTTGTTTTGCCATTGCATTTGTACCTGCATTCAAATCCTTTGTTCTACACGTTTTTTGCCTTGACGTGTTCAGTGTTCATCATGTTCTTGATTTTGTTTACATTTCTTGTACACTGCTCTGCACTCAATCACTTAGATATTAAGACTTGATGTTTATAAATCTGTTAATGCCTCTAGTTGTGTTTTTGTGTCTTTGAATCACTTGTTCACACTTTGAACATCTTCTTGAATGCACACCATTGTGTTGATCATAACTGTGCCCTTTCTTTGTTTTGTTTCGATTTTGAATCTTTTTTTTTTTTTCTTTGCTTATTTCTAGATTCCTACCTCTGATTCTTGCATTTCTCCTTTACTCTTTCATAGATTTGGGATTAGGACTTGTTAGAAACCATTCTTAGGAAAAACTGAAACGAGTATTGCCCAAAAACCTCCATTAGATCCCTAAAATCTCCACCATAGCGCTTTTTAGTGTTTTGTAGAGATCCTCAAACCCATTCTCACCACTTTTCCACAGTAAATTGTGCCAAATTCACCCTAGCCAAGATCATGGGCATGTTTAAATGGAGAGTAGATTCCCCAAGTAAACTACAATACTTCCGTCAAGAGTTCGACATTCCAACCGACGTTCAGCTTAGGTTGGCTGGAAAAAAGGACTCCATGATGCCAAGAGAGACTTTCATATCATTCCCAGTAGTGTCCATCATTGAGGGTGGAATCAGATTCCACCTTGCCAAGAAGGCCCAGTAGTGTCCATCAACGTCTGATCCTCAAACCCATCCACTTCTGCTCCATTCCAACTGATTCCTCCATCATAACGCCAGTGCCACCACCGCCGACCTCCTAACGCTTTTGCTAGAAAAACGCGTTGTGCCGACGTCTGATCCATCTAACCCTCTACTAGCCCTTCTTGCTTTTAGACTTGGCCTAGGGGTAACTGTCGCTGCAACCACCGAAGAGATGGGCCAAAAACCCGCTGTGGCCAAGGATCTGCTTGCCGGCTTGCCCGATATTGTTACTCTCAATCCACGCCATTGCCTTAGTCCACTCAGAAGCCCAAGAGGGTAAAAAAGACTAAGGTAAAGGCCAAAGTCACTACCATTCCTTCTGATTTTGAGAAAGATGCTGAAGGCACAATGACGATATCAAAATTGGCTGAGGTCGAGAAAAGACCTTCTAATACTAAGAAGAGGCCAACCGAAGCCGAATCATCTGATGTCCCGGCGTCGAAGACCGACCTCTCAAGACCGGTGACAATGCTATTGAGAGCCTCGAAGTTGGCGCCGCTCTATTTACGGCCATTCTCCTCTCGGCTGACATAAACCAGCTAGCTGACTTCAACTAGTATGAAAATTTTGCCATGATGATACAACACTCGATCTTCGTAAATTTCTTAACTCTTGTCTTTCCTTTACTGTTTTGCATTTCAATCTTTTATACTTGGTAAAAATTTCTAACTTGTTTATTTTCTTGCAGGCCATCCAACACGTCCACTCTCATGCAGTAAAGGCTGAGATGGTGAAGAAAGACCTGGTCAAGAAGGCCCAGAAAGCTGCTGGCTTTCTTTCTTCGCTTAACAAGGCTGAATCCAAAATCAAAAATTTGATGGACAACTCCAGTGCCACCAAGACTGCTCAAAGTAAGGCTGAGGCCAAGGCCGAAGCTGTTGAGGTTGCCGTCGAGGTTGCTAGGGCCGATGCCAAGGTCGCCAAAGTCAAGGCAGCCAAAGCTGAGGCCGAACTTAAAGAGGCCCTCGAGACGAAGGAAGCCAAGATAAAGGCTGCCAATGAGAAGGCATATTCCGAGGGACAAGCCGATGTTCGGGACCAGTACAAAAAGAAAGTCAACCTGGCCTGCAACAAAGGCTATTATCTTGGTTAGATAGCGGCCCTCAAGAAGTTGTTCGTCCCCGAGGACTCATGTAGCACTTGTATCCTTTAAACTATTTAAAAGTGTATTTAAATCCTTTATTTCATTTTGGGAGTCTTTGGAGTTGTTGTATCTTGGTTTTGGAGGAGTACAATTCGATTTAAACTTGTTGGGATTGTTTGTTCATGCTTGTTTACGTTGAAAAGTTCTTTGGAACTTGGAAAACTTATTCTAGGGTTGACACTTGCCTTTCTGGGGGTCGACACCATCTTGTTGCCTTGTTTTTAGTGCCCCTATTGGTTTTTAGGGTTGACACTTGAGTTCCAAGGGTCAACCCTTCCCTTGCTGTTTTGTTCTGGGTATTGTTACTGAAATAAAAGGTTGACACTTCTGGTTCCAAGGGTCGACCCTTTTGTGGCTCGACTGTTTTGCGCCCCCCCTTTCGGAAGGTTCGAAAGAAGCCCTATAGTTCAGACTCCAGCGATTTTGAATCTAACCTCACTAGTGCAATGTGAAATTGATAAATACCAAAGAGTCCAAATCCAACAAATCATTTTGGAAAATCGATTTTGAATCAAAAAGTGCCAAAATTGGATGCTATGCTAGATACAGAGTCGCCATCTACATATTTTATTTTTGAGGAAATTTAGGAAACCCATGACTCGTGCCAAAGGCCATGTGCCCGTCATCACCAAAGTTGCCTCGGCTCGAGAACTTAGGTACGAGAGGGGAAGGTCATGAATTAAGCACCCCCGCTCGCCCGATCAAAGATCGGCCTCTACTAATCATAATATGATTTTTTATCAACATTATGTGTTCTTGTTCCGGTTATTAGGCTAGCATTACTATGTGATACGCACAAGCAAGTATAGACTAATTTGCTCAAATTAGAACAATTCAATTTCATGTTTGTTTTGCAAAGGGTTTGATTTTGCCACCTCAAGTGGGCTTAAAGTTTGCGAATTTGCCACTCAACAAAGTGGGCTTAAAATGTACATTCATTGAATTATTCCAATTCAAGCAACAAGCCTTCATCCATAGGCATTCAAGCAGTTCAACAAGTAAGCATTTAGCCTCATGGCAAGCATGCTAGACATGGAAATCATTCACACTCATGCAAGTATGCTAAAGCATTAAAAATTCATGAGTTAGAAAAATATGCATGATTCCTAACTATGTTAAATGTCTAATGAAACACATGCGATATGCAATTACTAGGCTCGGCTACTAATATGACATGTGATTCAATTTGATAACATGCGGTCTAAGCATGTATTCAAAGAATTATTGAAATGACAATGCAGTTTGAATGATGCGTCGTGCCTCGATGCATGCAATATAAGATGAAGGGATGCAAGTATGAGGTATGCTAATTGAAACATGTCCCTAATCTAACCATCAAAAGCAATTAAATAAAAGGGAGAAAGGCGTGAGGTTGAAAAACATACACATTATTACATTACGCTCTCACGAAGGAGAGTCCGAATGAATTAAGCTAACTAGCTAACTAAGCTAAGCTAATTAAGCTAATTATTACAAAACTTGAACAAATAATTAACTAACTATCTAAGCTAATTAATTAAGAATTTAACTAGGCTAAGCTAATTAAATATTACAACACAAACTAATTTAATTAATCTAAACTAATTAAATGAATAAACTAAATAAGCTAATTTAAATATTACAACACAAACTAATTAGCTACAACTAATTAATTTACAAAAAACGCATAATTAAATGCTAATTTAAACTAATTAACTAGCTAGCTAGTTCTGGAAAGCAAGGGAGGCCCATGCATGCTCGGTTTCCACTCGAAGTTGTCTGTTCTCGAAAGCCTCTGTTTGCACAACCTTTGCACTATTTCCTTCTCCAGATCAAATATGCCATGCTTCAAAAGCACATTGCCTAAAATTCACTCGTGACCGGCCGGCCACCACTGAGGGGTTGCTGTCCAACACTGATGGCCTACCGGCCAGTAACAGTGGCCGCCCGGCCACTGATGACTCATCTTTTTTTGCTGCAACAGAGAGCAAACAGGGCAAAGAGAGAGCATTCTCACAGGTTGAATGTATTGTATATCTCTCCTTATCATCAAAACATCTCAAAGGAGTGATGCACTTAGTTCCAAAACCATCAATCAAGCAATTTCATTACATGATGGCCAAAGAACCAAGGTGTACAAGTTAATAAATGCTCAAATATGACCAAAAAAACCATTACCCTATCATGCATGATCAAGGGCAATGGAGACCTTGGAAACTTGGCACATTTCATCACTTTGAGTATGAAATGCTCCAATTTTCCTTGTGTTCAATTAATGTCCGATTGAACACATCAAAACAAAGCCAATTTCTTATCTGGCATACTTTTAGTTTCAACTTGTTTACCCATTTTAATTACTTTTCCATTCTTTAACCAATTAAGTCCATTGGTGGTAAGTTCTCTAAAGAGAAGGAAGTGTCAAACAAGGAGTAGTTTAAGGCAAGAGATAGATGTCATGTCGTTGGTAATGAACCCCCAAAAGAGAATTAAACCATTAAGCAATGAACCTCAATCTCAAGCTTAAACTATCCTAAGGTTGAAACAACCCTCAAAGCAAATAAAGAGTGAAGAAATGAAGGAGATTGCAGAGATTATAAGTACTGAAATAAAGTGAGAAAAAACACTAAAACATTTAATCAACTCAAACAAGTGGTGCCTAAAGGCCTAAAACACCAAACTTGTGAGGACTATTACACTAGAGGCATGCAAAACAAGACTCAAATGCAATAAATAACCAAAAAAAAAAGTTAAAACAGTCCAAAATAGAGCCTAAAACATGCTGGAATTAAGCTACAAAAGGCTAGAAAATTAAGCTAACATATAGAGCTAACTAGGCTAGCAAACAAGACACAAGGAGGGGAGGCTAACCCCTCCAATTTTGGACTTCAAACATGATTTCTTTTTCCCACTAAAAATACTTTGAAATTCAGCGCTAAAAGCCCAAGAACAGATAGTTTGAAGGTAGGAAACAAAGGTGAAAAAGCCTTAAAAGTAAGGAATAAAGAAGGGTGAGACACCCCTCTAACCTTAAATGGCATAAAACACCGATTTCAGCCCATAAAAATAGAGGTTTTTACAGCTTAAAAATAGTCCAAAAATAGTTTGAAAAGATTGGAAAACAAGTGTACTAAAACAAAGTAAAGAGGCAAATGTTATACCTTTTGAAACAAAGCTCAATCTTAGGCACTAATCCAAGCGAAAACCACTTTCAAGAGCTCCAAGAAGGCTTCAAGAAAGCTCAGCTCAAAGATGATCAACTTTGGTTAAGGAAAGATATGTAAAAGTGTAGTGTAACTAGGCAAGTGTGTACAAATTTGCAAGAGAGAGAGAAATGTAGAGAGAGAGAGAGAGAGATTTGTTCCAAATTTCTAACCCTCAAAAATGGGCAAGAGACCCCATATATATAGATAAACAAGCATTTGGCTGAGAAAAATCCATTCATACACGTGTATGGAGATGAGACCAATTGTGCCAACAGTTGGAACAACTATCAATAAAATATCTGAAAAAAGACAGTGGTGGCCGGCAGGCCACCAGTGATGGCCGACAGGCCACTTGGGTGGCTGGCAAGATCAATTGGTGGCCGACAGCCACTAGGGGTTGTAAGCTTGAAGGTTTTGGTCCAAAACAAGGCAAAAAATGGATGGGGTTTGAAGGCTTAAAGACAAGGCATTCCGCCAAGGACTTCGAGCACTAAAATGAGCACAAATAGTCACAATCATCAAGTGCACGAGCGATGACGTCCAAGTCTTGGGGACAGTCAAAAGTGGGGTGTCTACACCTTGTTTGCTACACACATTGGTGTCTTAGCATTTTTTAGTAAGGATCTACACCATTGTTCTAAGGGTCGACCCCTATGAGTTAATTTCCATATTTTTGGTCCGGTTTTGGGCCCCACCTTTTGGGGGTTTGACTTATTCTTTCCTTTGACCTTAGGGCTTTTATTCTACCACTATAAATAGACCCCAAACACACTTTTCTAATTCACTTTTTCTTTTCCCTTTCTCTCTCTCTCTCTCTCTCCCATCTTTAAACTGTGCATCCCTCTCTCACTCTCTTAAAAACTCAACTTTCTTACATAGATCTCTAGATCTACTTGGTTAGAGGCATCTTTTTACCTTGGTCCTTTGAGAAACATTGTAGATCTCATCAAGGGCTTCCTTTTGATCCAAGTAGTTCGTGATTTCGTCGCCGGTGATTTTTGGGTTGTCTCCTCTTCACTTCAAGAGGTAGGGATTTCTTTGTTCCTTTTCAATACCTCGTCTATAGATAGACATATGGTAGATTTTATTGCATAAAAACCATATTCATTATGGATTTCCTTGAAAGTCATCTAGGGTTTGATATTTGTGATTGAAGTTGCTAAGGTGGTTGTTGTTTGGGTTAATTAGTGAGTAGTTTAACATGTTTATGTTGGGAGGGAGGGAAGCCCTAATTTAATATTATTGACTTAATGGATTTAAAAGGTAGGAAGTTGAATAATCTTTGTATTTTGTTAATATGGATTGTATAATTGTGTTTATATCTAAAAGGGAGAAGTAACCATGGTATTGTGTTTATATCTAAAAGGGAGAAGTAACCATGGTATTGATATTGTTTTAGATTAATCATGTGAAGTTGAGTTGAGTTATGGTTCTGTAAAATAAAGAGAATGGATTTGGTTTTGCAAAATAAAGCAAATGGATTTAGTTTTGTAAAATAAGAGGATTGATGTTTAAAAATGGAAAGAGACCATAACGATTTGTATTTCAAAAATGAATGTGAAGTTGGATTATGAATATTTTAGTTTATTATTATTGTTATTGGACTTAAGGTCTTGTGAGAATTGGATTGTTGTCTTACGTGTATTTAATACATATGCTTAGAGGTTTTGTCCTTGGTCATCAGTGGAGGATGGCATTTTTGTGTTGAATAATATCGTGTATGTAGTACACTTGTGTTATTATGCATTCTAGTATGTTGAAATGGTTGGAAATGTTCATGTGCTGAGAATGAGAGGTACCAGTACTTTCCAGCTAGCGCCTGGAGAACTTGGCAGAGGTACCATTACCTTCTAACTTATGTGTGGTAAATTGACATTTCGTTATGGAAAGGTATATCCTTGGCTTATCGTGCTTAAGGCAGGTAGAGCATTGTTTTGTTTCTCATTTGGTCTTAGTGTATCCTTGCATATCATAAGTAATTAATGGTTATGGTTGGGTGAGGCCAGGTTGTTTTATGTGATAGTGTAGTAATCATTGTACATGTATTGATTTCGTTTTCGTGTTAGGACATATATGTATGTTCACAGGCGTATTGGACAAAATGTTGAAAGTGTTTCTTGACCATGGACTTAGGGCCAAGGGAATATGATGAATGTATCAGAAGTGAACGTATGTTTTGTATTAGGCATAAAATAATGAGAAGTGATAGGGTTTTGTGAAACTATTTTGTTTAAAACAAACAGTTGCGATGTGTTATTTATAAATGGAAAATGAGGAAGAAAAGTGTATTGTTTGTGTTGTTGGGTAAATTGAATGATTTTAAGAAATGTGCCTACATATGTAAAATTTCAGTATAAACCGTCACATTATGTATATGATAGGATATAAAGCATTCATGATCATAGCTATTTATATGTTGTTATTGTTTAGGATCTTATTGGGATCCCTACTGGACTTTATGTTCATCTCACGTTGTTAATCCTGTTTCAGGTGAAGTGTTTTAAGATTAAGGATTTTCTTTATCTGTTGGCCACGAGGCCTCTTATTTGTGGGCAGAATGCCATTCATGTAAAAGGGTTAAACTCTTTATTTTATTTTAAAAGATGTAAGCCTACGGATAATTTATTTAACTATAACTCCTGTTACATTTATATTGTATTCGGACGAGAGAATCTTTATTCATGTGTTCTTGTCAATGTAAAGAGTTTCTGTATGTTATCTCTGAAATTGAATCTATAATAATGGTTTGGTAATAGAATCCGAGTAATAAAAAGAAAGGCGTGACAACTCGCTTATTTGTGATATCAATCGACTCAACGTGCTCTTTCCTCCCTTGCCCAACTAGTCCGAGGACGAGGTTAAAAAGGTGGAGGCCGATGCAGGAGAGAAAGTTAATACTGTTGCTGGGGCCAAATCCCCTACTCTCAATGATGAGGTCCTAGACCTGACCGAAGAGAAGGAGAACGAGGTTTCCAAAAGTGCCTCTCCAAAGAAATCCCTCACCTCTCAAGCCAAAATCCTCACCGCTGAAAAGAGCATTGATCAAACTTTACAAGAAATTGATGCCGAGGTCGTTGTTGAAGCCGAGGCCAAGAGGGATAAGAATAGTGAGCCCCAGACCAGTACTTAGAATTTTTTTCTTTCAATTTGTACTTCTTATTTTTTCTTTAGACAATTGTATTTTTGTTCTTTTGAACAGTTTTTGTTTTGTCAGGCTGAAGTGCCTTATGATGTTATTGAATAAGTTTTCTTTGCCTTGTGAATACATGCCTTCTTTTTGTCTAAGTGTTGATTCTATTTCTGTATGCTTTATGTCTTGTACATTTCCATACTTCAAATCTTTTAAAATTATTCTAAGTAAAACTTACTTAAATAACCACTTCGGATTAGAACATGTCGGAATTAATCATATCTCAGATAGTATCTCTTATCAATCATCTTAGGTTAACATATCTCAGATAACATCTCTTGCCAATCATCTTGGATAACTTCAACTTGTAAAATTTTTCAGAAATTTTTTTACAAGTGTTATGCTCATTGACACTTCATGTTCCCTAATATGAACCTAAGTATCACTTATGTTCACATTAAGGATGCATCGCCTAGTTCTTGCCTAAGTCCAACTTGGGCATCTATGACCGAGGTCATTGTGTTTGGCTCACCCAAACTAAACACTTGAGGGTTAACCTCAGTGTACCAAGAGTCCTATCTACCTCAGCTTTTCACTCAAACCGACCAAAACGTGTCGAGTTTTGCCTTGTTTCATATTGAAACATTGCTGATTTAGTTCAACTCTGCCACCTATGGCAAGTCTAAGTTAATTTCCTTGTTCACCATAGGAATATCGCCTTAAGACTTTCTCAGTCTTTTCTCATAATCATAAATTTCAACAACGTTTTGTAAGAAACAAAATCGATACTAGTATTTTGTTAATACTTCGCTAATAATCCTTTACATAGAGAAAAAAATTGAAAAACAAAATCAATGGTAGAAAATTTTCAAATTGCTAGTATTCCATAGTCTTAGCAACTCTTTGCCATCAGTGTCTTCAAGTTGGTAAGCACCATTGCCGGCTACAGATAATGCGGTATGGTCCTTTCCAATTTAGGCTAAGCTTGCATTTTCTAGATCCTTCTTATTACTAACGACTTTTCTTAGGACGAGGTCTCCAATTTGGAACTCCTTAAGATTGACCTTCTTGTTGTATGCCCTAGCAAGTTACTGCTGGTATGCCCCTAGCTGAATTGCTACTCTTTCCCTTCTTTCTTTGATTAGGTCTAGATCTCGGGATAAGGAATACCTTATTTGTTCCATTCTCCACTCCCTGGGTTCTGATTCCAGGGATGCCGATCTTAAGTGGTATTACTGCCTTAATGCCATAAGTCATGGAAAAAGGAGACTCTTCTGTAGATCTTCTCAACATCGTGCAATATGCCCATAGGACATTGAGCAATTCCTCTACCCACTTGCCTTTGGCAGCTTCCAATCTTTTCTTGATTCCATCCAAGATGGTCTTATTGGATGCCTCGGCTTGACCATTGCTCTGGGGGAAACTGGGAGTGGAATAATAGTTCTTATTCTTATATTTCGAGCAGAAGTTCTTGATCAACTTGCTACCAAACTGGGTGCCATTATCTGCCACAATGGTTCTAGGGATTCCAAACCTAGTGATTATGTTTTTCTAGATGAAGCTTTTCACATCCACATCTCGGATTTTGGTTATGGGTTTAGCCTCCACCCCCTTTGTAAAGTAGTCAGTTGCTATAAGTAGGAACTTTCTTTGTCCAGTTGCCATGGATAGTTGCCTAATAAGATCTATACCCCACTGGGCAAATGGCCAAGGGCTGGATACTGGATTTAGATCTCCAGCAGGCTGATGTATCAAGGTGCAAATTTTTGATACTTTTCTCACTTCCTTATATAGGCTTCGGCATCTTTCTTTATGTAAGGTCACCAGAATCCCTGTAATATAGCTCTGTAAACAAGTGATCTGCCCCCTACATAGCTTCCACATACTCCCTCATGTATCTTGTACAAAAATTCTTCTACTTGGGAAGGATGTACACATCGCAGTAGAGGTCCGGTAAAAAACCTTCTGTACAGATAGCCTTCAAATGAAAGGCAGAATCTGGCTAATTTCAATCTGATCTTGTGTGCTTCTCTTTTATCTTCTGGCAACTTGTCATCTCTAAGGAGCATAACTATGGCATCCATCTAACTTGGACCCATCTCCACACACATTGCTTTTATATTATGTTATCAAGGGTTTGTACTTGGACCTGACAGATTATCCGCCATAATTGTTCTAGGTTCATCAAACTTTATAGCACTGGCAAGGTTTGCCAGGGCATTAGCATCGCTATTGTCATCTCGGCTAACCTGCTGTTACTGGCAGCTTTGGAATTGTGCTAACAGCTTGATGATCTTCTTGACGTAGGCCACCATCCTTTCATCTCGGGCTGTGTACTCGTCCGTCGCTTGATTTATAATAAGCCGGGAATCACAATAGACTACCACCTCCTCAGCCTCAACTGCTGCTGCTAGTTTTAGTCCTGCAATTAGTGCTTCATACTCTACTTCGTTGTTCGAGGCTTTGAATCCTAGATGGATGGATTACTTTATCATCTGTCCGTCTGGTGATACCAAAACCACTCCTACCCCAACTCCTTGTCGGTTTGAACTGCTATCAATAAAGAAATAGAAGGAATCGTCGATGTAAATATCGCAGGGTTTTAGTTTTTTTTCACCCTTATTCTATTCTACCGACGTGGGGTTCTGCGGCCCCAATTGGTTTTCTTATTTTTCTCCTGGGCATCCTAGGCTGAGGCTAATCGGTGCCGGCCTCGGGATCACGTCTAGTGTAAACTTTGCCACGAAGTCGACCAAAACTTGGCCCTTTATTACTGTCCATGGTCTGTATTCAATGTCATACTAACCTAGAACTACAGCCCATTGCACTACTCTACCAGTTAGATCTCCTTGCTGTAACAAAAACTTCAATGGGTGCTTTATAAGCACCACAATTTTGTGAGCTTGAAAGTAATGGTTCAGTTTCTTTGAAGCCATTACAAAAGCCAACGTCAACTTTTCTTGAGGCAGGTAGTCTTTGCTTTTTCTAGTGTTTTGCTTACATAGTACACTGCCTTCTGTTCTCCTTCCTCTTCTCGGATGACCATGGCACTAACAACATGGTCTGAAATTGCCATGTATAAGTACAACTCTTCTCCTGATATCGGATTCGACAACACTGGCGGAGTTGTCAAGTACCTCTTCAAGTCGGCTAGGGCGACTTTGCATTCTTCTATCCACAGAAAGTCTGTGGCCTTCTTTAACAACTGAAAAAATGGCTTATATTTATTTGAACTTCGACTGATGAATCTGTTCAGGGCTGCTATCTTGTCAGTCAAAATCTGGATTTCGTTCGTTGTTGTCAAGCATTTCAAATCAAGGATGGCCTTGATCTGATTTGGGCTTGCTTCAATTCTTCTCCTGGTTACCAAATACCCCAAGAACTTACCAGATTCAACTCCAAATGCACACTTTGAGGCATTCAGGTGAAGCTAGTATGCCTTTAATATGTCAAAAACTTCTTTTAGGTCAGCCAAGTGATCTCTAGGTTCCTTACTCTTGACAACCATATCATCTATATAGACTTCCACTATCTTTCCAATTAGGTGCATGAACATCCTGGTAACCAATCTTTGGTACGTTGCTCTTGCATTATTCAGCCCAAAGAGCATTACCCTGTAGCATTAAAATCCCTTGGGGGTAATGATGCTGTATTCTCTTCATCTAGGGCATATATCGTGTGACAACCCTCACTACTGTTTACTGATCACACCACTGATTAGTGCTAATCTATGATTAAGCATGTTAATTGACTGATTGACTGAAATTCTGAACTGATTGATTGAGTGTGTTAGCTTGAATGCAATTCTATCTGTTTAACTGCTAAATTATCTGTTCATGTATTATGTTCAAACTGCAAATTGAAGGCCTTATCGGCGGCCGAATCTGAAATTGATTAGTGTTTTGTGCTAATTAGAATTTATGTGATTTTATGGCATGTTTAATTGAAATTTGATTTGGTATGATTAAATTAGTTTAAATAATGTTAAATTACATAAGTTGGCTCTAATTTGCCATCTAGTGGGCCACTTCACCAATATTGTTTGAGGCTTAGTCTTGCATCTCATTCTTGTTCATCCTCGAGAGACCAAACCGAGAGAAAGAGTGAGAGAGGGGAAACTTAGCTTCATTTGAGAATTGGCTTGGAAACTAGAAGAATTGAAGGCTAATAGTGCATATTTGAGCTTCCATACTTGACATTGAGGACCTAAGGTAGGATACTCATCCTTTGGTTTGTGAATTCAAGTTGTATTTTGCATGGTTCATGGAAGTTTAGAGATTAAAGGCATGAATTGGTTTAACAGTGTTGAATTGAAGCTTGTACCAAGCATGCATGTACATATTCTTGCATTTTGAAGTTGATTTTCATGAAATCCTGTATACAAGTTTACATTCTTATTCTAGTCCATGAATTCATCATGGTTTTGAGTTCAATCTTGCTTTGGATCATGTTTTGAGGCATTAGAATTCACTAGAATTCATGCATGTCATATGTTCTTCATGTTCATGAAAACTTCTTTGAAATTGTATTTAATTGAACTACCTTTGGGCTTTGATTTCTCAAATTGATCTTTAAAACATGTAATATTATGGGTTTTGAAGTGTTTTCCAGAAAATTAGCCCAAGAGCATTGAAATTTATGCTTTAAAGTTGAGTTTTGAGCTTGAGGTTCAAATCTAGAAATTCCAGATTTTGAACTCACGCTCGAGCGGGGAACTCCACGCTCGAGCATACACACTGAGTGCATGCAGTCCGCTCGAGCGGGGAAAGTGACGCTCGAGCGTGAAATACGTGTATCCAGTACTCTGCATGTGTTTACGGTCCGCTCGAGCAGGGGAATACACGCTCGAGCGAGGACTTGTGTCTCACGCTCGAGCGAGTATCGAGCGCCCATCGAGCGTGAATTTCGTGCATCCAGTACTTTTACTGTAGTTTACAGTCTGCTCGAGCGGAGTAATACACGCTCGAGCGGAGCCCTTTTGTCTGCATGTCCGCTCGAGCGGAGAAATCCACACTCGAGCGAGACCCCTGTTTCAACAAGATTTTGAAAAGTGTTTTTAAGTGCATCTTTGCATCCTCATTTCATCCTAGGCATTCCTAAGCCTAGTTTAAGGCATCTTAATGAGAATATTGATGTAGAACCACACCGAGTCTAAGTAGGGACTAAGTCTTCGATTCCCAAGTATGTGACTTAGTGTGTGTTCATCCTGTAACTGTGTAGGGTTGGCATCCGAGGACGCGCACTAGCTTATCTGTAGCCCAGAACTCTGTGAGTAACTATGTTGTAAAGATATGTTCAATCGAGATTATTTTCTGAACAAATGACTGTACTGCTTTATGAAATGACACTGTTTACTGAATGAATGTTTGTCCTCTTTGCGAACTGTATTCGTGGCATCCATAGCAATTTACTGTTACTGCTACTATTACAGAGATCTCTGTCGGTTCCCATGTTGGAACCACTACTGTTTACTGATATGATGGCCATCGACTGACTGTTCGGTCTGTTAAGACCTACTGTACTGTTTGCTATTAGATGTACCACTTATGACTGCTATGATCGAATAATTGATATACTGTTTAAATGACTGTTTTAAATATTGAAAGGCCATTCATTCTTAACCTCTTTATGCATATGTTATTCACTGGGCTTTAGCTCACTGTTTATATATATATATAGGTGTCCAGGCACCGGATCGAAGCTAAGAGCATTGGGTTAAACTCCCTTTTTGTCAAGCCAATCACTGTGCCTCACTGCGAGGTTCCATGTACTGCCAAGCCAAGGTTGCTGTGGGGTGTTTTAGATTCCCTCATTCTGTTTTTGTTTTGTATAGACTGTATAGACTTGTACTGTACTGTTATGGTAGGGATTCGGTCCCTAACCTGAATACCTGTATATGATGTATGTACATGCTGTTTTGCTTCTGACTGTGAATATGTTTAAAAAGTCTTTTTGCATACAGACTGTCACAGCTCATTGGACATCTTTTATTACTGTTTTGGTTTCTGCCAGCCCCTGAACTCTGTATTACTGTTTTACTGTTAAGCAGGCCTTCGGTAATCATCGGATTACTGGCCGGTTACGGTGCTAAACCCATAGGGGCGGGTTTGGGTCGTGACATATCGCTATTTGGTGATATCTACTGTATGCATCCAAGAAGCTTATTCTTCCATGCCCTGATGTAGCATCAACAAGTTGATTAATTTTTGGTAGAGGGAAGCAGTCCTTTAGGCAAGCCTTGTTTAGGCTTGTGAAGTTCACGCAGACCCTCAATTTGCCATTCTTCTTCTTTACCACCACCATATTTGACAGCCAAATGGGGTAATCCACTTGTTGGATTGCTTATGCCTCTAGTAGCTTCTCCACTTCTTCTTCAACTAACTACACATGGACCAAAGTTAGTCTTCTTGCTCTTTGAATCACAGGCTTGGTTGACCTGTCCACGTTAAGTCTGTGACATGACCTCGAGGTTGATCACTGGTATCTCATACGGTGTCCATGCGAACACCTCTATGTCCTTTATCAGAAAATTCTCCAGTTTGTTCTCTTCTTCCTCGGCCAAGCCAGAGCCAATGAGGAAGAATCACTCATCATCGTCTTCCTATACCAGAACCTTTTTCAAAGGTTCTTCGCTCTTGTTGGCAGGCTCTTTGCCGATATCATCCAAGACCTCCTGGTCTTCGTCTTCAATCTCTGTTGTCTCTGTTTCTCTCACATTGCAGGTGTACTTCGTTGTTGCCATGGAGAAATTTTTTGCCTGCACTTGGTCTCCCCTAACTTCTTTAATCCCTTGCTTAGTTGGGAATCGCAATAGTTGTGCAACGTTGAAGGAACAGCCCTCATTGGTCTTCCCAGAATGACATTGTACAGGAAGAAGGTGTCTATCACTGTAAACTTTATAGTTATCTTCTTGGTCCCTGCCTGCACCTCCAAACTCGTGGTTTCTAATGGCCATGTCGGGATCCCATTGAATATAACTATAGGGCTATCAGATTGCTCTAAATCATCCTTGTGAAGGTCGAGCTCCTTGTAACATCTGACATAGATGATGTCACAAGAGCTACCTTGATTGATCAAGATGTGCCTCACTTAGCAGTCTTCGATCCTCAATGCCACCACCAAGGCATCATTGTACTGATGCTAAACCATATCCAAGTCTTCTTCAGTGAAGGATATCATCGGTCCCTAATATCCACCTGTCTGGGGCTTCTTTTGCTGGATGTGGTAGACATGTTGCAGATGTCTTACCCTCTAAGTCTTCCCTCGAACTTCATTCTCGTTGACCTTCGAGTGAATCACGTTGATTACCCGTGGTCCTTCTACCTGCTACGGTAGTGGTAGCAGTGGTCCTACCGGTGCCTAGGCCAACTTTACATGTTCCTTTCTGGTTTTTGCTTCATCAATTAGGTCTCTCAAGTGTCTCTATCTGGCCAAATCCTCTAGGTGCGACTTCAAAGCTCGACACCCTTGAGTCATGTGCCCACTTTCTTCATAGTAGGCGTAATGCTTCCCAGTGCTTCTGTCCATGTATTCTCCTAGGACCTTCTGCGGTGCTCTGTAGTATGGTTACTTCATAATTCTCTCCAAAATCTTGTAAATAAGAATCTTGAAGACTGTACTAACTGCCTACATTACCCTCAAACCTAATTCCAACTTGTCGATGCCGATGTTTCCTCAGCCACGTTTGGGCGAGCTGTTCATTTTCTCTTGCTTCACTGTGCTTGCCTTTTTCGTTTTCTTGTCTTCCTTTGCTCTGGCATACTTCTCGATCCGTGCCATGAGCTTTTCCATGTTCTTTGGTAGAGTCTTCGCAAGTGACTGCCGAAGTGGGCAATCGTCATCCAGGCCATTCTTGAAAGAAACGATTGCAAGTTCTGTGTTACAAGCTGGGATCCGGTTGTAAACCTCATAGTACCTCTTGGAGTAAGCCCTAAGGCTTTCACTATTGCTAATCTTTAGAGCCAGTAGGGAGTCTACCCTAAATGGTTGCAACTTGTTTGTAACAAGCCTGGCCACAAACATCTCGGCTAGACATTCCTAACTCTTTACACTTCCTTTTTAGCAATTAATGAACCAATCTGATGCAATTTCCCCAAACGAAGATGGGAATACTTTGCACAGTAGCTTCTCATTCCCGTTCCATTAAATCATTGAATTTAAATATAAGCTAACATGAAAGTTTTGATCAAACTTATTGTCATAAATATGGAACCTTGGTATATTTAACCTCTTCGGTGATTCGAACGCATCCAATTCCACATGGAATGGCGTATTCGGTTGGACGTTGGATGTGATCTTGACATCGTGTCTCTTCCTCGGAAGGTAGTCTCTCAAGTCCTTCATTCGTCTAGAAGCTTGGTTGTCAGTTGACTTTAGCCTTTTTGGTGCGCTGCTCCCTGTGTTAGGGTGCATTCTTATGGACTTTTCTACATCCTCCGTTTTATCAAAACAGAGACCATGCTCGTGGATCTACCGAGATCTTCTGACATAGGTCCCTTTGGTATATGGTGTCATTTGAGACTTCTCTCACATTGACTCTGTTTGCCCGGTATCTCGCAATTGCCGATGTGAATTTCCCTGTCCCTTTCTATGTTGTGGGACAACCGATACTGTCTTCTGCCCTTCTCTCGGGACACCGGCTTTGGCTGCGGGTGTTTGCGTGTCTTGCAAGGGAAACGCTGGCTGTATCACATTGTTCTACATCATGAAGTTGACTACTGTCTATTTGTCTATCAACTTGTTCGCCATGCCCTTTAGTTCCTCGTCTCTTCTCAGGCATCTATCTTTCCATATCTAAAGATCGTTTTCATGGTAGTACTCATCTCGGCTACCCTTCTTGTTCTCGTTTCGGCCCTTGGCAACATTGTTTGCCTCAGGGTCGACTTCCTATATTTCTTCATTGTTGTTTCCTTCTCCAATATTAGGATCCAAGTGTTCCTCCTCCTCATTGTGGATGTCATCCCCAATTCTCACTTCTTTGTCCGTTGTCAGCCATCTATCTATACTAAGTTCCCACAGACGGCGCCAAATTATGGGTGTTGATTTCCGACCTCACAACCAAATAAGGAACTTAGCTAGAGAGCACGCGCCTTGATAGACTAAACCAACAACCTGCCAACAAGACAATGAGAATACCATGGTGGCTCGTCTACCTGGGGGCACTCTGACAATCAAGTCGGTAGTCTTATCTCTCAAAGATATCACACAAGCACTAAACTTCACAAAATAAAGCATACCTTAGACCTATGGGGGTGCCTTTTTTTTATAGCCAACAATATCCAACTTCCTTAGAAGTCTCACTTCATAGGACTCAAGCACAATGCTTATCTCAGACTCTCAGCAAGATAGGAATAAACTCCTCAAGAGCCTTATCCTTATCCAGACTACGTCCCCTTTCTTGTCTAGGACTCTTGTCCTCTATCCGAATATCTCGTAATTCCAGCATTACCGCACTGAACCCTGGTAGTGCCGCAACCACCTTGGCAACATGACTTGCCCATGTGGCACCTTGGCTAACATCTCGGCTGAACCTCGGCCACATGGCGTCATTCTCAAAATACTTCCCTACAATTAACATCTGTAACGATAAAAAATGAATAATATTTAAAATTTGTATCAAAAAAATTGATAAAACAATTGAAACAAATGTTGATGCCATATTGCGGTGAAAAAGAGATTCAAATCTTTGGGTAGTATAGCTGCTATGATTGTTTATGGTTTTTGAATTGACAATGGATGCTTTACGATTTTTTTTTTTTTGTTTTTGTTTTCTTTGAATGACTACATCTACACTATATATATTGGTACATAATGTATAGTATAGATAAATATGGAATAATAGGAAATCCAAATCGTAAATTATGGAATTTATCATAAAAGTGTTCTCTTTTAATTGAATTGTAAAATAGTTTAGTATATATATTTTTTTAAAAGTCATAAATCATGGACTAATTACATAATAGAATTTTTTTTAATTTTTTAAAATTAAAAAAATTAAGAAATTAGATATGGGATTTTGAAACTGTGGTAAGTCTTTTTGTTATAGATAGATATAAATATGGATAATTTTTTTAAAATATTTTATTATTTTTTAATTTTGTGTGTAAAGAGTTTTTTTTTTTATTTTTTTATTTTTTGTGTGTGTGTGGTGAGAATAAGATATTTGAAAATTTATTCTAAAGAAAAATTATGTGTATGAAAAGATAGAAATATATTTGCATAAGAAGTCAAATTTTGAATATCTGAAATTTGACATCTTTATTTTCTTATTATGATGAATTACTTCCTATATTTAAAAGTAATACAAATATGTATTTTGAAAGGCATTAGTACATTTTATGGACTAATTAGAGTTTTATCTTGGGTGAAATATCAATAAATCCTAAAATGTAATCTTGTAAATCGTTTAGTCCTTTTTTTTTTTTTTATGAACCCAAAGGTCCCATTAAAGTGGAAATTACACAAAATGATAGTCACTTACACGTTTTGTTTTTAATTTTTAGGGATAAAAGTGGGTTTCTCCAAATATGAAATTACACATTTGGGCAATCTACACTATAGAGGTTTTAGATTTTTCCTTATTCTGAAACAAATCACACATTACGAATAAGAACGTAATACCCCAATAACTTAACACTGCAATGTAATACACTAAAAAACTCTTTAGTATACTTTTTCTAAACGTAATAACGTAACACTCCAAAAAAACTTCTTAGTGCACTTTTTCCAAACATAACACTCCAATGCAACATACAAAAAAACTCGTTAATGTACTTTTCCTAAACGTAATACTCCAATCAATGTAATCCCAAACATAATACTCCAATATAACATGCTCTAATGTAACACGCCCAAAAATATTTAAAAACTTCTTAGTGTACTTTGCCTAAGTGTAACACTCACAGTTTGAAATTATACATTTGCCCAAAACTTATTAAGGAATTTTTGTATTCTTTTTAGAATGGTTTGAAGAATCTCACATCCTTTTGAAATGGTTTGAAAAGTCCTGTACACACTAAAGAGTTGAGGAACAATAGTTTTCCAAATAATTGGAAAAACAGTGTTGACAAAACCATCTATGAAATCATTCCACTTAAATACTGAGTTCACAATGAACTGATATAACGCCCCCAAAATAATTACAATAATCCAACTCCAAACACCAGTACAAGGTGATATAGATACAATAAGAAGCTTCCATTAATCAGAGTAATATACAAAATGTGACACATGCGATATACATTCATAAATCGTTCATCTTGAATTTACAACATGTGTTACAAGAGGTAAAAAGAAATGAAAGCTAAATAGATAATCATATGCCCTAGTGGCTTACATCTTTCCAAGACCATGCTTGGTTACAACAAAATGAGTCATAAGCTCAATACAAATAAAGCCCTCATATTGTGAAAAGTAAATACAAAATAAACAAAAGTGAGCATTCAGCTCCACAATCCTCCCAAGTTAAGTCCTTGGCGAAGACATATCACCGGTACCTGAAAATGTTTTTCCCAAATAGGGTGAGCTAAAGTCCAGTAGAAATAATCTAACACAATATATGAATCTTAACAAAGATATAAGTATAATGTGCATATGCAATGCCTGAAATAAAATCATTCGTATTCTACAAAATCATAATATGACGAATTCTATATCTTAATCCATTGTATCTCAATTCATTTCAAGTCAAATTCATTATTATCCAGACAACCTAACTGAGGCTACAAATCAGTGGTTCTCTAATCAACACAACCATTACACAAACACTTCAATTTGCCATTTTATGAAAATTTCGTCCGCGGGAATCGACACCCATGTATATGCACGGTTTTCGAGACTTTCACCCTAGACATACAGGCCAACTTCATTCAATGGAGTCCATCCATTTTCTCATCGTAAACATTGAGTACATCATCTTTTTCCTCCAAAAGTTCATACATATACAATGTATTAGAACACGGTCATATTCAATGACAATAGTTAAGAGATTAGTTTCAATTCACCTAATCCTTATGCAATTTTTACAACAATCATAGTTATCCTTCACCGATAGGCCAAAACAGATATTTCTAAACAGATATACAATCTTCAAGACAGATAAGTTATCCAAATTTTCCATAAGTGAGATATAATACATATCCAACTCCACCATTTACATTGTAACGCCCTCAAAATATTACATAAATCAATCATTCATTATATCTACAAACATGATAGAAGAGTTACATTTTCATTCATCGAAGTCTATGTTACAAGAGATATTACATGCATTACACTTTCATAACTGTTCATCTCGAAACTATAACATGTAACTCTAGTTTAGAACAACAAAATAAATGCCTTAAGGGATTACATCTTTCCAAGTTATCACTTGGTTACAACAAAAGAGAGTCAGAAGCTCTTTACAATTAAAGCCCTCGGCTTAAAAGGAAAACATATAAACACAAAAAAGATATCACAAAAGTAGAGCCTTAAGCCCCTGAGCCTCCCAAGCTATGTCCTTGAAGGTGACATGTCACCTGTTCTTGAAAATGGTTTCCCAAGTAGGGTGAGCCAAAGCCCAGTAGAGATATGCTAAAACAATGTATGAGATTTAACTAAGATATAAGCATCAGATAAATGTGCAACATTCTTAATCAACCCATATTCTTTCCAAGACCATTCAATATAGATAACCAATACCTCAATTCATTTCCATTTCTATTCATTTATCCAAGTCAGTCCATTGACATTATTCATTATTATCTAAACAATTCAAGACGAGACTACAACTTATTTATCAACACTTCAATAACAAACATTATCCAACACTTCCATTTTCTTGCCATTTTACGGAATCACATTCGAGGGAACCGGCACCCAAATATATATCAGATTTCGGGACTTTCACCCTAGACACTCCGGCCAACTTAATTATCAATGGAGTCCATCCCCTATCTCCTCCCAAACAATGGAGTACATCCCTTATCTCCTCCGAAACAATGATACATATACAATGTATTTAAACATGTTGTCATATACAATGACTAATCAAATCATATATTCAACAATTTAATCGACCCATCATATTCAATGACATAACTCATATGACTAGTTTCAATTTACCTAGTCATCATGCAGTTTCTACAACAATCATAATTATCCTCTATCGATAGCCCAAAACAGATATTTCTAAACAGATAAATAAATCTATCAATAGATAAATTATCAAATTCCCTTAGGTGAGTGATTTATCAAATCTAACCACACCATTCATTTACACATCCTCCAAATTTCATATTTCCCACACCAATTTCGTTATTTATACAAAATAATTATTTAACATAAATTAGGGCAATTTTTCCCATTTTTCCAAATGTCAACCACAAGTCTAAATTTCATCGTTTGAACTCATATAATCCCATCTTCAATACCCAACATATATTTCCATAACTCAAAATAGCAAACCTCTCTTTTAATTTAGAACCCAAAACCCTAACTTCATCCAAATCACACCCAACTCCCACCATTTATACTAAATAACAAATACCTAGGTTAAAATTCATAAAAAGAGTAGAATATCCCTACCTCAAATGTAGAGCTCGAAGAGGAAGAAGGAGAATCTCGAAAATGCCCAAAATCAAGCTTTACTTGGATGGAATGGAAGCCCACAAGATGCTACACCTTTTTCTCAAAGAAAGTAGAGTTTAAACCCTTAGATTTAAAGGAGTTTGTAGAGAGAAGTCGGTTTTGTAGAGAGAGGGACAGTCGATCTAGGGTTTTGAGTGAAAAGAAGTGCAAAAAGTGATGAAAGGCATCGCTGCTGCGAACTGATATATGCGACCTTCGCTCGAGCGAAGAAGTTGTCACTTGAGCGACCAGATACACAAAATACCTCGCTTGAGCGTAAGAAGTGTCGCTCGAGCGTAGAATGCAAAGCTTCAGGTCTGCCATAGATGTAGACCCACGCTCGAGCGCAAGAAGTCCCGCTCGAGCAAAGAAACAATTCCACAAGCCTCGCTCGAGCGAAGAACTTACACCTTCCCAGAAAAGTTACGTCCGGGGAAAAAAACCTAAAGACTCTCAAGTCTTGCTCGAGCGCAAGAAACCTCGCTCGAGCAGAGAGGCAAATTACACAAAGCTCGCTCGAGCGCAAGAAGCCTTATTCGAGCGAAGAAGCAAAAATCTAGGCAACAACCATTTGAACCCACTAACAACCAACATGTTCCAAACTCGTCCAACAAGTCCCAAAACTCAAATTCAAAGAATTAAAGGAAGAAAACAAGGCATAGATATCAACATATAATCACGGAACCCGAGTCCGGAACACAATAAAGGTCGGGGTAAAACCGGGATCGCTATATACATAAACATTCATCCAATTTCATATTTCCAATACCAATTTCATTATTTATACAAAATAATTATCTTAAACATTTTAGGGCAAAGCTCCATTCTCTCCCAAATCCAATCCATGTGTCAAAATCAACAAATTTAACACAACATATCCTCATATCTATACCCATAACCATTTTCAATACCTTCATTTGAAAACCCCTCTTTTGATTTTAACCCAAAACCCTAGTTTTGTCTAAAATCCTCCAAATCCCAACATTATTTACACAACACCAAATAACTAAGTTAAGAATCATAGGAGAGTGTAGAAAGTCCCTACCTTAAGCTTAGAAGACCAAAACAACAATTGAGGAACTTCAAAGACGCCGAAACCAAATCTTGTTTGGACCAAAATGGAGCTCTTAAGACGCTCTACCTTTTTAACAAAGGCACATGGGTAGAGAAGCCAACAAATCTAGGTGAAAATGTAGAGAGAAAGTAGGTTTGAGAGAGAGAGGCTCTAAATTTAGGGTTTTTGAAAAGTAGAGAGAGAGATGTGAAAAAGTGATGTAAAATGTCATTTTACGGATTGAAATATGCACAGTCCGCTTAAGCGCAAGAAGTGATGCTTGAGCGCAAAATGCACACTCTCAGTAGTTTTGTAGACAATAGACCAACACTCGAGCGCAAAAAAGGCCACTCGAGCACAGAAAGAGCCGCTCGAGCATAGAATTCACTCTCCTAGTAGTTTTGCAGACCTGCAAAAGAATTGAGAGTTTGCAAAGCCCGCTCAAGCGGAGGAGCAAAAATCTGGGCAACAAAAGTTTGGAAACTAAGCAACCAACCTGTCCCAAATGCAACCACAACAACCCAATAGCCAAATTCAAAGAAACACAAGGGAAGCAAGATAAGATCAACAATACAATACCATGAAACCCGAGATCATAATACAATAAGGTTCGAGTCAAAACCAGAATCGCAATAACTGACCTAAGGAATGAGCCTTCCACAAAAGTCAATCCATTACAACAAGCCTTAGTAGGAAACAGAGTTCAGCAAATGATGGAGTGTTCCAAAAGCATCAATTTCCTAAGAAAAGAGGTGCATTCTAAAGGCCAAGCTCCAGTCACCTTCAGCAGATCTTAAACTATGGAAGTGAAGAACAGATACCTCCTTATTCAGGGAAAGTTGGGAGGTAGTGTTGTTAGGCCCGTGGGGTCCATTACAGGCTATATTTCGATAATCTAAACTATTCAATATGTAAAGCTTGTCGAGTACTTTATTCCTGTAACAAATTTCGTTGATCGGATATTGATAGCTACTTGATCGGATTGGATTTTTTTCAACAATTTATTTTGAAAATTATATTTACCGTTGACAAAAATCTGATCTGATCAAGTAGCTATCAATATCCATCAACGTGATTTTTTTACAGGGATAAAGTACTCGACAAGTTCTATATATGAAACGGTTCGAATTACCGAAATGGGACTCGTCGTGGGCCCCCATAGGCCCAACAACACGCTCCAGTCCGATCTCGAACTAGAGAGAAGCCTGGCCCTACAACCTAGGAAACAGATCTATAAGGTACCCATCCCCAAGCCAAGAATCAATCTAAAAAAGGCATGTTGCTCCATTGCCTAATTGGATAAAATCATGTAAATAATTTTATGATGTTATGTATATAACAACCTTCATAATCTAAGATCATGAACTATCATGATCTTCACAAATAATAACATAATGCAAAAAATAAATAGCATACCGCGATGTATTATGCGAAGCATTCGAGTGATTCAAAATTGATTGAACATAAACCTAATAACAATATTAGTGAAAAAAAGGTTTCTATCTCTTAACCCTCTTTAGAATATGTTATATTCAGAATAATTGATAGGTGATCTAAATATACTTTTATAAGTAGAGAAAGAACCAGTTTCCTTATTCAATGTTATTCCACTTGCCCATCAAAGTAGGAGACTTAGAAACTACTTCATCAATTTACCATTCATATAATAGCTTATGGTTTAAGATATGGAACTATAATCTTATTGAATCTATAATTCATATTGCGATATCATGTGGGTCACCATAATGACTAAATAATTAAATTTAGTCTTACATTCACCCACTTGGCCCATATGATAACATATATCAAGATTTAATAAGGTAAACATTAGGTGCGCAATAAATCTGTTAGGGAAAATCAATGTGATTGCCCACAAGTAAATCAATCAATGGGAATAAAAACTAATGCGGAAAAATTAAATCAAAGGCAACACAAGAATTTTTACGTGGTTCCCTCAATGTGAGGTACGTCCACGGGATCGAAATCCGATTCCACTATCAACCAAATAAGTTCCAAACGATTACAAACGAGACACTAATGGTCTCACAAAACCACCCTTAGGTGAATTCCAAATAATCACAAATAAACAAGAGAAAAGACCTCACCAAATAGATGAACCAAAATCTTCAGAATCAGAGTTGAAGAAGACCGAAATAACGAACCCAAATCAGCCGAAACAAAGCAACTAACCGAACCAATTTGCTGCCACTGAATTGATTACCCAAGCCGAAATAGAGCACTGAATTGATGTTTCCACAAGGACTTTTGTTAACCCACCAAATTGATTTTTTAATCAATATAACTTGTAGTAGCCGCACGTTTCTCTTGGGGAAAAACAATACACCAAAAATTATATTGTGAATCTAGGGTTTTTTAATCAAACCCTAATTGTATCAAATTGAATTGGGCCTCCACAAATATAATATATAAAAATATATTATACCTAAACCAAGCCAAATTAAAACTCTTTTTCCAAAACCAATTGGGTCCCACACTCCAATAAGGAGGTATACCCAACAATTCTCCTCCTACCGACTTAGGTGGAGACATCAACCATACCCGCCAAAGTTCGACACTTTAAATGTTTGTCCCTCGACAAAGTCTTTGTCAACATATCCGAAATATTATCATCTGTGTGAACCTTTTCGAGTTGTAACAATTTCGAGTCTAACACATCACGAATCCAATGGTATCTCACATCAATGTGTTTCGATCTCGAATGAAAAGTAGAATTTTTACTCAAGTGAATAGCACTTTGACTATCACAATAAAGCACATACTTTTCTTGCTTCAAACCCAACTCTTGCAAAAATTTCTTCAACCATAACTCTTCTTTGCAAGCTTCCGTAATGGCAATAAATTCAGCTTCGGTAGTTGAGAGAGCAACACATTTTTGTAATTTAGATTGCCATGCCACAGCTCCCCCTGCAAAAGTCATCAAATACCCCGAAGTAGATTTTCTAGAATCAATATCACCAGCCATGTCAGAATCTGTGAACCCATCAAGCATCGGCTTACCATCCCCAAAACACAAACACACCTTCGAAGTCCCTCGAAGATATCTTAGAATCCATTTTACCGCTGCCCAATGTTCTTTACCCGGATTAGAGAGAAACCGACTCACCACACCAACGGCGTGAGCAATATCCGGCCTTGTACAAACCATGGCGTACATCAAAGAACCAACTGCTGAAGCATAAGGAACTTTCAACATCTCTTCTTTGTCTTTCTCACTTGTAGGACATTGATTCGAACTAAGTTTGAAGTGACCCGCAAGTGGACAACCAACCGGCTTTGCTTTATCCATGTTGAATCTCTCAAGAACTTTCTCAATGTAGCTCTCTTGAGACAACCAAATCAGCCCCTTTTTGCGATCACGAACAATTTTCATACCAAGTATTTGCTTTGCCGGTCCCAATCTTTCATAGCAAAAGATTTACTCAACTCCAATTTCAACCTGTTATCATGGTAGAATCTTGACCCACAATTAACATGTCATCAACATAAAGCAAAAGAATAATAAATTTGCCATCCGGGAAATTTTTCACAACACACAATGGTCCGAAGTGGTTTTAGAAAAACCATTATTCATCATGAAAGAGTCAAATTTTTTGTACCATTGCCGCGGAGCTTGCTTGAGGCCATACAAACTTTTCTTCAATTTGCAAACAAATTTCTCTTTCCCTTTCTCCACAAAACCTTCCGGTTGCTCCATGTAAATTTCTTCTTCAAGATCACCATGAAGAAATGCGGTCTTCACATCAAGTTGCTCAACTTCAAGGTTCATACTTGCAGCCATGCCAAGTACAACCCGAATAGAAGACATCTTTACAACCGGTGAGAAAATCTCGTCAAAGTCAATACCTTTCTTTTGCCCAAAGCCTTTCACAACAAGACGTGCCTTGTACCTCAGATTCTTGCCATCATTCTTCAATTTGAAAACCCACTTATTTTTCAGAATTTTCCTCCCTTAGGCAACTTCACTAAGTCATAGGTGTGATTTTCAAGTAAGGAGTTCATCTCCTCTTCCATGGCCTTTTTCCAATCACCTTTCTTTGCATGCTCAATTGCTTCTTGGTAGCTCTCCGGCTCCCCTTGATCAGAAATCAACACAAATTCATTGGGAGGATACTTTCTTGAAGGTTGTCGGTCCCTTGTAGATTTCCTCAACTCAAGTTGTGGTGACGGTTCTTGAGTTGGATGCTCTTCTCAATTTCTGGCTCAACTTCATTTGGATTAGCATCATCTTCTACATCTTCAATAGGTGGCTGCACATCTTCCCCATTTTCATCATCAACTGAAGATGAAGGAGATGGATCTATGTCAATGAGATCACTAGTTTTTGGCTCTGGTTGATCACCTTTGCCAAAGTCTTCAATTGTTTGGTCTTCAAGAAACACAATATCACGGCTTCGAATGACTTTCTTGTCGACCGGATCCCACAATCTATATCCGAACTCATCACGCCTATAGCCAAGAAAAATACATTGTCTTGACTTACTATCAAGCTTGGACCTCTCATCCTTTGGAATGTGAACAAAAGCTCGGCAACCAAACACTCTCAAGTGCTCATAAGACACATCTTTGCCAGTCCAAACTCTTTCAGGAACATCACCATTCAAAGGATAGCAAGGAGATAAATTGATCACGTCAACCGCTGTACTCATTGCCTCACCCCAAAAGGATCTTGGCAATTTAGCTTGTGAAAGCAAACACCTTGTTCTTTCCACAATGGTGCGGTTCATCCTCTCGGCAACGCCATTTTGTTGAGGAGTCTTCTTAACTGTCTTTTGGTGCCGAATACCTTGGCTGCGACAATACTCATCAAATGGCCCAGTGTATTCACCACCATTGTCTGATCGGATGCACTTAATTTCTGCCCTGTTTCTCTTTCAACCATGGCCTGAAAATGCTTAAATACTTCTAGAACTTGATCTTTAGTTTTTAGTAGAAAAGCCCAAACTTTCCTTGAATAATCATCAATGAAAGTAACAAAATAAAGTGCACCACCATGTGTTCTAACTTTTAAAGGACCACAAACATTCGAATGAATCAACTCCAAAATATTTTCCTTTCTAGAAGCAACATTTTTATGAAAAGAAACTCTATGTTGTTTACCCGCCAAACAATGAACACAAGTTTTAAGATGTGTACCTTTCAAACCGGGTAGAAGCTCTTTCTTGAACAAAACTTGTAGCCCCTTTTCACTCATGTGCCCAAGTCGCTTGTGCCACAATTCGGTAGAAGTATCATCTTCAAGTGCATTGACAACACCTTTACAAATTTTTCCTTGCATCGAATAAAGTGTATGAGTCTTCTTGCACTTAGCCACCACCAAAGAACCTTTTGTGAGCTTCCATATTCCATCACCAAATTTGTTGTTGAAGCCTTCATCATCTAGCCTCCCAATAGAGATCAAATTGAGGCGAATGTCGGGAACATGCCTCACATCTTTAAGCAACAACTTGCAGCCCAAATTTGTTTCCAAGCAAACATCACCCATACCAATAATCTTGGACAAACCTTCATTACCCATTCGAACAGAACCATAATCTCCTTCGGTGTAGGTAGTGAAGAAATCAACCCGAGAAGTCACATGAAAAGAAGCACCAGAATCAATCACCCAATTGCTCTCTTGGCCCACAAAATTGATACAATCATCTTCACAAACGACCATGAGATCATCGGTAGTAACTGTCGTTGTGTCTTCTTGTTTCTTATCCACACTTTTGTCACGCCTTTTCTCCTTATTTTTGAGCTTTCGGCATTCTCGCTTCATGTGCCCTTTCTCATGACAATAGTAACACTCAATGTCTTTCTTTGAAAAAGAACTATCTTTTGATTTGTCACTATCACCCTCAATGAGTCCATACAAATCTTTACAAAATAATAGGTCATCTATTTTAGTTTGCCAAGTTACCCAATTGCTTCCATTGAAGCTAGACATACGACCCACATTCCCCTTCATTGATTTACACAAATAAATAAACTCAAATAAACCATAAACTCTGATACCAGTTGTTAGGGAAAATCGATGTGATTCCCCACAAGTAAATCAATCAATGGGAATAAAAACTAATGCGGAAAAATTAAATCAAAAGCAACACAAGAATTTTTACGTGGTTCCCTCAATGTGAGGTACGTCCACGGGATCGAAATCCGATTCCACTATCAACCAAATAAGTTCCAAACGATTACAAACGAGACACTAATGGTCTCACAAAACCACCCTTAGGTGAATTCCAAATAATCACAAATAAACAAGAGGAAAAACCTCACCAAATAGATGAACCAAAATCTTCAGAATCAGAGTTGAAGAAGACCCAAAATAACGAACCCAAATCAGCCGAAATAGAGCAACTAACCGAACCAATTTGCTGCCACTGAATTGATTACCCAAGCCGAAATAGAGCACTGAATTGATGTTTCCACAAGGACTTTTGTTAACCCACCAAATTGATTTTTTAATCAATATAACTTGTAGTAGCCGCACGTTTCTCTTGGGGAAAAACAATACACCAAAAATTATATTGTGAATCTAGGGTTTTTTAATCAAACCCTAATTGTATCCAAATTGAATTGGGCCTCCACAAATATAATATATAAAAATATATTATACCTAAACCAAGCCAAATTAAAACTCTTTTTCCAAAACCAATTGGGTCCCACACTCCAATAAGGAGGTATACCCAACAAAATCATATCAAACCTTACTTCAATTTGGTCATCATCATAGTACTATAATTAAATAGCTCACTAATGCGAGTCATGGCAATTCTACACTAATGGTGCAACATAGTTTCTTCTATGTACCACAACACTAACAACTAGTTTAATATAGTCCTTAAGTGAGGAGTGTATTTAAAAAGTCCAATAATGCCTTTTTATCCAAGACTATTCTTGTTATCATTCATTTATTCTCATACATGTACGTACTCATTTCATAACAAGAAATATATCAGAGACACACTTGATAAGATCTTAAAGTGTCAAATAACACAATGAATCATAAAGCAGTCTATAAAAACATAAACAACTGTTATAGATTACATGCAAATTTCTTAATTGTTTTTAAGAGTAATCCCTTCATCAATAGATTTGCACTTAAAAGTTATGTACTTGTATGTTTTATTGACACTTTATGTTTTGTGAAATTCTTCTTTAATGACAAAATATTTCAATTCTATGTATTTAGCATCAATAGAATACTTGTCATTCTAATAAAATAAAACAATTGCGAAATTATCACAATAAATTTTTAATGACTTGGCAACAAAAGTTGTCAATCCCAAGTTTTGAGATAAAGTTTCGCAATAACAATTCATGAATTAGTCTCAAAGCACACCACAAATTCAACTTTCATAGAGGATATTCATGATAGTCCGTTTTACACTTTTCTTGATATTACTCTCCCCATAATAGAAACAAAGAACCAAAAGTGAAATTTCTACTATCAATATATCATCTGAAACTACAACATATAAGAGTTTTAGGACCAAATGTTTTGGTCTTTATAAGTGAAAATTTTGTTGCAAAAGATATTAGGGACCAATTTCCGGTCATCCCAAAAAGTCAAAAACAAGACTTTTAATGACAAATTTTTGAAAATGTCACTAATAAATTGACTTTTAGAGACAAAATAATTTGGTCTCAAAATAGTTTATTTTTTTAGACAAAAAATTTGGTCCCAAAAGGATAATAATTTATCACTAGTTTCCAATTTGCGTTACTAAAAATATAATAACGACACTTTTTGCAACAAAAATACTTGGTCCCTAAAAAATAATTTTGTCCCTAAATTTTGATCTCTAAAATCTTAAATTTTTTGTAGTGTAAAGTCTTTAATCAACAAAGAGTCGCCACCTAATTTTTAAAGAGGAATTAAGAAAACTAAGTTAAGGACCGATCCGTTATAACTAGAAAATTTATAGGCTCGGGAGCTTAGATACAAAAGGGGAATGTCATTGAATGATAGCACCCTCTTTTGCCCAATTCGAAGATTGACCTCTACTATCTTTCTATTTTATGATTTTAGTGGTTAATTATTCATACAAATTCATTTTAAGCTTAGAAACCCTTAACTAACCTAAAACTAAGTGGTTTGAATAAAAAATATATATATCATTCTTTTTAGATTCAGTGAATAAAGCCATATTTCCATAAAATGATGATTTCTCCAAAAAGAGATTTTTGAATATTCCATAGCCATAAACATAAACTAAAATGAACAATATTTATTATAAAAAATATATATATAAACAATTAGTTTTGCATAGAAAAGCAATTAACTTGAACTACTGAAAAGTGAATGCAACCAAGAACACACATATGCTATGAAGATTAAGAGGACTTACCCGGAGGTCCACCTCAGCGTCTTTCATGTAGTACATAAATTAAATATGATCTTGTTAATCCGATGGTTTGATTTTGATGATATCTAAATTATTTTGGACAACTTATGACTTTATTAATGTTTACTCTTTACCTTTGACACAAAATTAGATATAATTATTTGCAAATGTATGTTTTTTTATGTAGCATATTAACGTGATGCATATAAGAGTAATATTCATTAAATCAGATAAATTATTATTCATAATAAATTGAGCATTGTTCATTCTTTGAATATATTGTAAGTTACTGTGCATAATTTGAGATATGAATAGTAAGTTTACTGTGCATTATACAATTTTTTAATAGAAAAATTACTGTGCAAATAGTATTTCATTATTTGTCGAAAGCCACATTTAGTCTATAATTTCAAATTTTACTATTCATTGAAAGCGACCTTTGGCCTATAATTTCAAACTTTTGCTTGCAAATTTGAAAGAGTAAAATTATAGCGGCGTGCTGTAGACACCCAATTTTTGACCGACCTTAAAACTCAGACGTCATCGTTTGTGCGCGTGATGATTGTGCATGTTTGCGCTCGTTTCGAGTGTCTGAAGTTCTGGGCTGAGTGCCTTGTCTTTGAGCCTCTTAACACTCTGTGTTTTGGCCTTGTTTTTGAGCCAAACCTTGGTGCCTCTTGCCTGGAGGGGAGAAGGGCCTTGCTGGCCACTTTTCCTTCTTGCCGGCCACTTGAAGTGGTCGGTCGGCTAGGGGAGGTGGCCGGCCGCCCACCTGAAGTGGTCGACGGCCAATTTTCTCCTTTTTCAGATATTTTCAAATCTTTTGAGCCAGCTGCTGAGCACTGAGGCTCATCTCCATACACGTGTATGGAGGGATTGAAGCCAAGCTTTTGGCTTGACCCTCTATATAAGGGGAGGTCCCTCTCCCTTTTTGAGGGTTCAGAATTTTTAGGAGCAAAAAATTCTCTCTCTCTCTAGACCTCTCTCTCTATATATATATTTTTGTGCTTGAAGTGAGTTTTCTTCACATATTTGCAAAGAGACCCTTAGCCAAACACCACCACCTTGGAGCTGAGGTTCTTGAAGGTTTTATTTGGGCTCAAAAAGTTAGTTTTAGCTCAGAGTTGTAATTGTTTAGCTGCTGTGCTTCAAGGGTAAGGCCTTACCCCTTTTAAAGCTTTGTTTCATTCACTAGTTTGGACCACCTTTGCATGCTGTTTTGGCCTAGTTGTCAACTACAAAACCCCCTATTTTTAAGTGTTAAAAATGGTAGTTTGGCCCTTTTGGGGTTAGGGGTGGTCCACCCTCTTTTGTAGTTTATTTGCTAAGCTTTGTGCCATCTTTTAAAGCCTTTGAAACAATTCTTTTTTGGCCTTTTAACCACTAAATTCCAGGGGAATTTTAGTGGTAGAAAGTTGATTTTAAAATCCTAAATATGAGTGGTGGCCTCCCCTCCTTGTGTTTCGTTTGCATGTGTTGATGGCCTAATAAGTGAGCTTCTATCTCTACCTTTTTGAAGCTTAGTTCAAGCATGTTTTAGGCTTTATTTTGACCTCCTTTAACTCTGTTTTTGGTTGTTTGGGTCAATTCTTGCTTGCTTTTTGTACTTGTAGTGCAATTATGCTTACTAGCCTTGAATCCCAAATGAGTTAGTCTATCATTCTAGCTTGTGTTAGCTTAACTCCAGCACATTTTTGCTACTGATTTTCTATGCTTTAGCTTTGTTTTGGGTGGTCTTGGTCACATATGCTTTGCTTTGTATAGTTGTAGTTTAGTTGGCCTTTACCAGCTTTGTGTTTTAGGCCCATTAGCATGTGATTTCAGAGCATATATCACTGTCACACTCTCACATATATCGCTCATTAATTGCTTTTGAGAGTTGTGCCCTATGCCTTGCTTGCGAGCCAACATGTGCGCATGAGTTTCTATTCTTTTGTGCCTTAATTTCAACATGTTTAGGCCACTGATTTGGCATGTTTTAGGTCTGTCCATATCTGGTTTGGCCATTTGAGCTTGGTATTCCATGCCTCTAGTGTTGTGTCCTTCACTAGTTGCAATGCTTTTGGTCTTTAACATGTTGTGCATGTGTTGTTTGATATTGTTGTATTGTTTTCCATGCCACTTTAGCACTGAAATATCTGCCATCTCCTACATTTCTTCATTTTTGATTTGTTTTGAGGGTTGGTTTACCTTGTGCTTGTGTTTAAGCTTGATAGAGTTTGTGCTCAAATGGCTTTAACCCTTTTATGAGGATTCCTCCTAGCTAAAGGCATGATCTCTCTCACGCCGTAAACCATTCTTTTGGTTAACCCCTCTCCCATTAGAGGACTTTCACATTGGACAAATCAAGTAAAGAATGGTTTGGTAATGTAAAATGAGTTAACAAGAAAGTGGACAAGTAAAACATGAATAAGATAAGCATTTGTGTTGCATTGCATGTGTTTGGATCGGACGTTAATCCAAACACAAGAAATGTGGGATGTTTCATACTCATAGTGATGAAACGCGTTACATTTCTTGGTCGCTATCACCCTTGATCATGCATGATAGGGTGGAGGCACTTTGAGTCTTACGTGCGCATTCACTAAGCTTGTACAAGCTTGGTCCTTTGGCCATCATGCATTAAGATGCTTGATTGGTGGCTTGAGAACCAAGCGTCACACTCCTTTGAGCTTGAAAAATGATGAGGAGGGTGGCAGTGCACACATTTTCTTGCAAATGCATTGTTGTGCCTCTGTTGTTCTCTGTTGCAGCAAAACCAGAAGTTTGGAAAAGCAGGTGGCCGACCGGCCACTTGAGGTAGCCGACCGACCACTTTCACTAGCCGGTCGGCCAGTTGAGGTGGCCGACAGCCACTTTTTGTGGCCGACCGGCCACCAGTTCATTTTTGTGCAGAAATTATCCTGTTTTGGAGCAGAAACAGTGTGGAGGTTGGTTCAATGTTCAGAAACCAAGGCGAGTGCAAACAGAGGCAATTGACGGCAAAGCAATGGATTTCCGAGTGGACGCCAACCGAGCATGCATGTCTCCCTCGCCCGTGAGGCCACTTTATCGCTTTAATTAGTTAGTATAGCTAATTATTCGAGTGTTGTAATATTTTAATTAGTTTGTGTAATTGGATATTTTATTTCAATTGTGTTGTAATAATTAATTAGCTTAGCATAGTTAATTAATTGGTTTGTAATAGTTAGCTTAAATAGCGTAGCTAGTTAGCTTATTCATTCGGACCCTCCTTCGAGAGGACGCAATGTTGTAATACACGTGCGTGCGTGTGTGCATGTCTTCTAACCCCACATCTTTCTCCCTTTTACTTAACCGCTTCCGATGGTTAGTTTAGGGTCATTTTCAATTAGCATACCTTTTGCTTGCATGTTTGCATCATTCATTTGTATTGCATGCACCGGGCTCGGCGTATCATTCAAACTACATCGTATTTCAATACTTATTTGAATACGTGTTTCAAAGCATGTATCAAATTGCTGCATTCATATGCCATATTAGATAGCCGAGCCTATTAGTTGCACTTTTGCATGTGTTGCATTAGGCATTCTGTATAGTTAGGATCATGTATATTTCTAACTAGTTCTTGTTTTGGCTCGGAGTACACTGTAAGTTTTTACGCTTTAACATACTTGCATGAGTGTGAGTGTTGCCATGTTCAGCATGCTTGCCATGAGGCTATTTGCTTATATGATTAACTGCATGAATGCCTGTGGATGAAGGCTTTGTTGCCTGAATTGGGACAATTCATCAAATGTGAGTTTTAAGCCCACTTTGCGAAGTGGCAAAATCATGTTTTAAGCCCACTTGAGGGTGGCAAATCCGCACTTTAGCCTACTTGCAAGTGGCACTTTCAAACCATTTTCGAAAAACAAACATGAGTTATTTTGTTCCAATTCTTGCGATTTAGTCTATACTTGTATGCTGTGCGCATCACATAGTAAAGTTAGCCAATAACCGGGTAAGAACACATGAGGTTTATAAAACAATATATCATGCTTAGTAAAGGCTGATCCTTTGATTGGGCGAGCGGGGGTGCTCATTTCAGGGCCTTCCCCTCTCGTACCCAAGTTCCCGAGCCGAGGCAACTTTGGTGATGACGGACACGTGGCCTTTGGCACGAGTCAAGGTTTCCTAAATTTCCCAAAAATAAAATATTTAGGTGGCAACTCTGTAATCTGGCAAAGCAGTCCAGTTTTGGCATTATTTGATTTAAAATCTGATTTTTCAAAATGATTTGCCAGATTGGACTCTTTGGTGTTTATCAATCTCACATTGCACTTTATGAGATCAGATTCAGAACCGTGACAGGAGTCCGAACTGTAGTAAAACCAATTCGCGCCTCTCTGAAAGGGGGCGCATGAAGAGAGTCGGGTCTACAGTTTCTGGCAACTCTGCTGGGGATTTAGAGAACTTGACTCGAACTCATAATATATTGTTTTATCTACATTCATGTGTTTCTTTGCATTGCATTTGCATTGGTGCACCTAAGTCACAGTGCTTTCCATCTGCTATTCCTGAACGGTTTGCCGGAGGCTTGCTTGGAAAAGTGTGCCATAAGGCTGACCGGTTGCGGGCTCTGCCACGATGGGAACACAAACCTTGGATCTAGATCACCATTGTACCATTTGATCCACCTTTCACTTCTCGGTGTTAGGTGCGAGAGGTATATTAGGTAGTCTTGCTGAGGCACCCTTTTTGACCAATTGACCTAGTTGCATATCGGAAGCCTAAGAGATTGTTTCAAACTAGGACAGGTTGCTCATCCGAATGTTGAATTGTTTGAAACTGCATGCGTGCGTAGTGAAACCCTAGCTCCTGACAAAACTAGGACAGGGAAACCCTGCCCCACCATAGGGGTGTTTTGGCTCTTGCTTGCATGATATGTGCTGTTAGGGTGTGTCTCTACAGGAATGTATATATCAGTCACAAGTTTGGGTATCAGTCTGAGGACATCAGTGTTTGAGGGTATCAGTGTTATGGCAGAAAATTTGGGGGCAGAAATCAGTGTTTGAGGGCAGATTGTCCAGCTTATGATTTCAACTGTGTGTTGTCTCTATCTAAGCCGAGGTGCTGTACGTTTTTTTGATTTTTTTTGTTTCTATTGCTTTATTTTCTGTTTTGCAAGGTAGTGTTTTCATCATTGCTTCCGACGAGGCAGTTACCCCCCAAGCACTCTGGACCCAAGTAAGAAGGCTTTATCGATCTGGGGATCTTGTGAGTGGACAACCAGTGTTGATTCGCTTCCCCCGGTTACAAGACGGAGGAGAGTTCGACATAATTCACCAGTTCGTCAGTCACCTGTGCTCAGTGAAAATCAGTTTTCTGCTTCCACTTCAAAGGGTACACAGAGTCTGATAGATCAGCATTTTTCAATCAGTATGGAGGAAATGATGCGTCAGCTCCAGCAAACTATCGAGGGCATGCAGCGGGATACTACTCGCCAAGCAGAGGTCACCGCGCGACAAATAGAGGTTGTAGCCCAGCAGGCTTCGGTAATTGCTAGGCTTCAACAGCAACAGCATCAACCGACTATAACAAGCAGTAGGATGACCATACACATATAATCTACCAATTATGAGAGCTGGAAAATCAGTTGTAATGGTCTAAAATTTCCTACCAAAACCTGAGAGTGAGTGGATGGAAGCTGATACAAAAATTGCTCAAGCCAATGTTAAAGCCATAAATATGTTGTACTGTGCCTAAGATGCCAACAAATTCAATAGATAACAAAAGAAATTTAAGATAAACTCATAGTGACTCATGAGAGAACAGACCAAGTTAAAGAGTTTAAAGTAAATTTGCTAGTCCATAACTATGAGCTCTTTAAGATGAAATTTGGTGAAACTATCACTCAAATGTTTACTCGTTTTACGAATATTATAAATGGTTTTAAAATCTCTTGGTAAAATATATAGTAGTACTGAAATTGTAAGAAAAGTGCTTAGGTTATTGCCTAAGAGTTGGGAGACAAAACTCATTGCCATCACAGAAGCCAACGACTTATCAAAGCTAAGTCTAGGCAAACTGACAGGATCTCTTCTCACACATGAGCTCATCATGCAAGAAAGGGATGAAGAAGAAGAGGATGAAGATAATTCAAAATATGATGATGAAGAAATGCCTTTCTTAACAAAAAGGTTCCAGAAATTTATGAAAAAGAAATGAGAAGGAAGAAGATTTTTCAAAAGAGATTTTAACAAAGGAGAACAAGGCATAAAGGATTTTGTAAAAGGAGAAAACAACAAGAAAACTGAAATCACTTGTTATGAATACAACAAGTATGGTCACATCAAAGCCAATTGTCTGGAAATCAAGAAACAATACAAGAAAGACCAAAGAAGAGTTATGATTGTTGCATAGGGAGATAGCGATGAAAGTGACTCAAAAAATGATGACATCAACAATGAAGTTGCTAACCTATGCCTAATGGCATTTGGAGATGATGATGAGTTGAACAATGAATCTTATTTTTTTGATGAATTACAATCCGCATTTGAAGATTTGCTTGATGAACTTAGAAAACTTGGCATTAAAAAATTAATCTTAAAAAGATGTTTCAAGTTCAACAAAAGAAAATGAGTCTTTATATAATAAAATTGAAGTGTTACGAAAATATTTTTCAAAGATAAAAGAAGAAAATGACATTTGAAAATTGAAAGAATCTCCTATTTTGAATAAAGAACTAAATGATTTGAAAATCGAAAATGATTTTTTAAAAAGGAGAAAGTTGTTTTGAACTAATATATAGAAGATTTGAAAAATATTCTTTCAAAATTTACTCAAGGAAGAAACATTTTGGATAAATTTCTTAAAAGAAAAATCATACATTGGGTAGAGCCGAAATTAGGTATAAACCTTTTTCAAAAGAAAAAAACTTTCAAAAATGGTTTTGTTCATGGATCTTCTAGACACTCTCATCTCATGTCATTTTTGTGGTAGAAAATGTCATATTTCACCTTCATGTCTTGTTAAAAGAAATCATTTTACTAAAATAAAAAAGATGTGGGTTCCTAAAAACATTTCAGGTGTGTCAAATTCTAACTTTTATGGACCTAAGAAAGCATGGGTACCAATAGAATAAGTAAATTTTTGTAGCTATGTTTCAAAATAAAATCCAACAATAATAGATAGTATCACGACTGTGCATGTTCAAGGCATATGACCAGAAATAAAGCCATGTTCGCCACACTTTAATCAAAGGATACTGGTTACATAACTTTTGGTGACAATAGTAAAGAGAAAATCCTTGGCATAGGTAGTATTGGTAAAAATCCTTCTCCCATTATAGAAAATGTCTTACTTGTTGAAGGTTTGAAACATAACTTGTTTAGCATTAGTCAATTATGTGATAAAGGTAATAGAATTATTTTTTAGAAGTCACACTGCACAATTGAAAGCATCACAGATAATAAAACTTTATTTATTGGTCATAGACATGAGAATGTAAACGTGTTTGACTTGCATAACTTATCTTCTCAATTTAATGTTAAATTCTTATCTGATATTAATGAAACTGGTTGATTATGGCATCACCTATGATAAGGTCAACCAACCAATTTCATTAATAGCAGACAAGCATTTAATACCGCCAAAATCGCTCTGAACATCACATTTTTTGGGTTCTGACAGGTAAGTTGGATGGGTTGGGTGTCCAAGCCTTGCGGGTCAACGTGGGTGGCGATTTGAGAAAGCCAACCCTTCTTTCAACCGACCCAACCTGCCACTTAATTTTTTATTTTTTTTTTCTATGTATATGTGTGTATCCAGGTTCCACACCAAACGTAACACCCCTAAACTTATAAACCTTTATAAAATTAACATTATTAAATATTCTCCGCATATTATCAATTGAATCCATTTCACAAAAATTAACACATTAAAGAAAATATTGTCTTTCTCATAGAATTTCTCATAAGAGCTTACATTTATGTACTATACTTGTAAGATTTGAGAATTTAACAATACATATGAAATTTGAGAAATAAGAGAAAATACAACAAAAATGCCCTAATGGCTTACACTTTCTAGGTGAGGGCCTTGATTATACATAAGGGGAACATTTTCCCAAATAGGTAAGCTTGGTAGCTGTGAACACATAAACATCTAAGAAGCCTCAGTGTTCCATCACAAGTCTCCACAAGATCGTCAATGAAGTGGAATCACTTCATCAAGATCTGAAAGTTTTGTTAGATTTGGGGTGACCAATTCCCCAGTAGGAATACTATTAATAGGGTATATAAATTATTGAAATGAATATGATCATGCTATGCACATACCATGATAAAATCCGTGCTTTTCTCTTTTTAAAATCAATGATGTACAATGCACAATTTCCATTCAAAACTCGTCATCAAGAACGGAGCGGTAAATACGCAATGACGTCCCAAGAAAGAGCTGCAAAACCACACATATATGTATATATATATATTTGTATACTAAAAATATCTCCATAGTTGCCAACTATTAATACGACAGGGAGATGGGCACCCAAAATCATTCGTTTTTCAACTTTCACCAACTATTAATACGATAGGATCAGTGGACATCCAAAAATATTTTCCCACATTTGTTTGGCGATAAGCTCAAGACCGAGCAATTGGACACATTAATTACCGGTGCAGGTACCAATACAATACACAACCATTTTCAAAATCCAACTCAACTACCCGGACTCATACGCTATTTACCCACTTTCAACATCTTTCAAAACCCAAGAGATCGTAATAATCGTGAGATGAAATTATGTAATGTAATGCAATGCATGAATTTGTAAACATTTCAATTGCCTAAGATCCATTCATTGGCAAACATATAAATCTTAACGCAGTTCATTCAATGCTTCAATAAAGAATTAATATAATCAATAATCAAAAGATTTCCAATTTCCACAATCTCAACAATATCCCATTTCCTTCATTTCAATATAAAACTCCAAAACAACTCAAAAATCAACCTTTATCTACTAAAATTATCTTGCATTCATGATTCAAGGTCCAATTGAATAAAACTTTATCTTTTGAAGAAAATTGAAAAGTTAGGGTTTGGGCAAAATTAGGACTTTTCTCTCATTTATGTTTCCAACACAAATACTCACCATCAACATCCATAATCATCAAGAGTTATTCCAAATTCCTCAAAAATTTGAGTAAAACACCATTTAAGTGTATCAAAACTCATTTACTACAACATAATAATCCCATACATACATATAACTAAGAAAATACCACATATACATCTCAAATCATAGATATACAAAGTTAAGAGTACCCCTACCTCAAGGATGAGAGCAAAAGATGAAGGCCCAAAGAGAAACCTCGAAGAAATCTCAATCCAATCGATCAAAGTGTTGATCTTTAATGCAAGATCTATGGTGGATTCTTAATGAAAAAAATAGATGAAACCAAGGTTTGGAGGTCTAGGGCTTCAGGTATGGAGGAGAGGGAGAGAAGAGAGGAAAAAATAGATAAAACGTTTGGACCAAAAAGTGACTTTAAAGTGGCTGACTTTAAACAGACCACTCGAGCGGTCAAAAGTTCGCTCAAGCAGACTTGCATCTAGCACAGGTACTCAAATTTCAAACGGATATAACTCCCTCGTCCGGACTCTGTTTTAGGCCGTTCTTGTGTCTAAATCAAAGCGCCAGAAACAAGATTTCCAATGGTTCTAGCCTCACATCCAGATTTAAAGTATGGAGAGAGAAAAAGGTAAAAGAGTGAAGACTGTTCATGGAACAATTATCCGAATCAATGTATTTGATTCAATCCTACTTTACCATTATGTTACCATCCAAATACCGAGTTCAGTCGAGATCCATATTTCCAGTACCGAGTTCAAGTTCTAGGAGAAATGGTCAGGGAGATGTGACTTGTTTCAAATGTGATCGATTGGGCCACAAGTCTCCAACTTGCTCGTAGAGAGGAGGAAGGCAGCGAGCAGCTTCGTCTTTGGTCCGTTCTCAGGGCTAGAGTCAAGATAGAGGATAGCCGCCCACTTGCTATCAGTGTGGTCAGGCAGGGCACCTGAAGAGGTCTTGCCCACAGTTGGGTGGCATATCTGGTGCGTCTGGTTTGAGGCAGACACAGAGTTACTAGCCAACACAGTCTGCGCAGGCCTCGAGGGCCAATCAAGAAACCTCTTCGGTTCAGTTAGTGCATCAGGCGTATGCTCCGAGGGGTGAGCAGGTTGAGCAGGGACCTACAGGGTGTGTATATGCAGTTACGGTGCCAGATCTTGTACCTGCTCCTTCTGTAGTGAGAGGTACCTTTTTGTTTTGCAATTCTGTTGCTAATGTGTTGATTGATACGGGTGCGTCCCATTCATTTATCTCGTCTGCATTTGCATTGGTTTTGGGGTTGGAGTTAGCACAATTAGCTTTTCCTATTTGTGTAGAGTCTCCTATTGGTGGTGAGGTTATCTTGAAATAGGGCTGTCGGGGTTATGACATGGAGGTCACCAGTCGTCGACTTCCACTTGCTTTCGTTTTGCTTGACATGTCTGGCTTTGACGTTATTTTAGGTATGGACTGGTTATCGTCATACCGGGCTGTTATAGATTGATACCGGCAGAGGGTTACTGTATGTACCTTGAGCGGTGACTGTTTTTATTTCTTGGGGGACCGGATGGATAGAGTCCTATCATCGATATATGATCAGCGTGGGCGGAGTGAGCTCAGTGGTCTCCTTGCTAGCTTCTTGAGTGGTGAGTGTGAAGAAGACCGGGTTGAGTTGCCAAGGGTAGTTTGTGAATACCCGGATGTCTTTTCCGAGGATCTTGTTAGTTTACCACCTCACTGAGAGATCGAGTTCTCTATTGATTTAGTGCTTGGCACGGCACCGATTTCTATGGCACCGTATCAGTTTGCACCTGCTGAGTTGAGTGAGTTGAAGGTTTAACTCCAGGAATTGTTAGATAAAGGTTTTATTTGCCCTAGTACATCACATTAGGGAGCATCGGCTCTCTTTGCTAAAAAGAAAGATGAAGCCTTGCGATTTTGTATTGATTATTGGAAGTTGAACCAGGTAATCATTAAGAACAAGTATCCAATGCCCCGTATAGATGATCTGCTTGATCAGTTAAAGGGATCTTTTTGTTTCTCTAAGATAGACTTGAGATTGGGTTACCATTAGTTGAGTGTAAAAGAGAAGGACATTCTGAAGACGGCATTTCGTATGCGGTATGGCCATTATGAGTTCCTAGTGATGCCTTTTGGGCTAACCAATGCTCCAACAGTGTTTATGGATTTGATGAACCAAATCTTCCGCGAGTTCCTAGATCGATTTGTGGTCGTCTTCGTGGACGACATCTTGATTTATTCACCCTTTAAGGAGAAACACGAGGAGCATTTGCGAGTAGTGCTTGAGTTGCTTAGAGCCCATAAGCTATATGCTAAGTTTGGGAAGTGTGAGTTATGGCTGAAAAAGGTTAAATTCTTAGGCCGTGTAGTATCCGGGGAAGGGGTAATCGTAGATTCATTTAAAATTGAAGCAGTGCAAGATTGGGCACAACCTAAGAATGCTTTCAAGATCTGTAGTTTCTTAGGGTTGGCCGGGTACCGTCGGTTCATGAAGGATTTCTCCAAACTAGCTTCACCTCTGACTAGACTGACGAGGAAGGGAGTTAAATTTGTGTGAAACGAGACTTGTGAGAAGTCATGCCAAGAGCTTAAGATTAAACTTACCACTGCTCCATTCTTGATTATTCCGGAGAGGGGTTTGGGTTATTCAGTATATTGTGATGCCTCATAGGAAGGTTTGGGTTGCGTTTGATACAATAAGGGAACGTAGTAGCCTATGGCTCATAGCAGTTGAAAACACGTGAGAGAAATTACCCTACCCATGACCTAGAACTAGCAGCGGTGATTTTTTCCTTAAAGATTTGGAGGCAATATTTGTATGGTGAGAAATTTGAGGTATTTTATAATCATAAGTGTCTGAAATATCTGTTTACACAGAAGGACTTGAACTTGAGGCAGAGAAGGTGGATGGAATTCATTGAAGATTATGATTTTGAATTGCACTATCATCCAGGAAATGCCAATGTAGTGGCTGATGCTTTGAGTAGGAAATTTATTACCAGTGTGACCTGTGTTGCCATTCGAGAATGGGAAATGCTGGGTACTCTTGGTGAGTTTGACTTGAATCTTGGCAAGTCTATTGAATCGGCGACTTTGTTTACGGTAGTTGCCCAACCTACACTTGTGAACCGAGTGTTAGAGGCGCAGAGGGGTGACCTTGAGGTAGAATCCCTCTGAGAGAAGATCTCCAGTGGGAAGGTGGAGAGAGGCTTGACTGTGTATCCTGACCAGAGTGTGAGATAATGTGACCGTTTGTTTGTGTCGGAGTCTTGCCGAGAGGAAGTGCTTTGAGAGTTTCATCATTCACGCCTTGCGGTGCATCTGGGAGGCACAAAGATGTATCACGACCTTAGCCGCCAGTTTTGGTGAAGGGGTATGAAGAAGGATGAGACTGTATTCATATCGAAATGCCTTACTTGTCAACAAGTGAAGGCTGAGTATTAGAGGCCAGCGGGTTTGTTACAACCCTTGCCTATACCTGAGTGGAAGTGGGAGCATATCACGATGGATTTTGTTGTGGGTCTTCCAAGAACTCAACGGGGTAATGATGCCACTTGGGTAGTAGTTGATCGGTTGACCAAGTCGGCACACTTTATAGCTATGCGGGTAAGTGATTCAGTAGACCACCTTGCCGACCTTTACATTAGGGACACAGTGAGGTTGCACGGAGTCCTTGTGACAATAGTTTCAGATAGAGATCCGCGCTTTACAGCTCAGTTGTGGTAGAGCTTGCAGAGTGTCTTGGGCACTAGGTTGACCTTTAGTACTGCGTATCATCCTCAGACTGACGGGCAGTCCGAGCGTACTATCCAGATCCTTGAGGATATGCTTCGGGATTGTGTCATTGACTTCAAGGGCTTGTGGGTGAGGCACTTGCCCTTAGTGGAGTTTGCCTATAATAACAGCTTCTAACCAAGTATTGGCATGGCACTGTTTGAGGCCTTGTATGGCCGACCGTGTAGATCTCTGGTGTGTTGGGCCAAAGTGGGTGATGCACCTTTGTTGGGCCCAGAGTTAGTTCGGGAAATGACGGAGAATGTGACACTTATTCGTAAGAGGTTAGTTACAGCTCAGAGTCGCCAGAAGAGTTATGCCGACCGTAGGAGGAGACCCTTGTGTTTTGAGGTGGGGGACTATGTGTTCCTGAAAATATCACCTAGACAGGGTTTGATGAGATTTGGGAAGAGTGGGAAGTTATCCCCTCGGTTCATTGGGCCTTTTAAGATCCTTGAGCGGGTCAGAGAGGTTGTTTATCGGTTAGCGTTGCCACCACAATTTTCCAGAGTACATGACGTGTTTCACATTAGTATGCTTCGAAAGTATGAGCTGGATCCGTAGCATGTGTTGGATTAGACCGACTTGGAGGTAGATAAGAATACCTCGTATGAGGAGAGACCGATGAGAGTCTTGGATAGGCAAGACCAAGTCTTGCGAGGCAAGGCAATTCCCTTAGTAAAAGTATTGTGGAAATATCACGGGGTCGAGGAAGCGACTTGAGAGCGTAAATTGGAAGTCCGAGAGAAATATCTTGACTTGTTTGTTGATATCTAAACATGTATTGAGATTTGATTATGATGATGAAAAGTATAAACATTGTATATGTAATAGATTATGAGAGCATTATATATGTTATGGGCATATTGGAAATCTGAATTCAATATAAACATTGTATATGTTTTGGGAAAATAGAATATTGTGGATATTGTATCACTTTTGGATGCATTGTATTATTGTGAAAATTTTGAAAACTCGGATTTTGATTAACATTGTAAATGTTTTGGGAAATTGTAAACTTCATGTTAATATGGGACTTGTGTACTGAGTCGATGAGAATGGATGACCGGAGAATGGGTCATGGTATTAAATTTGTGGGAATGACATTGTTGTGAATGGTCTATTGTTGGTTTCGAACTTGATTTGTAATTTCGGGGACGAAATTACTTAAGGGGGAGGTTATAGGGATTCCGGTTTTGACCCGTTATCTATTGTATTCCGAACTCGAGTTGGTATGGTTTAGAATAGTTATTCATATCTTGTTTCCCTTGTTTCCCCCATATTTTGGTTATCGGGTTGTAATTGTGCGTTTGGAACATGTTGGTTGCTTGTTTTTCCAAACCTTTGTTGCCCAGATTTTTGACTCCTCTGCTGGAGCAGGAATTCTTGCGCTCGAGCGGGCTTCACAAATTTTGCTTCTCTGCTTGAGTGGCCATTCTTGCGCTCGAGCGGGATTCGTCAACTTTCAGTGTTTTTGCAGTTTTGCAAATACTGTGAGAGTGCATTGGATACTCGAGCATCCATTCTCACGCTTGAGTGGAGCCCTTCGTCTACAAAATTTCAGGAAATGTGTATTCTACACTCGAGCTTTACTTCTTGCGCTCGAGCGGACTTTTGTGTCTGACGTTCGAGCGTCACTTTCCACGCTCAAGCAGACTGCGTGTATAATAGTTCGAGAAGATGATGTTTTGAATGACTTTTTCTTCTCTCTCTCTCTCTCTCTCTCTCTCTCTCTCTCTGAAACTCCCCAAATATCTAGATCTTGAGTTTCCTTCTCTAAAACTCACATTCTCTCTAAGAATTCATCTAGATCCGTTGGGATTTCCACCCTAGTGCCTTTGAGGAAAAGGTAGAGTGCATCAAGATCTTCCTTTTGATCCGATTAAAAGTGGGTTTCGTCGTTCTTGGAGTCTCACTCTTGCTTAGCTCATCTTCTTCCTTTGAGGTAGGGACTTTTCTACACTCTCATATGGTTTTTAGTTTAGTTATTTGTTATTGTGTAACAATGGTGGGATTTGGGAGTAATTTGATCAAACCTAGGGTTTGGAAGTGAAGTGAAAAAGAGAGGGTTTTGGTAAATATGGAATAAATGAGTTTGGAGGCAGAAAACATGTTCATGTTGTGTCAAAATGATGGATTTTGGTACTTGGGTTGGTGTGGGGGCTGAATAATCATGTCTTGAGGAAGGCCAAGATATTTGAAGATATCTGGTCGAAGTCAAATCGGCTATAATCTAAGGGCTCTTGAAGCCGAATGTACAGTCGGCCATATAAAGAACTGAATGGGAACCAGTATGTAATTGGAAGGCCGAGTAAGCAACCAAGTGCGAGATTAAGAGTGGGCCCGACCCTTGGGCCCAAAGGGTAATATAAAAAGAGAAACGTCAATCAAAGAGAGGTATGTGAGAATAGATAAAATAACTTGAGATATAAATAAACTTGAGCGCATGCTAAATTGTCCGTCGGAGTGCTAATTCCGGTACCCCCGACTGGAGTGTTCATCCCTTTTTCAGGTAGTAATCAGAGGATCAAGGACGTCTGATTGGATCCTGGAGTATTTCCAAACCACTTCTCCACAATTGGCACCGTATGTGGGAGTACTCAAACACATCCATGGCGGGCGTAACAGATGATCCTCCAGTAGTCGCTGACGATATTACACCAAGAGATGACATCACTCCAAGAAACATGCTTGGACCGGAGAATATCACCGTACGACGGGCCTTGAACTTCAACTCAATAGCCCAGACCTCACCCTTAACTTCGGTGCAAGAGACAATGCAGACAATCATGGATCAAGCAAAGCAAAATAAACAGCGTCTAGAAAACATGATGGCTGAGAATGAGCGCCTATGCTAGGAATTGGCCCTGGAGCTAGCCAAATCCCAGCGGGCCGCATGCCATGACCAGGGTCAACCCCCAGAAAAGAAGGATGATCGACGATGTCGACTTCGGAAACACGATAATGACAGTGATTCTTACTTACCATCCCAGGAACCCAGAAAGAAGGGACGAGTTGATGTATCCAGCTCATCCAAAGGAAGTTCGTATGTACGGCACAAGCGAGGGAAAAGAAGTGATGATTCGAATGAAGAAGACAAGCATGACCTTTTTGTGCGACGAATCACAAGGGTTGTGCTACCCAAGAAGTTTAAAGCACCATCTTTCACCCTGTATGACGGAAAATCAAACCCCACTGACCATATTCGTCATTATAAACAAGCGATAACACTGCATGCTGACGATGAAGCCCTCATGTGTCGAATGTTTCCAAGCAGCCTGGGACCACTGGCCATCAAATGGTACTATAAACTAGAGCCGCCATCGATAAAAATCTTTCATCAACTCCAAAAATCCTTAAGGGCAAGATTCATCACCAATGAAATCCAACCAAACCAAGTCGATTCTCTCTGGGCAATGCAAATTAAACCAGAAGAGACCCTTCGTGAATATTCGACACACTATTGGGAATGTTTTAACCTGGTAGATGATGCCTACAACAACTCCATGGCCATCACCCCTTTAAAATGGGATTACATCCTGATAGTCCCCTCCGCAATTCGTTAACCAGACGGCCGCCCAAAATAGTTTGGGCGTTAATTAAGAAAGTTAAAGAATATTGTAAGGTGGAAGACGATGCCCTACGGGTCAAAGCCAGACAGAAAGCTGTTAAGACGGCTCCGTCTAGAATCGTTCAGCCGATAAGCGTCATGCCATCAAGGAGCCCCGAACCACGAAATCGGGCTAAATGAGACAAAAGGCGTGACTCGCGCCGATCAAGTGATCGGTGTTCACACCGATCAAATGAACAATATCAAGTGGATAGCAAGTGCACAAGACGCTCAAACAAGAAGTACACGGAGTTAGCAGAGTCAATTAGCAAGATTTTGTTGAAAGTTCAACACCTTCCATTCTTTAAATGGCCGCCAAAAATGATGGGACCTCTCGATACAAGGAGAAGGGACAAGCGGTGTGAGTACCACAAGGACCATGGTCATGACACCGACAATTGTTATGCACTGAAGGACCACCTAGAGGAGCTGGTACAAGACGGCCGACTGGTGCAATACGTCCGAAAGAATAATCCATCGAACACGGTAGCCCTACGACTGGATTCACCTTCACTTGGTGTAATTCACATGATATACAGCCTGCCGTCGTCAGCCGAGGTACATACAATTTAGTTACAACCTAGCCTGCATAGGCCAATCACACCAACAAAACGACCCCATGAAATTAGAAGGATTAGTTTCGATGACACTGACTTAGTTAGAGTAAATCTCCCCCACACCGATCCTCTCGTCATCGAGCTACGGGTGAACAGATTCACTATTGAATGTGTTCTAATTGATCAGGGAAGCATTTCGGAGGTAATGTATTACAAAACGTTTGTTAAACTCGGTTTCACTAACTCGGATTTGTCGCTGGTCGATTACCCATTATTCGGCTTCAATGCTAACCCTGAATATCCTTTGGGCAAAATCACACTACCAGTTTGGGTAAGACCAAATCAGTAGACGTAGAATTTCTGGTTGTCAAACTTCCTTCACCATACAATCTCATCATGGAAGAACTTAGTTGCATACATGCAAGCTGTGCCAAGCACCTATCATCAATTGCTTTATTTTTCGATTGAGTATGGCATTGAACAAATTCGGGGTTCTCATAAATCAGCACAGGCATGCTACCTTGTTGCTGCTGCAAAGAGACCAAAAGAACCATAAGTGAATTCAATTGAAGTGCCGGATCGGGAGAGCCTCAAGAACATTGGGAAGATTCCCAGTGAAAAGGCAACTGAAGATCTGGATCGGGTCGAAATTAATGAGAGTCCTGACAAGTTATTCATGATCGGCACTTCCTTGAACAAAGTTGACAGGCACGAGCTTGTATCCTTCTTACTCGGCAACCTCGACGTGTTTGTGTGGACACTATATGAGATGCTAGGGGTGGATCCATTTGTGGCCCAGCACTGCTTAAACGTGGATCCCAAATGTAAGTCAATCATTTAGAAAAGTCGGCAGTCAGCCGCAGAGCATGTTTCAGTCGTTGTTGAAGAAGTTAACCGATTGCTTGATGCCGGGCCAATTCGTGAAGAGACCTATCCTGCATGGTTGTTCAATACTGTGGCTATAAAGAAGAAGAATGGATCTTGGCGTGTTTTTGTGGATTTCATAGATTTAAACAAAGCTTGTCCCAAAGATTGTTTTTCCCTTCCCAAAATAGACCAACTCGTTGATGCAAGGACACATCATCAACGCGTGAGTTTCTTGGACGCCTACAGAGGCAATCATCAAATTGCCATGCATTCGGAGGATCAAGAAAAGACCGCATTCCTCATCCCAAGAGGAACCTATTGCTATAAAGTCATGGCCTTCGAGCTGAAGAATGCGGGGGTAACTTACCAGAGACTGGTTACTGCTATGTTCAAGGAACAGTTCGGCCGCACCATAGAAGTATACATCGATGACATGGTGATCAAATCCAAGGAAAAGCACACCTATTTAGCCAATTTGGCAAATACATTCGGCATTCTTCGGAAGTACAAAATGAAATTGAACGCCTCAAAGTGTGCTTTCGGCATCGGATCCGACAAATTCCTCAGCTACATTGTTAACCACCGCGGAATAGAGACCAACCCGAGGCAGATCACAGCAATTCTAGAACTTGGTTCTCCGCGGTCAGTTAAAGAGGTTCAGAAGCTGATGGGAATGGTAGCCGCGCTCAACAGGTTTATCAGTTGTTCCACAGATTGCTGCCGATAATTCTTTCACACACTTCGGCAAAACAAAGCTTTCGAATGAACCCCCGAGTGCTAGACCACTTTGGATGGCTTGAAAACTTATCTCCAACCAGTACCACTCTTGGTAACCCCCTTGGCAGGTGACTCGCTCATTTTGTATCTGGCGGTATCTGATCGGGCAGTCAGCGCCGTACTTTTAAAGGAGGAACTCGGGGAACAATGACCAGTTTACTATGTAAGCAAAGCAATAGCTGACGCCGAAACACGTTATCTACCACTGGAAAAGCTCATCCTTGCTCTCGTTATGGCTACAAGAAAACTGATGCATTACTTTTAGGGGCACACTATAGGTGTACTAACGGACTATCTTTTCTGGTCGGCGCTCCATAACGTAAAAGCATCAGGGCGCATTTCGAAATGGGCTTTGGAACTCGGCCAGTATGATATCTAGTTTTTGCTTAGAACTGCCATCAAGGGGTAAGTGCTCGCCGAGTTTTTAGCCAAATTCACGAGATGCCTTGCCGACTTCAAGTCCAAGCAAGTGTAACCTAAACCCAACTGGAGAATATATGTTGGAGACATTTGGCAGTTGTACTGTGACAAGTCATCCAATCAACATGGCAGTGGGGCAGCGTAGTAATCATGACCCCTGAAAGGGCAATAATCAGGCGATTAAACTGGGTTTTGATGCATCAAATAAATGGGCAAATACAAAGCATTGTTAACCGGTCTTCGGAACGCAGTTCACCTCGGTGCGCGGGGGTTGCTTGTTTTCTGTGACTTGAAACTAGTCATTAACTAGTTAAAAGGGGAGTATGCAGCTAAAAATGACCGCATGGCAGCCTACATAACAACGGCGAATTCCTTGCTCGCAAAATTCGATCACCATGAATTGAATCAAATAACCCGGGATTAGAACACACATGCGGATGCCCATGCTTGCCTAGCCTCTGCCATCAATTCAAAAATCAAACTGACAATCAAAGTAGGATTCATCCATGAGCTGGCATTACCTCTTTTGAACCAGTTCAGATTAACATCATTGAATCAGTACCAAGTTGAATGGACCCTATCGTCGCATTCCTTTGCTTAGATCAACTCCTAATAGAAAAGAAAGAAGCCCACAACCTGCAAAATAAAGCTCTGCGATACTACTTGGATCTACATGGAAAACTCTATAAAAAAAATCCCTTTCTGGACTGTACTTAGAATGCGTTCACCTAGATAAAGTTGAGGAACTCTTAATTGAAATACATGAAGGTAGCTGTGGTGCCCATTTTGGAGGATGTTCATTGGCCCACCGAGCCGTAACACAGGGGTATTATTGGCTGAACATGCGAACAGATGCCGAGAATTATGTTAAGAAATGCGAACAATGCCAGAAGTTTTCCTCTTTAACTCCTTTAGCTACCGAGGAATTAAACTCTATCACTAGTCCTTGGTCGTTCGCTCAATAGGGACTCGATATCATCGGACCATTACCATGAGCTCTAGGGAACAAGCGATTCCTGGTTGTTGCAATAGATTATTTTACAAAATGGGTTGAAACGGAGGCCTTGACACATTTTCGAGATGTCAATGTTAAGCTTTTTGTATGGAAAAACATCATAACACGATTCGGCATACCAAGAGCACTTGTCTCAAACAACGGCACCCAATTTGATTGTGGCATCTACTGAGAATTATGCAACACGTATGGTATCCAGCTTTACTTTTCCTCGCCGGTATATCCACAAAGCAATGGTCAGGCAGAGGCCTCCAATAAAGTCATCCTGGACGGCATCAAGAAAAGGTTGCAAAAAGCTAAAGGTAGATGGGTCGAAGAATTACCCAGTGTGTTGTGGGCTCATTGCACTACTCCAAGGCGATCTACTGGGAAAACGCCATTCGCTTTGTGCTTTGGAACCCAGACAATTATCCCCCTGGAGATCGGCCTACCCATGCTGAAATCCAAGGTTTTTGACATGGGCTGTAATGACATGATGTTGGCCTTGAACTTGACTCTAATTGAAGAACGCCGAGATCGTGCCCTTGCTTGCATGGCGCGATATCAGCAACACCTCGCTAAATTATATAATCAACGCATGCAATTGCGTCGTTATATGCCTGGAGAATTGGTCTCAAGAAAGTTCTTCTTGCTACTAAGAATCCGGCAGACGGAAAATTAGGCCCCAACTGGGACGGCCTCATCAGGTTGATTCAATCGCCAGAACTGGGGCATATCGGCTCAAAGACATGGCTGGGAGAAGTTTGCCACGACTGTGGAATTCCACACATTTGCGCAAATTTTATCACCAAGCCAACTAGTACAGTGTGCTATTTTGTTTCGAATTTTTGCTGATATGTTATGCATACATCTTTCTATTTCCCAGTGCAATGCCCTTTCTTATCGCAATCTCATTAATAATGGTTTAATAATGAATATAAGCCTCCGAATTTGGAGCACCCTTCATGATACCTTCGTGGATTTCACGATTGGCCAACACAATAAGACTCCGAATTCAGAGCGCCCTCCGTGGATGTCACGTTTGGGCCGAATAAGCCTCTGAATTCGGAGCGCCATTTGTGAATATCACGATTGGCAAACAGAATAAGACTCCGAATTCGGAGCGCCCTCCGTGGATGTCACGCTTGGGCCCGAATAAGCCTCCGAATTCAGAGCGCCCTTTGTGGATATCATGATTGGCCAACACAATAAGACTCTGAATTCAGAGCACCCTCTACGGATGTCACATTTGGACCGAATAAGACTCTGAATTCGGAGCACCCTTCATGGATATCACTATTGGCCAACACAATAAGACTCCGAATTCGGAGCGCCCTTCGTGGATGTCACATTTGGGCCGAATAAGACTCTGAATTCGGAGCGCCTTTCGTGGATATCACGATTGGCCAACAGAATAAGACTTCGAATTCGGAGCGCCCTCCATGGATGTCACGTTTGGGCCGAATAAGACTCCAAATTCGAAGCGCCCTTCGTGGATATAACGATTGGCCAACAGAATAAGACTCTGAATTCGGAGCGCCCTCCGTGGATGTCACGTTTGGGTCGAATAAGACTCTGAATTCGAAGCGCCCTTCGTGGATATCACGATTGGCCAACACAATAAGACTCCGAATTCAGAGCGCCCTTTGTGGATGTCACATTTGGGCCGAATAAGACTCCGAATTCGAAGCGCCTTCGTGGATATCACGATTGGCCAACATAATAAGACTCCGAATTCAGAGCATCTTCCATGGATGTCACGTTTGGGCCGAATAAGACTCGGAATTCGGAGCGATCTTCGTGGATATCACGATTGGCCAACACAATAAGACTCCGAATTCGGAGCACCCTTCGTGGATGTTATTTTTAGGCCAAATAAGTCACTGAATTTGGAGCGCCCATCGTTCGTAAGCACAAACAGCCGGGTAATCCTTCGAATTCAGAAGAACCAAATTTGACAGTAGAATGGCATGGATCAATATACGATTGTCATAAGTAGATACAAACATTAATCGAAACAATACAACAAATATTTATTTCATTAAATAAACACAAATACATGGCTTTTGACGAATTGAAAAGTATAATAATTTGTATTGATATCTAAATCTATTCGGCACCCTCTTCATCGTCGGATTTTTCGGCATATTAAGCTTCGAAAGGAAATTTGTAATTCTGATATAGAGGTGACGCCGAATCGATACCCGCGGCCTGTAGAGCCTTAATCCATCCATGCTTAAATCCACGATTTTCGTACCGACAGACATCCTCAGCTAATTTTTCCTTTGTCTTTTCAATACCAATTTTTCGACCGTCATAAAAAACTTGTTCGTAGGCCTTCATTCTTATTGCTTCTCTTGCGAACATGCTCGCGGTGTCTTGGTCAGCAATCGCATGATCCAACAAATGCTGGTTTACTCTTTCCGCCACAATCGGGTTCATTTGGCTCGCTGACTGCATTTCGGAAGCCTTAGCTTTCTTTAGCTCATTCTCGGTTTTCTTTGCACAAGCTTCCAAGCTCCGAATGCAGCCGTCTTTTTGCTAAATCTCTCTTCGCGTGGTACAAAGACGTATGCCGATTTTATAGGAAGTGTATAGTCCCTTTATCGCTCCATGGACGCCCTCCCGAAAAACTTCGTAATCAGGCCGACCGACCATTGATTGCTGGACTTCGAGCGAAAAAATCTGTCGAGTAAACTCAACTGCCACATTTGGATCGTGGATAATCGAATCCGTTTTGACCATCGGTTTATTCCCAACGAAGACCGAAAAACTCAACGAGCGTGGTGTCTTACTGGTTTCTTTTCGCCAATGGGGGGAGCTCTCTCGTTGTTGCCTCTCCTTCCTGGGTGACTTCTCTATCCCGTCTCCTCTTGGAGACCTACTTCGACGATGGAGGAAGTGACGCCTCTCACGCTCCTCCGACGTCCTGTTTCCTGTTCACGTAGATTCGCCACCTCGATTCATCTCTAAGTCCAGTTCAGCTAGTGTTCTACCTTCCCCTCTGCTATTGAAGAATATTCTTCTTAACATCCAAATTTCCTCAGTTCGACACAATGCTCGTTTCCCTCTCACAGCCTATTGAATTTGAACACAGCATAGAACCCCACGCGCACCTAGCCCCCACCCTGCTTATTAATTACGGGTGCAGCATTCCCAAAACGATCGCTTCAATAGATTGCACCGACAAATTACTGTGTCCCACCCAATCCATGAACTACAAATATTCGGCGGTTCTGTTCATTAATCAGCTGGGGCAAGGGCAGATTCATTAATCTATTCAGCTAAATTGCAATGCATTGCACTGACAAGTTACTGTGCCCCACCCAATCCATGAATTACAAATATTCGGCAGTTCTGTTCATTAATCGGCTGGGCCAAGGGCAGATTCAGTAATCTATTCGGCCTCTATTGATAAATATATTAACAATGCCCCGACGTTGCAAGCTATATGTTTTATTCGGCTCTTCAATGTTCAAATTGACACAAGACATGATTGTTCGGCTTTAGAACGACTTGTCCATATGAATACATCACCCCACTTGGCCAGTCGAGTTTGGCATTGAGCCATATATTTAATTCGGCAGATTATAGTATAGCCGATTATGTTATCGCCGAATTAAGTTATGTCACCCTACTTGGCTATTAATTAGTACATGCAGAAAGATTATGTTATCACCGAATTAAGTTATATCACCCTACTTGGTTATTAATTAGCACATGCAGAAATATTATGTTATCGCCGAATTAAGTTACATCACCTTACGTAGCTATTAATTAGCACATGCAGAAGACAGACAAAAAGGCAATTTTCATTAATAAATTGAGTACAAAAAGTCATCATTTTACATATGAAAATTGCCTTATATTTAACTTCTAAACAAAATGAAGAAGCAAAAATCTACAAAAACTACATACAGAAAACACTAAACAAAAAGCAAAATTACATTGACACTATTCATTCTTCAGGGTCAGACTCCAGCGACTCAACCTCTAGCTGCTTGTATGGAATTGGTTGCTCCAATGTCACATTAGCGACAGTTAGGGTTTTGAGCCAGCTGTGTTTGAAGCCCCGATTTTCGAACTTGGGTACTTCCTCCACGTATTTTTCTAAGGCGGCGTTTTCTCTAGCTTGGAACGCCTTGGAGATCTCGGAGTCGACGATTTCTTTTGCCTTCTTTGATTCTTCCAAATCGGCCTCTAGTTTGGCAATCACCTCCTTGGCCAACTTGAGCGCATTCTCACTCGCGTTCGCTCTTTCTTCGGCGACCAGCCTAAGTTGATCTGAACATTTGGCCTTCTCTTCCTCAGCATTGGCCATCGCTCGCTCTTTCGCCTCTTTGCCCGCCTCGGATTCGACTCTAAGAAAGGCCTCTTCAGCCTTGCCCTTTTCAGTTTCGAGTTTGACTTTGAGAAAGCCGATTTGCTCGATAACATCATAATGACGGCGGCCGATTTTTGTGATCCTGCCCGCCGCCTGTAAACAAAAGATTAATAAGATAGCTGGCATAAAAAGGAACGAATTTTTTTTTTTTCAAAGTTACGTACCAATATCGCCGATTGAGCGGCTAACGCTATCGACACCACATCCAGCTCTACACGGAACGTTGTTTTGTCAATCGGCAGAGAAATCGACGAGGCCACGCTTAAGGCCACGACGGCGTCCTTCAAAGCCGAAGCATCAGAAGCAATCGACACGTTCTTTATTTTAGGTTGTATGATAAATAGCGCAGCCAAGTCTTGCGACTCTTCTATGCGCGGCCGTTCATCAGTTTGGTTTTCAAAAGAGTCAACTTCGTGTTCGGCGGGGCGTTTTTCACCCCTTTGTTCGCCCACCAGATTGACCGATTAATCAATGACAATTTGCTCCGTTTCAGCCATAACAACCTGCTTTGTTTCCTTAACAAGAGTAGGCAGAGAAGACTCAGCCCCAATAGGAGCAGGTGGTGGGGGTTCAGACCTGGCGGCGTCGGCCCTCCATCGAGTTGCCATCTTTTTGGCATTTTTTTTTTTTGGCCATCTGCGCGAGTGACTTCCTAGCCATGTTCTCAGGATCTGTGCCGGGAAGGTCTCCTAAGTCAGTGAAAATATCTCCTTCTAATGATATGTCGACTCGGCCTGAAATGGACAGAAAGTTGAAGCCAGCTTCCTTAAAGGCCAAATTAAGAGCCGCGTCAACCTTCTCCCCTAGACTGCCAGATCTATCCACGTTAGACTGATTCGGCTGTTCAACGACTTGTTCGGCGACTTGCTCTAAATCCGAAACTTCAAGACCAATCTCCCTAAGGTTCTTGAAATTTGGGAAAATGAGTATCGTAATCAGTTGTTCGCCCTTTGGAACCAGAATGTGATCAGCGGCCGAAAAAGTAACGTATATTGGCTCGTACTACAATAAGACATGAGCGGTCCTCCCTTGCTTTTGGAGGTTTGGACAACCAAAGAATTGGAGCGCAATTTTGATTTGCTGAAGTACAGCGTCGTCGACCAAGATAAGTACTTTTTTCAAATCGTTACCTGCACAAATAAAATGGTAAGTATATGCAATCTAAGTCGAATAAACGTATAACAAATGCGCATAGAAATGGGACTACTCGGCCACCTGGTTCGCCTTTTTGTCTAGGCACAAGATCTAGGCGATCTTCGCCTTCGTCGAATTCCCAGTTGCCTCGGACAACGACCATGACGTCATCAACACGCTTACCAGAGCTGGCAAACATAGTCACCAAGTGGCGATCAGTGTCCTTGGCCCTAAGAAAGTAGCGTCCCTGCCGACCAGATGATTTTGCTAAGGCATAACAATGCCGAATAGCAGAGATTCCTAGATTAATCCTAAGTCGGCGGTTTAATTCTACTATTCCCATTATGATTCGGTAAAAGTTTACGTTAGGTTGTGAAGGAAGTAGACCCCAATAACGAAGGACGGCCCTAAAAAATGGATGAAGGGGGAAATGAACTCCACCCTCAGCAATTGACAGGAGAGGAAAGATGATCGTACTCTCATCGGTCCTCTCCATGTCGAGTACGCTATCTGCCACAAGTGACAGATAGACGTCATCTGGAATGAAAAAGTGGCGTCGAAAAGCGGAAACATGGTTCGCGGAAAGAAGGGCTTTCAAATGTTTAGCCATCCGAATTAGAATGGAAAATATGCTAAACTAAAAACAAACAAAAAAATGTGAGTTGAAATGAGGAAGAAATGCAAGGAAGAGAAGAACTTATAGGATAGAGAGAAAAGGACAATGGGCAGCAGATGGAAGTTGCAGAGGTCGCGAATTCGAAAGAGCTTTGCAAATTCAAAAAAAAAAAAAATCGAAGGTTCAGTGCGACTTCATATCGCATTAAATGAACAACGCGTACAAAGGGAGGGAAATTGTAATGATTTCTAAACCATGGTCGTTCTGACACTTCGGTATTGGAAAGAGTGCAAGCGTCGTATTTTTGACTTTCCATATATTAAAACGAAACATACCGACTAATTAGCGTTAGTCGGATGTTTGAGGGGCAATTGTGGGGGCCGAATAATCATGTCTTGAGGAAGGCCAAGATATTTGAAGACATTTGGCCGAAATCAATTCGGCTATAATCTAAGGGCATTTGAAGCCGAATGTACAGTCGGCCATATGAAGAGCCAAATGGGAACTAGTACGCAATCGGAAGGCTGAATAAGCAATCAAGTGCGAGATTTATGAGTGGGCCCGACCCTTGGGCCCAAAGGGTAATATAAAAAGAGGAACGTCAACCAAAGAGAGGTATGTGAGAATAGATAAAATAACTTGAGATAGAAATAAACTTGAGCGCGTACTAATTTGTCTGTCGGAGTGTTAATTCCGGCACCTCCGACCAGAGTGTTCATCTATTTTTCAAGTAGCAATCAGAGGATCAAGGACGTCTGACTGGATCTTGGAATATTTCCAAACCACTTCTCCACAATTGGTATTTAAGAAAAATGGAGGTTTTGCCCTAATTGAACCAATTGCTATTTTGTATAAATAATTGAAATTGATATTGAAAATATGAAATTGGATGATCTTTGATACCAATAGTGGAATAGAACATGTATTATTCACACCTTTGGAAGTTTTGAATAAACCATCTGTTTGAGAATGAATATCTGTTTAGAGATAACTGTATTGGGCTATCAGTGGAGGATAACTTTGATTGTTGTAGAAATGGCATGTGGATTGGACGAATTGAAACTAATCTTTTGATAGTTGTCATTGAATATGGCCATGTCTATATATATTGTACATGTATGATTATTTGGGCACTACAACAAAAAAGGCTTTTGGTGACAGACTGATTTTGTCTCCAAACATCAAAATTTCATCACTAAAGTGATCTGTGACGAAAAAAATTCGTCACCACGTTCGTGGCCTATACGTCGTCACAAAAAGTACCTGGTGACAAAAAACAGTTTCGTCACCTATTTTTCATTTTTAGCGACAAAATGTTTCATCTCCAAATGTTGAATTTTTTGTCCTCTAAAACACCAATTTCGTCACCAAAACTAAATAATATTTTATTTTAATTATTTTTTGCGACGAAATATTTCGTCACCAAATATATTTTAGTAACGAAAGTTTTCCTCACCAATGATATGGATTAAGGTGACAAAAAAATTCGTCACTAAAATTAGCAAAAAAAAAATTATTCAATGACAAAAAACATTTTGTCACCAAATATTTCAATTTAGCGACGAAATGTTCAGCAAATGTGACGAAATTATTTGTTTCGTACTATATCATTAGTGACAAAATTATCCGTCATGTTTTTTGAAAACTAATAGCGACATTTTTTATTTCGTCACTAATAAAAATTAAAAATTTTGAAAATGGATATACTATTTTCTTCCGAAATTTTTTCTTTTCAGTAACAATTCCCTGTGTATTTCAATAACCTGTTCAATAAAATATCTATTACAAATCAATACAAAAACCTGTTCATTTTCATAAACATCACAATCGAATTTTAGCACTATCCACAAAAATACAATATGAACGGCATGAGAATTATAAACATGTCTCCTAATATCCACAAAAAACGTCTACTAATATCCACAAAAATATAATATCAACCATATGCAGATTACCAAACACATCTAATATCTAACAAAAAATATGTCTACTAATATCAACAAAAATAAAACATCAAGGGCAGATTACCAAACATGCCCCATAATACTAACAAAAATATAAAATTTACAACACAACCAAAATACGTGTAAGGTAATATGAACAAAAACACAAAATGAGCTACCATCGGCCCTCCAAATTACCAAACACGTCCATATCAAATCTTGAATCTGCAAAAAAATGAAACACAAAAAAAAAAAAAAAAAAAAAAAAAAAAAATATCAGTTAGACAATTATTATCTTATCCATAACATATACAATTTAACATGCATTTTTGGACTTAGTTTTCAAACCGGGAGTCCCGTGCTAGTTCTGTAAATTTCCACAACTCACATTGGTCCATCCCGAGGTGTTTGAGGTGTTTCCCGGGCCGTCTCGTGGCTGTTGTACGATTTTGGCCCCCAAAGGCCTATTTTCAAGCTTAAGTGTGGAAAAGTGCATTTTTGGACTTAGTTTTCAAATCGGGAGTCCCGTGCTAGTTCCGTAAGTTTCCACAACTCACATTTGTCCATCCCGAGGTGTTTGAGGTGTTTCTCGGGCCGTCTCGTGGCTGTTGCACGATTTTGGCCCCCGAAGGCCTATTTTCAAGCTTAAGTGTGGAATTGTGCATTTTTGGACTTAGTTTTCAAACCGGGAGTCCCGTGCTAGTTTCGTAAGTTTCCACAACTCACATTTGTCCATCCCAAGGAAGCTTCAAGACACCACCAGAGTGAGTTGTTCACTTTATATATAATATAGATGTTTCTAGTACTATTAGAGTTTTATTTTATGGTTATTTTATGTTTTCGAGTTTTTATGTCAGGGGTATTTTGGTAACTTTTGGATTTACTTACATGGGCTATAGGGGTTGCCAAGGATCATCTTGTGGGTCAGTTTAATTTGTTTTTACTGAACACTGTGAACAGACCTATAATAACTACATTATATAGAAAACACCATAATACAATGCACACCTACATAGAAAAAATAATAATAATAAAACAAGCACTAGCAACATGGATTTACAACATGGATTTGGCAACTAATCAATCATGTTAGCACTAAGACAAACAGTCGAAATCTTGATGGGAACAAAATCCACAAATAAAACTTTCTGTTTTCTAATTTTGGGAGTCGGTCATCTAATATAACAGGAAAATTTTGTTCAAAACAAAACTCTTAAGCCATGTGATTAACAGAGACTACGAATTGAATCTTTGGGTAGTCCCAAAAAGGGAAATTGAAAAGCTATATTTATCCAAGTGATAGGATAGGCATTTTGGCAACATTTCAAAATTTGTGACGAATTTAGATAACTTGCTAAACAAATGCTAGGAAGGTTGGCAAAACTTTTGACAAGTTACATTAATCAGCTTGAGATAACCAATTCTAAATATAGTTAATAAAAAAGAGAATTGTTGTGTATAACTAAAAGAAATTGTGCTTGTCAATTGTGGTTTTTGGTTGCTTAGGAATTCAAATAAACCTTAAGCAAGAACTCATTCAAATCTTATGCAGCCAAAGCCATCATGGTGAATTGCCTTATAGGCTTACTTATTACCCAAAAGCAGCAGCAATCAGATTTTTCTTCTTTTCATAAAACTGAAATTACACAAGTCAATGAGAATCTAGAATAGCACAACTATACACACTCGCAGAGACTATAAAACAACCTCAATTAAATGTGGCAATCTAGACAAGCAGAATATCTACAAAGAAAACCTACACTGATTAAAGAGGTCATATTTTTGCATGAACACTAGTTTCCCAGCAGCAATGCAAGCACTAGAGAGATGGAAAGGTCATAATCTAATGCACTAGTTGGTAATAATGCCCTTTTTAAAGTCCTCTAAAAAGTAACATAATAAGTACTCGTTTAATGGCAGCTAAAGTCATGAAAGCGTGTCCTTATTCTTTGGTTGATTGTTAAAACATGAGTACCAAAACTGAACTGTCCGCTTTCTTTGGTTCCTTCTCTAGTTTGGGTACATGTTAGGAAATAAAGACCATTAGTGTAACACCCCAAATAATGTCATATGCCATGACCACATCCATGACCATTAGTGTAGATCTCAATCTTTTTCCTTCTTTTATTTTGTATGTCCTTTCTTCTATTTTCTTTCAGTTGTTCTATTCTCGCATGTTGTCCAGCATCATAAAGCCTTATTGCTTCTCACCTAAACATTGACTTCTATAAATAAAATCTATAAATTTATAATAGAGAGGTTTAGGGCATTAAACTTTCACCAAAAAAACTAATTAAAAATAATAATTCTAAGGTTTATTACTTCATAAGAATTTTGTTTCAATGATTAATTCAACATATATTCAAATATAAAAACCAAAAGGCTAATAACTCGCAAAAGGAAAGCAATCCATTTATTACAAAAGTAAACAGAGTAATATGCCCTACCATTCTGCGTGAAACTCTTTCCACATGCCTGTCCAGAAGCATAGTTAATAACCTGTCTCATTCAGAAAAAATAAAAGTAAAGATCAATTAACATGACAGCAGAAGCTAATGAGATGACAAAGACTCCAGTGATCAAGATATATACCAAAACAAAAGAGATAGAATACAGACTCTGATTCTCGCTCATTTATTGGATCTCAACACTTGCTCAGAGTTACCAAAAAATAGATAGCTGCCCAATCGGACACCAATGAGATACATACCCCAATATCCTAAGAAGAAAAACAATCAATTTCTTGGCAAAAACTTAGTATACCAACACAAGTTCACCTAAATATTATACATGATCCATTAAACAAAATGCAACCAAGAGAATTAAACTCACTATTACAATAAAGTTCTTAATTAAAAATTAAGGTTGCAAGTCGAACCTGGTTGGATATAGACCTGTGATCTGACAAGAACATTTTTTCTTTATTTTACAAGCCATTTCATTATTTAAGGCACCAAAAGGAGATGTTGTCCCATGTATACACAACATATAGAAAATAAAAATAATAAAAATCCATACCAATGTATCCTTGTTATTACAAAATCGAAAAAGCTCTCCATGACCCAACCATGTAAAAGAATAATAAATAAAAATAATAATTAAAAAAAAAACTCTTCTTAATCTACATATCAGTTCTTTATCTTCACCTAATTTATTTTATTTGCATACCAACATAAACAAGGCAAATGTGATCCAATATTTCACAGAGTATTTGAGGAAGTCCAAAACAGTATTTCAGTATAGCCAAGGAAAGATAATCATGCCAGCAAACAAGTTGGTTAACAATAACTAATGAATCCTCACAGATCAAAAAAGGTAACAAAAACTTTTTCAATTGACATTGGATTTTGGATAAATTTCTTGAAACAATGAATTCAAAGTTGCTTTTGGTATATTCTGCAACTTCTCATTCATTTTGCTCTCTAGACTATCATCATCCATGTCATAACATGTAGAAATTCATTAGTTGGAAAGGTACTTCAACTACTGAAGTGTTCAATTGAAAAGGGAAAAAAACCAAAAAAAAATAAAGCAACAGAGCACTCAAATAGAGAAACATATACAAACCCATTTTCCTGTTTCACTTGCATAGAATACCTCTGCTGCTCCACTCTTTGAAAATGCGACGCCAAATGAATCAAATCAACCGTGTGCCCGTGTTCATGAGAAAGACAAATTTTAGACTTCACAGAATCAGATCTTTGAAAAATCCCACCTGCTTCGACTTCAAAATCAATATCAATACCTCAGTTGCTCTTTTTTTTTTTTTTTTTTTGGGTGAATACCTCAGCCGCTCACCGCCGCTGCTGCTCGCCTTTCACTGCTGCTCATAGTAGTCGCCGCCGATCAAAGGATGTAGGGTTAGGGTTTGAAAAGAGAAGAGTGAGAGATAGGTTTGGAAATCTCCAAAAAAATATATGAATTGAATTGTGTTGTGTTGTGTGTGGGGGGCTGCTCTAGTACTGCGCAATAGAAACAAAACCAAAAAAAAATGTCTTGGCCGGTTTGAATTTTTACGGATAAGTGCATCGGAAATTATTTTATATAAAATTAAAAAAATACATACAATCACACTTATTTAAAAAAAATAATTAAAAAATATATATATAATTACACTTATTTAAAATGTGATAAAAATAAATATTATCACAGTCACTTAAATTAAGTGTAATTAAAATATTAATTTAATTTTTTTTATCACACTTTCAATAAAAATGAGATAATTTCTTTTGTCAAAATATGATCTTTAACTGTTTTTGTAGTAGTGCATTAGGGATATGAGAAGGAGAGCAAGCGACGACCTGTTTGTTGTTTGGTTTGTTCTGTGTGTATGTATCATACATACAGAGAATAAAATCTAAAAAAAAGATACAATAAAAAATCTTAATAAATATAAAGCAAGTAATAAGATATTTATTAAAAAATAAATACAATCATATATTAATTAGAAATTGTGATTAAAAAAATATAAATAATCATACTTAATTGAAAAGTGATATAAAAAATAAATATTATTACACTCAATCAAATCAAGTGTGATTAAAATATTAATCTAATTTTTTTATTACACTTCCAATAAAAGTGAGATATTTTCATTCATTAAAGTGTGATTTTTAACTATTTTTGTAGTAGTGGATAAAGCAAGTAATAAGATATTTATCAAATAATAGATAAACAAAAATCACCACATGGCGAAAATAGGGGGGACGGAGGTTGGAAAAGTGAGAAGAGAGAAGAGAGAAGAGGGAAGAGGGAGCTCAGCAAAGCGAGAAGAGGGCAGGGGGAGAGAGAGTGAGGTGAAAAGGGAGAGAGAGAGAGAGAGAGATTTGTTGTAGAGAGCGCTGGCCGGTGACGTGTGGGTTAACTGGTGCTATAAAGATAAACGAATGGTGTGACGAAGATGTATGGGTAAGGGAGTGACAGAGAGATATCTATGGTTCAATTTTATTTTTTATTGATTTTAAGCATTTTGTGATGAAATTTGGTTTTCCTCTCTAAAATAATACATTTGGAGACGAAATTATTTCTTCTCTAAATTTTTTTACAATGGTGACGAAAAATTTCGTCTCCAAAATGGCGCTAAATCTTCCGTCAAATTTCCCAAGGGCGGGAAATTGTTTTGTGACGAAAAATAAAATTTAGAGACGAATAAAATTTTCGTCACCTATTGTTTTATTTGATTTTAAGCATTTGGTGACGAAATTTGGTTTTCGTCTCTAAAAATAGTACAATTGGAGACGAAATCTTATTTTCATCACTAAAACATGCATATTTGGAGACGAAATATTTTTTCGTCACGAGTTTTCGTCACCATAGACCTTTTTTGTTGTAGTGGGGAGTGGAAAGGGGATGTACTCCATTGTTTGATTTTGTATTTATATACATTGCATATGTATGAATGACTGTTTGGGAGGAGAAAGGGGATGGACTCCATTATAATTAAGTTGGTCAGAGTATCTTGGGTGAAAGCCCCGAAATTATACGTGGGTGCCTAGCCCGCAGACGAAATATCCGTAAAATGGCAATTATAGTGCTTGTATAGCCTACGTTTACATGGATCCCATTTGACGGCTGCTCGCGGACGAAATATCCATGAAATAGAAGTTTGAAGTGTTTATGTGTATGTGTTGTATGATTTGAAAACCACTGAGTTGTAACCTCAGTTTGGCTGTTGAGAAATAATGAAATTGACTCATGAATTGAGAAAGAGAATGGATTAAAACTTGAATTTGATATCCTATGAATATATACATTCGTGAAAGTTTTACTCCAAACATTGTATATGCACTTTGTACTTATAATTTTGCTAAACCTCATATATTGTGTTAGATGATTCCTACTGGGTCGTGGCTCACCCTATTTGGAAAAAACATTTTCAGGTAATAATGAGATGCCCCTACCAAGGCAAAGCGTGGGAGAGATATTCGGGAGCAAAAGCTTCTCATTTTGATTGCATATTTTTGTAATGCCAATGGTTTAAGATGTAATGAGCGAAGCTCACTTTTGTTGTAACCAAGTCAAGGCTTAGGAAGATGGAAGCCAATAGGGCATTTATTTATGTTGAACTCTTTTGCATCTTTAACTTCATGTAATGAAAGGGCTATTTACTCTGCTTTATGTGATTATTAATATATGTTTTTGGGTTGTATCTATTGTGTATTTTGGGGGCGTGACAAAAACACCCCATTATGCAATCGTAACATACCACACTCAAATATGATTTGTATAACAAAACGAATGATTAGTATATAATTTGTTGTATTTGCATGTAGCGAGACATGGACCTAGAAGCTGAGAAAAAATAATTTATCAATATCAATATCTGTATATGCATATAGATATGACAAAAGTCAATGAAAAATAATCTTACCATGATAATCTTTAACCGTTAATCCAGTGGTAAATAAAATATCATCATTCTCTAAAATATGATATAGTTGCATGCCATCAGTTGTTGCAAACATATCCCATAGAGTTAGTTTTATTAATGTGAAACTATTTTTACAATTTAAAAAAAAAAAGGTTGAGATTAGGAAAAATAATATAATTCGTAAAGTATTTCAAATTTGATAAAGACACAAAAATATGTTATGGTATCATACCTTATATCAAGCAGTATACTCGTGCCTAAAGGCACGGTGCAATTAATGATGAGATCAAAATATAATTGAATATAAAATTATTATATTAAAATGTAATTTATCAAAATCGTTGTTAAAAATTTGAAGTCAAAATATAAATACAGATCCGGTTGGTTTTGACTTTGAAATGAATTTTGTAAAATTTCTTGGACATAAATACACCCCAATAAAATTAAAGTAAAAATTGAAAAAGGTAATTTATTGTAAGAATTTAAGCATTCCATTTATATTAGTGTTTGAGATCATGTACTATGTTGTTTATGTCTCGTGGACTTTGTCACCGAGGTGGGTAACAAAGCTCTGTTGAAAAAAATAAATAAATAAAATCTTCTTTTCAATTTTTAAACAAATTGCACCACCCCCATTATCTCTCCTCTCTCTTTCTCACTTGCCATGTGAAAAGATTTCGTAATAGTAAAACGTAAATCATTTTATCACAAATTTTTTTTTTAACAGAACTCAATTTAAATTTGTCCATAAAAAAAAAACATTTTTCACATAAACATGTTTTAACAAAACCATTTTTTTTTTAAAAGATATTACATTTTTTAGGCCTCTTTTGGATCACATCATCTCTTTACTTTCTTACACATTTTTACAACAACAAAAAAAAAAATCAAAAATCAAAAAATTAGTTTTTAACCTACTTTTCAAAATAACCCTTAATAAACTTAAACATTTCTAATGATATAATGTCTCTTAATAACCAAGTTACTTGATTTTTTTCTTTTAATTTTTTATTTAAATTTTGAGTTCACAATTCCATTTTTAAAATGCTTTACTTCTCTACACTTCTTTTCCTATCCAAACATAAAACATTGGACATTATCCCAGACTATAAGGTAGTACTTTTTTAAAAAAATTTCTTCTCTCCACTTATTTTATTTTTATTTTTTTGTTTTCAAAAAATAATTTTCAGCAAGATAGATGAACTGAAACATATGATAATAATTTTTTATATATCAAAGGGAAGGTTGTGCATGGATCACTTGCCCAATTAAACCGTCTCACTCGGACGGACCCAAAAGGAAATGGGTGATTTCAAAAGAAAATACGATCGGATCGGTTGCGGTTAGGAATGCTCATAGTTTAATTGGGGTTAGAGAATTTTTAATTTGCCATCCGTCCGTCAAATTAGTAGATTAGAAAAAATCAATCCGCATCTATCGATTGAATGCGGATTGGTGGATTGACGGATAGATACGAATTAATTTGATGATTTAAACTTTTACAAATTTTGAACATTATACAACAATTTGTCAATAATTTTTTTTTTTTTGTAATAACAAATCTAACTCAACATAACTAAAAGATTATCAAATAAATTATCAAATATCAATAATAAATACATATAAAAAATATATATTATCAAAACTATTTCATTACTTTTTTTATTTAAAAATATTTAATTTAATTTTTTTAAAAAAATAACAAAATTAAACTTTATATTTTCTACATAAAAATACCAAATATCAAACACGTGCCCTTAGAGTGTTGCAGGCAGGAACCCTAGCCACCGACTGCCCCGTTTTCGTCTCCAGTGCCATTAATCTGCAGAGTTTATCCACAGCGCAATCAAGCCAAAACCCCATGGCTCTGCGTTTGGTTCTTGAGAGGACGGTGAAAATCAAAACTGGGTATGTCAATCCAAAGCTTGGATTTTGGTTTGCCAGCAGCGCTTTCAAACCCCAGTTGTGTTCCTCTTTGCCGAGTACTAACTGTTGCAAAAATGGCGACTCAACTGCTAGCTTATGTGACCATTATCCTCGGTTTGAGGTCTCTCTATCTCTAGACTCTAACCCACACACACTCACACTCCCTTTTCCAATATTATTGTTTGTTATTATTGTATTGTATTGTATTGTATGTGATTGATTAATTGATTGTGAGCTTTTTTAATAACAGGACATTATAGTTCCTCGCTTGGGTTCCCGTCATCCCCTTGCTGGTGGATCTGCCATCTATGATAAACCCTTAGACCATCCTGAGATTTTAAGGATAGCTCGAACCGCGGTTAAGCAGTACAACCGGCAGCAGGTTTTATTATTATTATTATATCATTGTGTTTGTGTATTCCTGTATTTTATCTTTACAATAATAATATTAACGCCTTGTTTGGGTTAATCTATTTTAGCACATTTTTAAAAAAAATCTTATTTAGGTCACGTTACGTCTCTTATAAATACCTCTCTTATTTAGATCACATCATTTTATCTTATTTAAGTCATATCACTTTTTATTTGAGTCACATTATCTCTCTATCACATTTTAAATATTTTCATAAAAAGTCAATACCCAAACAACCCCTAGCATAATGATTGTTTGATTATGCTCAATTCCAACTTTGGTATATATATATATATAGCAAATAGAAGAGAAACATGTCTTCCACCTTGCTAAACATAATGTGAATTGAGACATTGTAACCTTGCTCTCTTTAAATGAGATTCAAGCTATCTGCATTTTTTTCTTTTTTCTTTTTTTTTTTTCTTTTTTTGATTCATAGGAATAAAAAACAAACAAAGTTGCAAACAAAACAGTCCTGGGATATTTCAATCCCTTCTAGAGTTTACAGAAGCATGCACCATATCAGTAATAAGAAGAGAAAGTATAGAGCTAGGTGGATCCTCCAGGTATATCAGATGTTGCTGTTGACTGGCTCCAAGATTTGCCAAGGCATCAGCACTTTGGTTGCCTTCTCGGGGTACATGTTGAATGGAGCACTGGCATCTACTGAGAAGGAAGTTTGCATCCTCTACAATGGCTTGAAAGGGTGATGAGCTTGCCGCACCATCTCTGATCAGATCCATGGCAATTTGGGAGTCTGTTTCAATGGTGATGTTGGACATCCCTTTTTGCATGATGATAGTCAAACCTCTATAGATGCCCCAAATTTCTGCCTCCAAGCTGGTGCAGTGTCCTAGGTAGCCCTGGTAGCCCCACACCCATGAGCCCACTTCATCCCTTAGTAGCCCTCCATAGCCAGACTGTCCTGGGTCACCTCTGGAGCAACCATCAGTGTTAAGTTTGAGCTTACCTGCAATGGGACAAGACCAGAAAGTTAGAATGGGATTAGTATAATTTGGATTAAGGACATTCGAAAAGGCTTGTTGGGTTGCCTCTGCTTGCTGTAAAATGAGATTGACACTGACTGAAGGTGGTTGGATGTGGTTAGCAAAAACTTCTTTGTTTCTCTCCTTCCAAATGCTCCACAGTGCTGTCAGGAAAAGAGTAGGCCATTGTATACCACTGTATTGCCCTTTGCTTCTAAGGTTAGCTTTAATCCATTCTTGAAGGGGAACAGATATGCTGTGTTGCCACCAGTTGTAGCCCCTTAAAATTAACCATATTGCTTGAGCTTTAGTACAACTCCTTAGTAAGTGAGGGACATCTTCCCTACTGATCTGGCATCTGGGACATGTATCAGTTGAAAAAAGGTTTCTGAGGAGCCTCATGTGGTTGGTTAGTAGTCTATCTTTAACAACTAGCCAAAGGAAGCTTTTAATTTTTTGAGGGGCCTTGATCTTCCATAGCCACTACCAGTCTTCACCACTGTCTTCATGCCCTGATATGGCTTGATAGGCTGCTGCAGTTGAGTAATTACCATTGGTAGAACCCTTCCAGGTGGGACTATCTTTGAAAGTTACATACCTAGGCCGGTATATGTTAAGAATCTCTTCCTTATCCTGCTGAGAAATGACATCCTGAATAGTAGATAAATCCCGTTGACCTTCATCATCAATGATAGAATTGACCATAGCCCCATTATCAACATGAGGTCCTAGATACTTGTTGCAAAGGGGCTGTGACCCACACCACCTATCAGTCCACAAAGTGATTTCCTCCTCTGTACCCACATTCCACTTGATATTCTTATCAAGTACATCTCTGTTTTTGATAATGCTCTTCCATGTATGAGAAGCTCTTCTTTTGCTGGGCCAGTTGGAGATGGAATGATTTTTGAGATATTTGGTCTTAAGGACTTTGCACCAAAGATCCTCAGCATTGTTAGTAAGCTTCCAGCCCAATTTAGATATAAAAGCTGAATTTTGCTCTCTAGCTTTCCTTATGCCAAGCCCACCATGTTTCTTATGCTTACACACTTGGTGCCAATTAACAAGATGAACCTTTCTAGCACCTTCAGTACTGCCCCACAAGAAATTTCTATTCAATTTATCAATTTGGTCACACACTTTCCTAGGGATTTCTAAGGTTTGCATCAGATGATTAGGGATAGCAGAGGTTACAACTTTAACTAGAGTAGTTCTACCAGCAAAGGATAGGTTCTTGGCTTTCCATCATGAGAGCTTTTTGGACATTTTTTCAATGATATCTTTTATGAGGGATTGGTTAACTCTATGGTGGAGAATGGGAGTGCCCAAGTATTTGCCAAGGTCATTAGTCAAGGATATGCCACACTTATGGTTGAGAGGAAGGGTTTCTCTTCTAGAAAGGTTAGGGGAGACCAACATTTTAGATTTTAGGAGGTTGATTTTCTGGCCAGACATAACACAAAAATCAGAGAGCACTTCCATAATACAATCACAGTTTCTATTATTGGCTTTGGCAAACAAGATAAGATCATCAGCAAAAAAAAGATGGGAGATAGGGGGGCTATCCTTGGCAGCCTTCAGGCCCTGCCACCTACCTTTCTCATTTTGAATTTTAATCATGTTAAAGAGGTTCTCCATGCAAAGGACAAAAAGATAGGGAGATAGGGGGTCTCCTTGTCTGAGTCCCCTTCCCATAGTTATGCTAGGGAGGGTCTCCCCATTCCAAATGATATTAGAGCTAACATTAGAAACACAGTTCATAATAAGGGTGATCCAGTCATTATTGAGTTTAAATTCTTTTAGGGAGTGATGAATGAAATCCCAAGAGATTCTATCATAAGCCTTTTCTAGATCAATTTTAAGAACCATACCCCCAAACTTGCCTTTCTTGTATCTAAGAGTGTGAATGATATCTTGAGTAATGATAATATTATCAGTGGTAGTTCTGCCAGGTATGAAACTGCTCTGGTTAGGACTAATAAGGTCAGGTAGGAGGGATCTAATTCTGTTAACAATGATCTTGGTAATGGCCTTATAAGTGACATTACAAAGGCTAATAGGTCTAAATTATTTAATGGTCTCAGGGTTGTCAAGTTTGGGTATGAGGACAATCTGGGTCTCATTAACATCTTTAGGGACTTTTTTGTTATGAAAACAATTCTTAATGAAGTGACAAAAAGAGGGGCCAACAATGTTCCAGTGTTGGTGGTAGAAAACAACCTGAATACCATCTTTGCCAGGTGCTTTGAAAGCTTTGATATTTTTGATGGCCTTCCAAATCTCAGAGTTAGAAACAGGGGCTAAGAGCCTATCATTATCTTCAATAGTGAATTTGGTTCTAGCAATATTATTCCAATCCTCTAAAATGGTGTTCTCTTCATACTTAAACAGATTGTGAAAATGGTCAATGATATGAGCTTTAAGTTCAGTGGTGTCAGCAATCCAATTTCCCTCATCATCCCTAAGGACATTGATTTTAAGCTTCCTTCTTTTATTAAGGGTAGATATATGGAAAAATCTGGTGTTTTGGTCACCCATAGTAAGGCATTTGGACCTAGACTTTTGAAACTAGAGGACCTCTTCTTGAAAAAGGGTAGTATTGAATTGTTTGACCAGGTCCTTTTCTTAGATATGAAAAGACTGTGAGAAAAAGAAGTAGTTTGGGTCCTCTGGATACCCTCTATACGAGCAAGAAGGGTTCTTTTTCTTTTAAAAATATTACCAAAAACATCCTTATTCCAGGTTTTAACATTGTGGGTAAAGGTTTTAATAGCTTCAATAAGGTTATTATTTATGTTAAGCCAAGAATGTTGAACAACTTCAGTAAAACTAGGATGGCTAAGCCAGGCAGCTTCAAATCTAAACAGTCTATTAGGAGGGTGAAGGGAGTGCATACCTTGTGTGAAAACCACTAGAGGGGAGTGGTCTGAGTATGTGCGAGGGAGAGTCCTTACAGTGCCTTTAGGAAAAAGTGTTTGCTATTGGGCATTGCTCATTGCTTTGTCCAAGCGCTCCATAGTATTGGCCAGACCTTGTCTGTTGTTAGTCCAGGTAAGTCTAGGACCTACACTTCCCAGGTCAATGAGTTTGCAGTTGTTTATTCTTTCTCTAAACCTCTGTGCTCTAGTAAAGTTGTGGTTGGGTGTAAAGCTCCTTCTTTCACTGTGATCAGTGAAATCGTTGAAATCTCCAGCAACTAACCAGGGCTGGTTCATGTTGGTAGCTGTCCTCTCCAGCTCCTCCCAAAGAATTTCTCTTGTTGCTGGGTTGGGACTAGCATACACTGCAGATAATACCCATTCTTCATAGTCTTCCTTATGGATGGTGGCATGGATATACTGGTTAGACACAGGGGAAGTTCGAACATTGACATGAGCCGTATCCCATAGCAGCCAGATTCCCTCCATTCTGCCAACTGGATCCACCACAGTGGAAGCTGAGAAGCCCAAGTTATTGAAAAAGTTCCCAAGGGAACTAAAAGTTACTTTTGTTTCCATAAGGACCAAAATTTCAGGTTTGTGGGTTCTAAGGAGCTTCCTTAAGTTGTGCTTGAAGGTATTATTTCCTGCCCCATGGCAGTTCTAGATCAAAATCTTCATAGAATTCATGGATGGGTAGTTTGGGAGAGGTTTAGAGGCTAATCCCGGGAGTATACTCTGAATCCTACGGTGATCTTGGGTGACTGATCTCATGGATGCCATCTGAAATGAGTGGATTGGAGGCCCTGGTATGGTGCTCCATCCTGGTTCGATTCTCAATCTTAGCTGCTCGATCCACCATATTGTGTCTACGCGGTGAAGTGCTTCTGTCCCTGGTTCGAGTAACAGACACAATGTATTGTCCTCCATCTTGTGTATTAAGCTCCTTGGTAGTGGGATCTCCCCGGTCACCATGGGTGATGCCTGGGTTTGGTGGTTTTCTGATTCTTGAGGTTCCATTGCCTAGAGAGGAACTGTGGTTGGTGAGGGGGTAGGAGGTGTGGGGGTTAATAATGTTGACAGGCAGGTCCTTCATCAAGATTTCTAAGGGACTCGTATCTGATGGCAGAGGGGTAGGGTTCTCAGGGCTAGATGGAGTAGGTAGCTTTGCAGGGGTACTGGAGACTTTCTCCTGGCTTGATGTAGTTGATGGATTTGAGATGACATGAGAGTTGGCATGTAGTTCAGGGGATAAAGTATTTGATGGGGTTGCTGGGCCAGAAGAGGGGCTGGGGCTCTTGTGGGTATAAGGGATGGGCTTAATGGTTGGGTTGGAATGGGAGGCTCCTTTTTCGTGGCCTGATCTAGTGGTTCTCTTTCCTCTGGTATATTTCTCCTCCTGATGGCTGGTGCTACCCAGTTCTGCGAATTTGTTTTTGTTTGGCCTGGTCTCATAGGTTTTGGCTTTCTTATGGGCAATGGGGCGCCGGTTCTTTTTCTGTACAAGCATCCATGGCCCAAAATCTTTAGCCCCTTCCTCTACTCTAGGTTGTTGCGGGTTACTGTTGTCGTCTGTAGGAGTCGTTAGGGTGGACTCAGTAACGGCTAATGGGTTGGTTGTCGGCGGCGAGGTAGAGCCATCTGGGATGTTGGGTTTGTTGCCTTGAATGTGCAGAGTTCCTTACGGTGATCCACCCTGCCACAATGAAAACAAAAGGAGTGAATGGATTCATATTCAATATTGTGACTTCTCTTACCTAAAACAAATCTAGGACAAAGAGGTTTCCGTAGGTCCACTTCAATGCAAACTCTTGCAAAGTGCCCTCTTGTGGCCATGACTGTGGTGAGATCAATCTTCAGAGGTTTCCCTAGTTGCCTGGCAATGGTATAGAGGACTTTTTCTTGGAAGTACTCAATCGGAAGCTCCGGAAACCTAACCCAAACAGCTGTGGTGGTTTCAAAGGCTTCCGATGCCTTAAAATCAGGCTCCCATTTACGCACCGTAAGATAATGATCCATGATAACCCATGGTCCACCTAAATAGTCCATCGCACAATCCTCCTGAGATGAGGATTTAAATAAAAAATAGTTGTTGCTTAGATCAATTGCGGTGAATTACTCTTCCCAAGTAATCGGATGATGAGTGCATTTGCCCATGGTCGTCTGATTTCTTGCAGTAACTTTCTGGGAAGAGCAATTTCGGGTATCCCATTGGTCCTCTGGGTGAGAAGTCCATCTTGGATGTCAGTATCTCCATCCTTATCTTTGTCCACAGAGTTGATAGTATCCTCTAATTCATCAAAATAGAAATCATTGCTTTTGGGTGCTGCGAGGGCTTCTTTGAATGATTTAACCTTGGGCCCCTCAATTGGTGTAGACAGCAACTTAGGGCTTGAAGCTTGAGAGGGGGCGGGGAGGGTGTGTATGGATGGGTCTTCCGTGGGGATGTCCATCTTTGCTTCCCCCATTGAATCTTTGCTCTTAATTTTCTTGGTGCTACGAATCAGATGGTCTTCTTCTTCCTGAGATTTTTCTTGTTGATCAAAGCTGACAGTTGAAGGTGCACTCATTCTAGAGAGAGAGATTTTTCATTATCTTTGACCTAACTGAATCACTTGATTTGTATACGTAGAGTAGAATTGAAATAATTCATTAGTTAGTTAGTTACTATCCTATCTGCATTTGATAACACCTTCATATCCCTCCAGTGTCGACTCCAGCATTATTTAGAGACCGGGTCACCTCACATGTTCAAGTTCTACAAATTGACAAGAAATAAAGAAAATTACACTAAACAACTTTTAGGTGTTGTTCGTAAACTTAACTTTTAGGTTTTTTTTTTTAAAAAAAAAGCCAAAAAGCTATAAATAAAAAATAAAAAATAAAGAAAAAGAGGTCAAAATGTAAATAAATAAAAAACAATAAAAAAAAAATCAAAATCCAAACAAGATTTTATACTTCTCAAACTTTAAGTAGAATAAATTACAAATATATTATACTATTGTCTTAACAAAAAATAACTTACTTTTACAATTTCATTTGTTGAGGCTTTATTTTTTAGATTTGTAGCATAATAACTTTATTGTCAAGAATGTCAAACACATTTTCTTATATATATGTAATCAAGAAATTATTCATTTATTCAAATTAAATTATATGATGGGGTCCTTTAATTTTTTGATGAGGCTAAATCATATTGAAAAAAAAATTAGTAATATAAATATATATAGTTTTTTGTAAGTGTTTCTGATTGGTTGATGGGGGGATGGGACCCCATCAACCTATAGGTAGCGTCGCCCCTGTATCCCGGCCTATGTTACGTACCTTTTCATTTGACTTGTCTCTCTCAAGCAAAGTTTTTAAAAGGCGAATGCATAATTCAAGGTGTTTTACCTCTTGATATGCATTTCAAATTTCAAATTTTTATATTTAATAAATAAAATTTAATATTTTAAAATAGTAAAAAAATTAAAATTGAAAAATTAAATATACAACTGTAAATACTTTTCTCCTCAAGGCAGCAAACGTTTTTTTACAAAGAAGGAAACCTACCTTTATTGAAAGTCAATTGACATTCTTAGCTTTACTGAATGATTTTCTCCCTTGTGCTTTTAACTTTGTGTGTGTTTGTTTTTTATTGCGCATTAACTTAATTTTTCCTACAAAATATAATTGCAAAAGATATTCCTTTTTATTTATTTATTTTTTTCTTTTCTGTATAAACTCTATACTAGACTAAGTTTAACAAGAACCTAAGACAAGTTTTTTCGTATGTGTACCCCTCATATGCTTGTACAGTGGTAGAGCCAAAGCCAAAAATTCAATGTAGCGGGGGCACATATTAATCGTAATATTGAATTTTGTTGTTTCTCCCACATTGAGCAACAGTGAAATATTATTAGACTTGTTATACATTTTTTAAAATATTAATATTACAATTATTATGCGAACGTGGTTTATAAGTTCTCAATCAACAACTCAATTCTATTAACCAACAATAAGGAGAAACAACCTACTTAATCTACAATCGACAAGTCCAATCCTATCAGCTCAACAAAGAGCCCCACAATGGAAAGAAACAACCAACTAAACAAACCCCATATTGGGAAAGAAATGATCAATTGATTCAATTCCCATTCTTGGCCTCTCAGTTAAGAATCAATATGAATGTCCAAAAGAATCAAATAGGACACTTCCAAAGTTGTGCATAATTTAAGGAGGGACACTATTGTAATTTTATGAGGGATAAATAAGAAATAATCTTTATATATAAGGTTATTAGTATAATAGTAGTGCTAGGATCCCATAAAATTTTCTAGACAAAAAACCAAGGAAACACATTGGAGGGATGCGATTCAATTCAAATGCAAGTCCCATAATACATAATTAAATCTACCCTACACTTCAACATTCATGGTAAATATTTGGGTATTTTTTTCCTATACCTTAGTTTCTATTAGTATAAATATTAAAAATTTAAGGTGGGCACGTGGTCCCCCAGGCCTTGGCTAGGTTTATCCATGTACTTATGCACAAAAGTCATACAAGGTGCACCTACGGCGCATGCCTCATATTGTGATGTGCAAACCTTTGGGGAATATTGCCTGAAAATGAAAGTCTTGTTGCGTTTTGCCTTAAGCCTACCCTCGAGGCTCGGCTTAGTAAAGCCTTTTAAAAGTTTGCTCTCAAGAGTCGAGATACAATAACCCTAGCTATACAGATCATTTGCACAAGAAGTTGATTTGTACAGAGTAGTCGAAAAACTATGTTAAAACAAGGGAAAATTACACATTAGTTGTGCCTTCATAAAATATTTACAAATTCATGAAAAAGTTTAGAGTAATGATATACAAACAAAAAATTCATGCATAGTGATGTGGCTCATTGTGGACCTTTCACTTCAAAACAAAACAATATTGAAGATGACTTTATGTACAATAATAGCATTACCACATCATTATTGTTATGGTTTTTGTATGAATTTTATGTATGAATAGAATTTTTCAAAAGTTTATAATTTTAAAATATAGAAAGAGAATAAAGACTCAAAGAGAGACTCGTATCACACTGCTAAAAGGCTTAAGACTCTACAAATGCTGAATTGAAAGAGTTACATATACATAGGAAAATGCTCAATTGAAAGAGTTATATATATATATATATAGGAATAAACTTTTATCCATTTTTATCACAAATTCTTGCCTTATATTATTTTATTTAATTATTTATCCTTTCTATTTCCTTCACAAAACTATCTTCTTTTTTTAATTTTTTTTATATTAACAATGTCAATGGCAGCTTTTCTTTATCTTCTCTTACTTATCCATGTGACAAAGATATAAAATATACATTTAATGAATATAACTAGAAAGCTCTAGTTAGATCACATATGTAAGAAGTTCATAATTTTAATATTAAAATATATTGTGCATTGCATTATGGATTGACATATCCCCACTTATTTTAATATTGAAAATATAGTAAACATCATGAAGGTATGCTATGCACTAAAGCTCCACTAGTGTAACAATGAGCTCTATCCTAGAGTTAGTAGTATGCTCTACATTGAGCTATGACTACTAAAAGGAAATATAGTTAAAATATCACTGCTTAGAACAAGCTGACTCAACTTTGGAAATAAATGATTTATATTTTATTCTTCATCCATTTTTATCACATGTTTTTGCCCCCTATTCTTTTATTTCATTATTTATTCTCTCCAGTTCCTTTGTGGAACTCTCTACCTATTTTTTAATTTTATTGACTATGGCAGATTTTACTTATCCATGTGACAAAGATGTAAAACTTATATTTAATGAATGTGAATAGAATGCTCTAGTTAGATCACACGGTAAAAAGTAAATAATTTTAATATTAAAATATGTTGTGCATTGCATTATGCACGGACACTTCTTATGTTTGTTGTGGTTATTGGATATAATTGATAAATGCTGGGCATCTTTTCCTGCAGAATACACAGCTTGAGTTTGTGAGATTGCTGAAGGCATATACACAAGGTTCGGTTGGTACATTGTTTTGTCTCACTTTGGAGGCAATTGATGCTGGTGTGAAGAAAACGTATTTTGCAGAAATTTTGAGAAATGCCAGCAAGAATTGCAGATTGGAGTTAGAATCATTTCAGCTTGTTCCTAACAAGATTGAAACATAATTGGCAAGCCAGGTAACCATTTTACAACTCTGTAAAGTCTCACTTTGATCGAAGTCTTATACCTATTTAGAAAGATTGCACAACAATTGTTTCTTGATTGTTATATACCTTATCTACATGTGTGTTACTTTACTTGCGATTAACTTTTGTTGTAGTTATACATTATTACGTTTGTGAATGGAAACTGAATTAGAGATGTCATTCATTCCTAACATTTGGTAGCTTGTTTAACAAACTGTAGCTTTTCTTTTTTTGATTATTTATTTATTTGTTGATGATTGGGTGTTTGGACCAACTTACGCGCACCTCGATTGATCCCGGGACCCATGCAAAGTTCTCCAAGTGGATTGGGCAAATCTCAGGCGTGGCCCCAAGGAATTAAAAACACCTAGTTTTAGTTGAACTAAGACCTAGAGGGAGTACACCTCCACGCCCCAAGTTGTACCCACTAGGCCAACCCCTTGGGTTTTCTTCTTTTGATTTATTGGTAGCTTTGTATCAAATGACTGTCACTCACCCCCATCTTCACAAATGGGACACTTTTTGTTGTTGTATATCTATATAAGTTTTCGTTTGTTTTTATTTTTATTTTTCAATAATCAATTAGAGGATTGTGTTATCACATAGGGTTGGCCCCTTTAGTCAAAATTTTGCTTTCTAATATTATCATTTTTGTATGGATTTATTACATCTGTATGAAAGTTCTTTCGCCATATCTTTTTCTTAGGCTATTTTTTTATCTTGAATTTATCAACGCAAGTGCTTATTAGTTCTGTCTGTGTATTATGTAGTGTTACAAATACTATTGTGTTTTTGTTTTACATACTATTTATGTTATTCTTGTGCAACACCAAGCAACTCGAAAGCTATGTACGAGAATTACTCTATTCAAACACTTCAATTGGCTACACAAGTCATGGTACATTTAGTCTCCCCTCGAATGAAATATACATCGCGACTAATGAAACTCTCTAAGGTCCTTGTCCTTACATGACAATGACACATAATTTGTCCTTGAGCAGCAAGTTGTTATTTGAGTACATCGTTCCATCCTTCCAAACGTTCACCTCCCAAAAATTGAGTGTAAATAGAAAGTGCTTCCTTATGTTGTTATTGGGCGTCAATAACCCTACTCACAAAGGTGGGTTGTGCTACCAAGTTAAATAATATGACTTGCCCCTTGGCCTAGCCAATTACCCATAACCATAATCTTTCAATCCATGTGTCTTTTGGCTGAATATATCGACTACGACGTTGGTTTTTCTTAGGTGATATTGTAAGTCAAAATCATAATCCTCCAAGCACACCATCCATCATCGTTGCCTCAAATTTAAATCTTTATGCTACAAGATTTACTTTAAGCCCTTGTGGTCAAAAAAGACTTCTAAATTTTTGCCATAGATATTGGTCAGCAACTAGGGTTGCAAACGAGACGAGCCGAGCCGAGCCGAGCCAAGCCTAGCCTAGCCGAGCCTTGTTGGGCTCGGGCTGAGCTCGTTTGTTTATTGAGCTCGATTATCGAGCTGGGTTTGAAGCTCAATAATGAAATTTTTTTACTATTATTTATATTATTTAAATATATAAATAATATATTTATATATTATTTAAATAAAAAATTGTTATGTTATTTAACATGTTATATTATTTGAACATATGAATAATATATTTATGCTATCATTTGTACAACTTTTATGTTATTAGATATGTAAATAATATATTTATTTTATAATTTAAATAAAGATAAACAAACTTAAAAGTCAAGCTCAGACTTGTTTATTTATTTAACGAATCGAGTCGAGCCAAGCCCTTAATGAGCTGAGCCGAGCAAAGTTTGCAGACAATTCGGTTCGTTTGTCGCCCTATCTGCAAAGAAAACTATTGTCGCTAACTCCAAGTCATGGATGAGGGGTTATTTTTTCTCATGGTTCTTCAATTTTCTAGAATGATATGCCACAATTTTCCCCAATTGCACCAATACTTATCCAAGGCATTCCTTAGAAAATCACAATAAATGGTATAATTGACTCCTCACTCTGGTATCAACATTCCCAAAACTGGTGTTGTAGTCAACCTCGTTTTCATCTCTTGAAAAGCCACCTCACAAGCGTCGTTACAAGTGAATCAACCTTCCTTGCTGGTCAGTCTAGTCATTGGCGCCACTAAATGAGAAAAATCCTACAAAAAATGGCAGTAATAATTGGCTAAAATTAGGCCAATCTGTGCCTCAAAGACACTACTTGGTCGCTGCCAACACATCACTACCTCAATATTTTTGGGTTCTATTGGCACACCATCTCACGATACTACATGCCCCAAGGACTTCACTTCTGCCAACCAGAAGTCGCATTTCTCGTACTTAGCATAAAGATGATGCACCCTCAAAAGCTATAAGACCATCCTCCAATGATCTTCATGCTCTTCCTCAATAGGTGAGTAGACAAGAATGTTGTTGACAAGCACCACTACAAATCTATCCAAGTAAAGCTCGAAAGATCTAAATTCATTAAGCCTATAAATGTTGTGGGAACTTTGGTCAAGCGAAAGACATCACCGCAAAGTCATAGTGTACGTATTGGGTGGGAAATGCAATCTTAATGATGTCTTCCAAGTTGACTCTCAATTGTTAAGTATCCCAGTCTCAAGTCTATCTTTGAGAAACATGTCAAACCTTTTAACTGGTCAAACAAGTCATTGATTCTCGACATTGGATGCTTGTTCTTCATTATGATCCGATTCAACTTCCTATAGTTGGTGCAAAGTCTCAAAGATCCATCTTTTCTGGGCGAACAAGGCTAGAACTCCCCACGATAAAGTACTAGAACGGATAAATCCTTTGTCATGTAACTCTTGCAATTGGCTCTCGGATTCTCTCAAATCGGCACGTGTAAACCAATACGGTTGTGTAGAAATTGGAGCAGTTCCCAGGAGCAATTCAATGGTGAACACCTCTCTCCTTGGTGGTAAACCATAAAGTCCTTTGGTCGTCCCCTAATCTAACATCAAACTAGCTAGGAGGTAACAAATACTTTCTAGGTCTTGGGGGGTTGTACAATGATGACTCCAAGGAGTAGCACCGCTTCCCAAGAAAGTAAAAGCAATCCCCATCAAGGGTGCAAATCCTCAACCATTCTCCTACAGCAATCGATTGTGGCATGGACTGCGGATAACCAATCCATTTCAAGAATAACATCCAAATTGGACATGTCTAGAAGAATGAAGTCAAAGGTGAAATGGTACTTGGAGTTCTCCAACTCACAAGCCCGACTAACCCTATTCAAAAGGACTCTTACCCCAACTGGTGACTTAACAAACAAGGGTGGGTCAGGGTAGTCTACTTCCAAAATCCCAAGAGGAACGCAGAAGAAGATGAGATGAATGAATGTGATGTTCCAAAGCCTACCAGCACCCTAGCCCACGAACTGAACACAAGAAAGATGCCTCGAGCATCTGATGGCTTAGAAGGTAGTGACCATCATTTTGTAGACAAGGCCTGGGTCCTCTGTCCCTGCTGTCCTCTAGGATAAAATTTGATGTTTCACTATCAATTTTTAATATTATAGCTACCAAAAGTAGGCTGCCAACTGAATCCTAGCCTGAATATTGTCCTCCTAGGAGGATTTAGGGATTCAAATCATTATCAGTGTGATGCTTTTATTGTTGTAAATAAAACAACTATATCTATTTTCTTTTGGTTCAGTGGTGGGGGGATCAATAATGCTATGTTTTGACCAGATTTGGATACCAACTGTTGTGTTGTCAATGCATTGGTTTAATGGGCTCCACCTTTCATGTTGTCTACCAATTACATTGATGACACAATAGATTGTGTTCTACTTTTTGTACCGAAATTTGGCCACCATAGCCATTACTGGGGTGATGCAATCAGTACGGGTCCATATTTGATTTCTTCAGCTACCTGCTTTGACTGTGTTTACCTGTGCAAAGATGTGCATATATGAAATGCATATAATGTGAATTTTAAAACCATCAAAATGTTGAAGGTTGTAGTGGAAAGTAAAGAATTTTTTTATCTGAATTTAATGTTTAGAAAAAGTAGTAATGAATTATACCAACGCTGACATTATTTTTTTTATTTTTTTATTTAAGATATTATGGTTAAATGTGGCCATTTCTTGGCTTATGTAGCACATGTTTCTCTAATTGGGATATGCTTTTGATAGATCTCATTGGTATGTTCCATCTGACCTAATTAGTATTTGACTGTGAAACCTTTGTTCACAATGAAAAGGGTAAGTGGAGGTTGAGTACAAGAGTTTCTTATCTGTAATTATTTTTGACTTGTATAAAACACTGAATATAGAACACTCTTGTGTGCGTGTCTGTGAATGTGCGTGTGCTGGCAGTGATGCTTAATAGGACTGGATGATGAGAATGTAAAGCAGCCTATGCAAAATAAATATAATAATATTAGTACACAGTGCACCTACTGATGTCACGTACATTAGTGATGACTGGTACCCGTGTCTTGTTGAATGGTATATTTTTTTCCCAGTTCTTCTACATGAATAGAATCCAATCACATAACTGGACAAAATTCTCTTACATGGGGTGAGACTTGCACAATTAGGTTGTGCTTGGATGATGGATTTGGATAGGAATTTGGAAATGGAACTAGACATAATTCTATATTTCATTTACATTTCACCCACTTTATCCTTTTCAAATTCATACCCAAATTCATAATTCAAACAGTCTTAGTGGTATGCACTTAATGTGAGATGGTTGTGTCCAGTACAGTGGACAAAACCATTCCCGGTGGAATCGTCATGTTTTGCAAGTGGTTGGAGCTTTTCTTGTCTGGTGGCCTATAGCAAAGGAAAAAGGAGCTCAACAGATTCTGGGTTCAATCCCCGGTGGAATCGTCAATTTTTTAGGTTTTTGATTTTGAATATGTATTCCGTCTCAATTAAATGTAGTTATGTGCCTTGTCTTTTGGAATTAATTATGCAAGTGATTTTATATTATGATATCTGGATGGGTTGTATCTTTTTCTAGGATATTTGCTGATGGGGGTTGTGGGATAAAATAGGACAATGTTGCTCTCTAGTTGGGACGTGGACTCTGTAGTAGGGCCACAAAGATCAACAGCACGCTTTAGTTTGATTTTGGACTAGAGAGAAGTCTGGGTCATAAAATTATATATAGTGGTCTGTGGAAGACATTGGGTTGCTCGGACGTCTACTTTTTTGTCCATGTGAGCATGATAATATGTAATTATGACACTTGATTTAGATTTTTATCATATGATGATGAAGGTAAATATGTCACAAAAAAAATTTACACTTTGTTGGTTCGAGTGATTTGAGAGAAGAAAAGAAATGGAGGAAATGATTTTCAATACTTTTTTTATTTTTTTTTTATTTTAACACCTTTCAATTCCTTGTTTGGATTACTAAATAGGGAAATTTAGCCAAAACTTTTCCATTGGACCCTTGTTTGGTGAAAAAGACAGCTCAATTTATTTTGTTTCATAAATTTTTCAAGGAGAAAATACATAATTGAATAAGAATGAAGTACTATATATATATATTAGACAATATTATCATAGTAACATATTACCGTTGTTGTTTATGTTAATTTCGATGGTAATAATTTTAAAAAAAAAAGAATTTCATAGTTAACATGAATTTTATTTGATAGATTTTGATAAGAGAATTCTAAAAATATTAATTTTATTAAAAATCGACATCTATATTAAAAGTTATATTATTTTAAAGTTTAATATTTTGATAATGGTAATATGTGTTGAATTTTTTAAGCAAAATGTTTTGTGCATATTCTTAATTCATTAAAGTTTTATTATGAGAGGGGTTTTGACCAAATCCCCTTACTAAATATGAGAGAAATGGAGAGAAATACATTTATTTCATAATTTCTATTTTTTATCTTTTCAAAAGTGGAGTAATGAAATCATTAAATATTATTTTGTTAGATATAGAATAAATAAAGATTTACACTTATAAAAAAAAAATGTTAATTTGGTAATACAACATTATATCGTTTCTTTTTTTGTCTTTTCTATAACTTAACCAAACAAGATACGAAAGAAATCATTATCATTTTTTTTTTCTTTTTTTTTTATAGTTTATGATATCCAAACGTGTTTCCAAAGGACTTGTATGGTTTACCACAAAGGAGAAAGGAGTTTACCATTGAGTTGCTCCTGGGAACTCTTTCAATTTCTATGCAACTGTATTGGTTTACACGTACCAAATTGAGAGAATTCAAGGGCCAATTGCAAGAGTTACAAGATAAAGGATTACACTAGCTGGTCAACCGGCAGGATATTTCCTGATCGGTCGATCGGTGATTTGATAAAATTTCAAAACGCTCTGTTGGAACGCGCGATATCAAATTAAAGTTTTACTCAAATTTGATGAAAAAAAAAGGTTAAATGTTGGAGATGCTCTTAGGTTACCCTTGTTTGAGGCTATCTCTATTCTTGTCTATGATCAACATTCATAATATTCTATACTCAGAACTAAGCTTTACATACATGCTAAATTTGGTTTTTGGGGATCAATTTGGATACTGTTTTTTTCATTCTCTTATATTTTAATTTGATTCGCAGTGAGCTTGATATTTCACAAGCAATCCAAAGCTAAATCGTAGTGTTCGGAAAATGTCATGCTTACATCTATAATTATGAAATCGTCAATTCAAACCTATCTATGATGTGTGTTACATAGAATTTGCATATGCAAAGTAACAGGACATTATTTTCCAAAAGGTGAGGGGGGCATTTTAAAAACCTTAGGAAGGTATATACAATTGTTATAAACATGGAGGGACGTCAATGTAATTTATTTTTTTGTATTTTTGTCACAATTAGTGTCATGGAAATTTTTAGTTTTGAATATTGTTAATCAGTTGTTGGATGACAATGTAATTTCATAAAAGTATAAAGAGGATCATCTAGTTGTCAGATATTGGCACATAAATATTTTTTTAAAAGCGCACACACAAAACTCAATAGGAATTTCACAAGGGTCAAATTATGAAGAAAATATTAAATATAACAGTTACATCACGTGAAAATATTATAATTTAATAAAAAAAAAATATATCATTATATAATAGGGATTATAACATTAGTTTTGCATCCAGCCAAAAGAGATATTCTTTAAAATAATTTTTTTGTCTTTAAATTTTTTTAAAAAAATTGTATCAATTTTTTTTTTTAAATTTTTTTCTGATCAATGGTGTAGATGGAAATAAATCAAAAAAAAGTTTACTAAAGAAAAATTTCTTTTTATCTTTCATAATTTTTTTTTTTTTTAATTCGTCTAGTTGAGTAAAATGGAAAATGTAAATGCCAAATGCCTTTGCCCATTTAAATCCATTCACAATTTTTTTTGGGTAAATTACAAATACACTATTTAAGATTTGCTTAAAATACGAATTGTCCTTTATAATTTGAAAAATTACAAATATGCCTTGTTAGAATTTTTTATTTAACAGAATTAATTGTAAAAATAAAATTTCTAATTGTTTTCCTATATAATAATAAAATTATTTGAATTATCAATTAAAATAAATTTTTGACATAATTAAAAATTATTAATTGACTTGATATTTTATTAATAAAAGGGGTTATTTTAATTTATTATGAAATTTAAAACTTCAATGGACAAGATATAATTTCCAAAATTACAAGAGGCAATTTATATTTTAAACAAATTTCACGTGTATATTTATAGTTTATTCATTTTTTTATTATCAAATAACAATGTTATAATGATTATCCATATTTCTATCATCTTGTATATTATATTTTTTTTCAAATAAAAGTGATAAAATAAAAATTAATACAATTATTAGATTTTTTTAACGATAATGCAATTATTAAATAAATCTATGTTTTTAATCTCAAACTTTAAGCTCGTCCGAATTGTTCGAATTACATAAACCGAATGTGTGGACAAATGACCTCTTGGACGACCGGTGTCACCCTTGTCAACTGCTGTTATCACTTTTGTCAATCGCGACTGTTACTCTTATCTACCAGTGTATCAACCAACATCCTACCAGATGACTAACCAGACTATCGACCGGACAACCAGAATGCACAAATTCAAGCAATTCGGACACCCCAAATTCGGTAGAGGTAGCTCACGGAGACAATCACCCACGCTGAATATCTGCAATTGTTCTCTAACGCATCTGCGCTTGTTGTAGAGCTTGCTTTTTTGAGAGAGGGTTTTAGGGTTGATGAAAGAACTGGGTTTTAGGGAAAAAAGTTCCAAAACTCTGAAGAAATCTTCTGCAGAACAGGTAATTCCCTCGTCCTTTTGCTAAAAAAATTCATCAATGTCTAGTTTAATCCGCAAATCTTTACACCATTTGAGATCTGCAATTAGAACTTCCTTACCAACCCACCACCACAATCTCTATTTCCTTTAAATCCACCACCCTTTTTCATCATCATCAATCGAAGCCACACCAAATCAACACTCATTTCCAGTGAATTACCTCATGAACTCATATGGGCTTCCTCTAGGAAAGGCTCTCTCATTATCCAAATATGTCAAATTCCAAACTCCACACAAGCTTGACTCTGTCCTCGTACTCTTCGAGAACCATGATTCATCAAAACCCAGATCTTAAATCTTGTCACAAAGCTCCCTTGAGTCCTCTTATGTGATCTAGATAAAACCATTTTGCCCAAACTCGAGTTTTTCAAATCTAAAGGCATTTCAAGCACTGATGTTCCCAAAATGCTATCTTCAGCAATAAAGGTTCTGGAAAGAAGCTTGAGAAACCAAATCATACCTGAAAAATCTAAAAACTCCCAAGATATTGATTTGTGATTATGTTTCAATTTTACATAATGAATGACAATCACAATCAAACAATCAAAGACAAATCGACACAACAATTTAATGTGGAAAAACCACAATTAGAGTGCCTCTAATTGTGATAAAAAAATTATGAGCCAAAGCTACAAAAAAATCCACTAAGAAGACAAAAAAGAATTACACAAGTGTACTCTCAATTACCTAGCGAATCCACGCCCGAATTGAACCGACCCCACTGTGCCTTCCACTACCATCTTTACCTCAAAATTATCTTGTCCAACATTATATCTACAACACTGATGTCAAATCCACGACAATGAGCCACTCCGGAATCCACCAAAGCTTCAGGCCCAAGTTCCTCGAAATCCACCAAAGAACAACTCTCTCTTTTGTGAATAAAAGAAAATAAACAAACCCTTGATGATGTTGATATGAAGTTCACGGATCCATTGATCACTCTTAAATCATCAAGGAAATATTCATAAAGTACCATCCAATATCGAACACTTTGTTTATTCTTCCTCTTTGAAAATTTGGATGGCTCGAACCCTAGAAATAGCAAACTACGCACTTTATAGTAAACTGAATCACGCAAACCGCTCGAGCATACATTTCACTGTTCGAGCGGTGTGACTAAGGCGGTGCGAAACATATAGGCTAACCGCTCGAGCAACCACTTCATGGCTTGAGCGAACTCATTAAAACACGTGCTCATCGCTCGAGCCAAGACTCTACCACTCGAGCACATATACGATGCTCTCAGAAGTTTGGACACTCTGCAAAACACCTGGATGATGCCATTCACCGCTCGAGAGCACAAATGACCACTCAAGCGGTCAAATAACTTCGACTGCATTTTTTGCTTCAGGGTTGCTGTCTCTTGACCCTGCCATGGGACGCTGCACAGCCTCTAGAAGATTCACCAAACTGCCCCTCACTAAAAGCAACCACAAGCATAGAAAACAATGAACAAGAAGAAAAAGACAAAAATAATATGGTGGAGCAGGCAATGAATTTTAAATTTGTACATTAAAACACACAAGAATATCCGAGAAACACAATTACTTGAAAACACAATGTGCACAGCCTCTAGAAGATTCCTTATGAAAGAATGTAATGCAACATGTGAAAAGTATAGATCCCATGATAAAAGAGTGTATGTGGCTCTTGGAGTTCGACAAACACTAGATTCAAATCCTAGTAGTGATCTGATAGCTAGACCTCTGGCAAGAGAATCTAGCCACAACTTAGGAAAGTCAAACTACTAGGAATCAAGGGGCATTTGTTGAGTAAATGCGGAGGCTTCCTCTCAATCAATGAATCATAATTTTTTTTTTTTTTTTAAAAAAATTCTTTCTTTCTTTCTTCTGCGCACTCATTGGCGGCTTTCACGCTCATGAGTATGAAAACCAAACCAGAAAAACATGGATAAAATAAGGATCACCTGGTTGGTGACTCTGAGGTAGCCTTTTCCTCATACCTTGACTACAAAGAATTGAGGGGAAAGCCATGGAGATGCAAAAAGATGGAAGGTGGTTAAGAAACTCAACATCACCCATGATGTGCTAGTATAGGTCAATTCATCTAGAAATGCAAAAGACACAATGCTAGAAGTCCATAGAGAAATTTGATCACTTATGCAGAATATTCTAAAATTTGCTAATCCAAGAGTGTGTACAGAATGAGACATACTAATCAAAGTACACACACTCTGAAATGAGTAATGACCACAGAAAGTACACACATATTAACATGTAATGGATATTCTCATCGATTCCATTATGTACCAAGAACTTCTCAAAAATTTCAAGCTTGCAAACTCATACTAAGAAAATTTTTTTGTTTTGTTTTGTTTGTTTGTTTGTTTGTTTTGTTTTGTTTTGTTTGTTTTTTTGTTTGTTAAGCTAGCAGCTTGCATTATAAAAACAAATATATTAAATACAAAATTCCTAAAGGTTAGTATTTTACATTATAAATTTACATTGTGGTTTCTCAACGTTCTTTAGCTTATGTGTAACTCACTATTAATAATTTTAAAAAATATATTTTTCATGAGAGGGTAATTTATATGCAAATTGGGCCGAGATGGGCTGTTATGGGCCTTAGTGCAAAGGGCTAAGTAAAACGGCATAAAGTTACTCCGGTCATTAGAAAGGCTTAAAGATTAGTCCGGTCTCAAGCCCAGGAGTTAGAACGGTTCGAGGGACTCTTGTTGTTAGTCCGGTTGAAAGGTGTTTTGTAGTCAGACCGGTTTAAGGATGCTCTGAACTTACACCGGTCATGGCGCAGTGAAACTAGATCGGCCGAAACCTTGACAAAATGATAGTTCGGTTTTAGGCATGCCATGGTTAATGGAAGAGGAACTAAGGGCAGAAAAACCGACCTAAGTATAGTTCGGCTCATTATAAGCAATGATTACTTCGGTCAGATGGTAGCTCGGCCATGGTAAAACCATCTCACTTGGTTTAAGCAGTGAGGGGGGTGTGAAAGGATAGGCATTATCCTTCAGGAGCATGAATCCTAGGAGGACTCTACATGGAGGAGTAAGAGTCCTACTAGGATTGTGCCACACGAAACCTATAAAAGCTCACAAAAATCACCTATGGAGAGGTAACACAACTTTGTTTTCTGAATACACAGAGCTTTTGTCTATTTGTCAAGCTTTCTGACTTAGGCATTGGAGGGGTTTCCGGCACATACCCGCCGGCTAGCTCACGTTTGTATTTTCAGGTGATAAAGTGACGTCATACAGAGGAATACGGACTTGATCAACAGGATTATACGAGAAAGTTTATCTCTTTCCCGTACAATTGGCGCCGTCTGTGGGAACTCAGACAAGAACAAAACCTCTTGATCAAGCTTTTCCTCTTAAGAATCAATGGCGCACAACGAAGAATTACCACAGTCCGCCATTGACGGACTAACGCCAGAAGGGGGTGCGAGGCGCGAAGGTCTACCTCTTATCCCACCTATGGGGGATTTGGAGCCACAGAGACAGAATCCCAGGAGGGATACAAGAGGGAGAAGGTGGACTAACAGCCCTCGTCACTCTCGTTCACAGAGCCCGGAAAGACAAAGGCGGAGGATTGATCCTCAAGCTTTGGAGGATCGCGTCAGGGAACAAGACGAATTGATACGCCGGATGGCGGCGGACATGGAATCTCTAAAACGCCAGGTGAAAGGAAAAGGAGTGGTGACAGGAGAGGGGCGCACAAACAAGACGCCCCCTCGCCACTCAGAAAGTCGTAGTAGGAATACTACACCCTCTCAAGTAGAGAGCAGAAGCCTCAGGACAGGCGATACGCAATCCAGATCTTCCAGAACTCGTCACTCCAGGTCGTACACTGAGGGAAGCACATATTGGCCCTCGCATACGCACCAAACGAGATCCAGACAGACAGAGTTGCCCAAATCGTCCGACCTACGAACCGTGCTAGAAGAAAAGGCACGGTGAAAGGAGGACGCCAGGGCGCGCGATCCACACAGAGTTTCCGCCTTACAGCAGTTGGCTCCTCGAATGCATGGAAGCGTCGAGGTTGGAATGCCAATACCGCGCCCCGCCTACGAACCGATGGACAAGGCGTTAGCAAGGCTACAAACCTCACCATTCATCCTAGCAATCGAGAATGCGCCCCTACCTTTAGGCTTTCTACAGCCCAAATTCACCACGTACGAGGGGAAGACAGACCCTTACTCACACTTAAGCCACTTCCGCCAGGTTATGGCGGCCTCCTGGGCACAGTTGACGGAGGCGTTTGTAACAAGGTTCCGAACAAACACCAAAACACCGGTGGAGATCGACCAATTACTCTCCATCGACATGGGCGACAAAGAGACCCTAAGATCCTATAACAGTCGCTACTGGGAGACCTTTAACCAGATTGGGGACTGTCCCACCAATCTCGCCATTACACAGTACAAAAGAGGCCTTCCAATCGGGAATAGACTAAGGGACTCAATCACCATGACGCCGCCCCTCACCATGGAAGCCTTGATGGAAAGAGTGCATCAGCACATCAGGGTGGAGGAGGATGGCGCACGTGCCAAAGCAAAATCTGGCACGACCACAGTACCAGAAAAGAAAGCCTCAGCAAAGGTCAACACGGTAGATCGTCCGAACAGAAACGGACGTGGCAAACGAGACAACGGAGAGGACCAGGATAAAAGATGGTTGAGAGTCCGCACTGCCATAACCACGGTCTTCAAAAAACCGATCTACCGAATTTTAAGTGAAATACGGGATGAGCCTTTCGTCAGATGGCTAGCCAAGTTAGGCGAGGCTCAGAAGGACTACGACGACAGGTCTCGGTGCACCTTCCATAAAGAAAAGGGGCACCGCACTGAAAACTGCACACCGTTGAGGCAGCACCTGGAGGAGTTGGTGGCAGCAGGACACCTGGATAAATACATTGAAGGAGGGGCGCGACCAGCCCCCCAGGACCACAATAACCCCGATGGGATGCCAATTGATGCCCCTCCTCAGGGCACTATCAATGTGATACATGGAGTCTTTGAACCCGAGCGTGTATGCGAGCTTAGGGGATCAATCAAAAAGGCTGAACACTTAAGAGAGGTGCTAAGTGCCCAACCTGCCATCAAGAAGGGGAAGACAGAGGCTACAAACATCATGTCTTTTTCGGATAAAGACCTGGCAAGGATATATTGCCCTCACAATGATGCCATGGTCGTCACTCTTCGAGTCAAGGATTTTGACGTCAAGTGGATTCTGATTGACCAGGGTAGTTCATATGAAATCATGTACTACGAAACATTTAAACAATTGAAATTACAAGATAAAGACTTGGCACCTGTCGTATCTCCCCTAATTGGATTCAACTCCATGCCAGAATGGCCCGTCGGCAAAATAATCCTCCCAGTCAGAGCAGGGAGTGTGACGAAACAAGTGGAGTTCTGGGTGTTGAAGGTCCCCTCTACTTACAACATCATCTTGGGCAGAACGTGGCTATATGCCATGCGATCGATGGCGTCATCCTACCACCAAGTAATGCGGTTCCCCAACGACACCGGACTAATAGAAAAAGTCTATGGAGATCAGATCATGTCAAAGCAGTGCTTTGTTACGGTGAATGGCAGTCGCGCTGCCAAAGGATACGTTCATTCGGTGAAGGAACCTGAGAGTAATGAACTGTTCGCAGATGTTGGCAAAGCGGCTAGTCAGAAAGCGGTGGAAGACTTGGTAGAGGTAAGAATAGATGAAAAGAACCCGGATAAGTTCTTTTTGCTCGGTTCGTCGTTGTCCAGCACTAAGAGATTAGAGATCTTGGAATTTTTGACCTCTAACATCGAAGTGTTCGCCTGGACACCATACGACATGCCAGGCATTGATCCCAACTTCATCTGTCACCAACTCAATGTCTACCCATCCGCCAGACCAATCATTCAGCGCACGCGCAGATCGGCACTCTACCACGCCGAAATAGTGGCGGAAGAAATAGGAAACCTGCTGGAGGCAGGAGCAATTAGAGAGGTGCACTACCCAAGATGGATCTCCAACACGATCATAATGCCAAAGAAGAATGGCAAGTGGCGTGTCTGCGTCGACTACAAAACAGTCAACAAGGCGTGCCCAAAAGACAGCTTTCCTCTACCACGGATAGATCAACTGGTAGACCTGATGGCAGGGCACAACCGACTTAGCTTTCTGGATGCATACAGAGGCTACCACCAAATCGCCATGCATAAACCTGACCAGGAGATCATATCCTTTACAACTCCGTGAGGATTGTACTGTTACAAGGTCATGCCCTTTGGCCTAAAGAACGCAGGGGCGACATTCCAGCGAATGGTCACCAAGATGTTCGAACCATTGTTAGGCAGAACAATGGAGGCTTACATCGACGACATGGTAGTCAAGAGCAAAGATGAGAATAACCATCTCAAGGACCTGAGTGAGATGTTTGAGATCCTAAAGAAGCATAAGTTGCGCCTCAATGCGTCCAAGTGTGCATTCGGAGTAGGATCTGGCAAATTCCTGGGCTTCCTGGTGACCAACCGGGGTATAGAAGCAGACCCCTCTCAGATCAAAGCAATCCAGGATTTGGAGAGACCAAACTCAGTAAAAGAAGTGCAGCATCTCACCGGCATGGCAGCTGCGCTCAATCGGTTCATAAGCCGATCATCAGACAGACTATGACCATTCTTCCATGCACTAAAAGCCAAGTTTATGTGGGACGAAGAATGCGACCGCGCTCTGGAAAGCTTAAAGGAATATATGTCTTCTCCACCACTGCTTGTCACCCCAGTACCTGGAGAGGAACTCTTCCTGTACCTAGCAGTCTCTCAACACGCAATTAGCGCAGTGCTAGTCCGTACAGAAGGGATCCAACATCTGCCTATCTACTATGTCAGCAAGACATTGCTGGGAGCCGAAACAAGGTACTTGCCACTGGAAAAATTGGCTCTGGCCTTAATGATGGCCTCAAGGAAGTTGTCGCATTATTTTCACGCCCACACCATAGTCGTCCTCACAGCCTTTCCATTGAAAGCTCTCTTTGAAAAGGCGAACTTTTCTGGACGAATTCTGAAGTGGGCAGTAGAATTGGGACAATTCGACATCAAGTTCCAACCCAGAACCGCGATAAAGGCTCAAGCTTTGGCAGACTTTGTCGCAGAATTCACCCCAGGAAGTCATCATATCTGCCCAATCGACCTGACTGAAACAGCCAAACTAGGGATGGAAGTTGACACCGGAATAGCGCAACCCCTGGTGCAAGATACTCAGTCAAACCCCAAGGCAGACCAAAGCGAAGCAAGGAAGGAAGAAGCGAACCATGCTACACCAAGTCAAGACTCCCCAACAAATAAAGACTTGGTAAAATCAGATAGCCAGGGGCAGACAGCAAGCATGGACCTTGAAGAAAACACCAGAAACATGGAAGATCCTAAGGCATCATCTGATCCCTCCACTTGCTGGAAGTTGTTCGTTGGAGAGATGTGGAAGCTCTTCGTGGATGGAGCATCCAACCGGCATGGAGCAGGGCTTGGCATAGTCCTCATCTCTCCAAACAACCTAGTAGTGGAGCAGGCAATCAACCTTGGCTTCCCAGCATCAAACAACAAAGCGGAGTATGAAGCGCTTCTTGCAGGCCTCAAATCAGCATTCTACATGAAGGCCACCGAACTAATGGTGTACAGCGACTCACAGTTGGTGGTAAACCAAATATCTGGCGACTACGAAGCAAAGGATGACAGGATGGCCAAGTACCAAGAGTTGGTCAGAACAGAGATCAAGAAATTTGAAGTAGTCAGGATAGAACAAATTGGCAGGGAGGAAAATAGCAGAGCGGACGAATTAGCAGGCTTTGCCTCAATGGCAGACACCTCCATCCCTCATCCATTGCTGATCGACTATCTACCTAGACCAAGCATTGAAGACCCCGAAGCAGAAAAGGTATGTTGCGCAGAGCTAGGCCCCTCTTGGATGGATCCCATCATCCTGTTCTTAAAAGACGGCATCTTACCAGAAGAGAAGAAAGAGGCCAACAGAATAAGAGCAAAGTCGCAGCGATTTTGGCTCTCCCCATCTTTGGCATTGTACAAAAAGTCATTCTCAGGACCTTACCTATAGTGTGTTCACCCCAGCAAAGTGGAAGCGTTTCTGTTCGAAATACATGAGGGTGTATGCGGCAGCCATCAAGGAGAAAGATCATTGGCATACCGAGCAATTTCACAAGGATACTGGTGGCCATACATGCAAGCGGATTCAGAGAAGTATGTCAAAAAGTGCGAAAAATGCCAGAAGTTCGCACATCAAATACACCAACCTGCCAGAGAACTTCTACCTCTAACTAGCCCATGGCCCTTCGCAATGTGGGGATTGGACATAGTAGGGCCACTTCCAACAGCACCCGGCAACAGGAAATTCTTCCTTGCAGCAACCGATTACTTCACAAAGTGGGTAGAGGTAGAAGCATTAGCATCAATCAAGGAAAAGGATGTGAAGAAGTTCGTTTGGCAGAACATCATCACTCGGTTTGGCATACCAAAAGCCCTGATCTCAGACAACGGCACTCAGTTCGACGGTAGGATTTTCAGGGGCTTTTGTGAAGAGTACAAGATAGAGTTCTACAATTCTATACCGGCATATCCCCAAACAAATGGACAGGCAGAGGCATCAAACAAGGTAGTCTTGGATGGATTGAAGAAACGGTTAGAAAAAGCCAACGGCAAGTGGGCAGAAGAGCTCCCTCATGTTTTGTAGGCTTACTGCACCACGCCTCGACGATCAACAGGAGAAACACCATTCTCCCTAGCTTATGGCATAGAAGCAGTCATCCCGCTAGAAGTTGGCCTCCCCACAATTCGAAGCAAAAATTTTGACCCAGACTTAAATGGCGAAGCCATATCATTGGATCTTGACCTTGCGGAAGAAAGAAAAGACAGAGCATTGGTTCACATCGCCTCCTACCAACAAGAACTGTCCAGAAAGTATAACAAGACAGTTCATCCAAGGCAATTCAAGGTCGGAGATTGGGTACTGCGCAAAGTGATGGGAAACACCTTGGTGCCCGGAGATGGCAAGTTAGGGCCTAATTGGGAAGGACCTTACAAAGTGGTTGGATTAGCAGGCAAAGGGGCATACCACTTAGAAGATGAGGACGGCAAGACAATTCCCAGGCCATGGAATACTGCCAATCTCAAGTTATTTTATTTTTAGCTTTTTTCTTTTTTAAGTATGTGTAATTTTTTCCCTTTCTCAATAAAACAAATAGTTATCTTTTTAGAATAAACATTTTTCTCTGTAACAGTTTGCTTTAGTAAATTAGTGAATTAGGGGCATACCCAAACATTTTATTCTAAGTTGGCTGGAAAAACCAACTTAGAGGTTGGCTGGATTAGACCAACACCCCTCCTAAGCCCAAGATAAGGATCCAGGCTGCAGGACATTTGGTCGCAATAACCAAACATTTTATTCTAAGTTGGCTGGAAAAACTAACTTAGAGGTTGGCTGGATTAAACCAACACCCCTCCTAAGCCCAGGATAAGGATCCAGGCTGCAGGACGTTTGGTAAGAATACCCAAACATTTTTTCTAGGTTGGCTGGAAAAACCAACTTAGAGGTTGGCTGGATTAAACCAACCTTTGTTACTCTTCAGCCGAAGTAAGGGCATGGCTGAAGAGTGGTTGGCTGGATTAAACCAACTTTTGTTACTCTTCAGCCGAAGTAAGGGTATGGCTGAAGAGTTGTTGGCTGGATTAAACAAACTTTTGTTACTCGTCAGCCAGAGTAAGGGTATGGCTGAAGAATGGTTAGCTGGATTAAACCAACTTTTGATAGTCTTCAGCCGAAGTAAGAGTATGGGCTGAAAACGTGGTTTGCCGGATTAAGCTCTATACTCTTCAGCTGACGTTATTATATCGGCTAAAGAGTGGTTGGCATAGTAGTCCTAGTCAGATTGATTAGCTAGAACCGGAATAAAGTATTTAGACCGAGTTAACAGTTGGAACAAGAGAAGGTGATTTTCATTGATCATGTTGAAAGAGCAAGTACAAAGGAGGGGACGTAGCCCGGTTACAAGTCCAAAATAAAAGAAAAAGAAAATTACAGAATCAGCTAAAAAGATCCTCCAGATCGACATCAACATCAACACGAACACCGGTGTCAGAGGTTAGAGCAGCCTCGGTTTGAAGCTCGGTCTCTATTGGAAGCACGGTTTCAGTTGTCAAGTCTTCAACCGTTGGCTCCAGCCGAGCTGATTGATCATCTGTTTGCCCATTGACGACCGGAGTTTCGGTTTGTTCATTTTCTTCATCGTCATCAGATGCCTCAAGAAATTGCTTCTGGAGATCGGCAGCATATTCCGCCAGTGAGGCCGGAATGAAATACTGTGGAACATTGTAGACCTCGATGTCAGAACCACAACCGAGCTGCTCCACAGCACCTCGCCAGCCACACTTGAAGAACAAATCCTTGGCGGCCTCACATTGGGGAATGTAGAGGGCTTCAACCTCCTTGAAGCCTTCAGCATTGGCACCATTCGCCTTCTCCTGCAGCTCGGCGATCTCAGCGTCTTTTTTCCCTTCGAGCTTGACTAGCTCACGAAGGTACTTATCTTTCATCACGGCCAACGCCTTCTATTTGTCGGCTTCAGCTGAGGTAACTAGTCCGGTTAGACGAGCTACCTTGGCCTCTAGCTCGGTCATTTTTTGTTGGCATTCTTTTAGTTCGGCGGTCTTGGCTTCGACTTCTGCCATAGCCTGCCTTGCTGTTTTCCTGAGCTCCAGAATCTTTTGATGGGCAATTTGGCTCTTTTGGAGAGACTGAAACGAATGGAAAGAAATCAACGACAAAACCGAACTGAAAGTTTGCAAAAATTGAGAGACAAGAGGGGCATCTTACCAGGATCATGGATTTGGTGGCCGATCGCATGGCCCTTAGCTCGGTTAGATTCTGGTGGTGTTCCATGTCTGCTGGAAGGCAAATACTCTTGGCAAGGTTGAATGCCATCAAGTGATCCTTCTCAGCAACCACCGAATCGGTCTCCTGAATATCTCGGTTCTGAAACTTGAGCTTGGGTGCCCACCTGGTGGTAGCTCGGTCAGTGGGCTCGGGTTGTGGACTCGATGGGTGGCTCGGTGGAACGGTGGTTTCGTCTTCATCCGCTAGACGCTGCTCGGTCGGGGTAGTCCGGGCGCACTTGGATGGGCGCGATGAAGAAGGCTGCTGAGAAGGAAGGGCCACAACGGTCTGTTGCGTTTGGGGTGGTGGTGCTACTTCGAGTCTGCTGGTTTCGGTCAAAAGGGCCCGGACTCTGTTTCTCTTGGCCATTTCCTGTTCGGCTATAAGAGGAACTAGGTTAATCTGGGGCAAGGTTGGGTCCGGTTCTGGGGCGTCCTGTAGAAGAAAGTCAGTCACTCTGGCTTTCCGGCAGCCGCTGTATCTGTATGTCGGCTCAAAATTTAGTAGCTTAGCCCAACTCCGTTCTGGGTACCGTAGTGCGGCGCGAAGGACGTTTAGATTGGGGTAGCTGTAAAGTGAATGGATATGAGCTGAATCTGCATAAATGAAAGCAACATTCAGTTCGGTTCAGAATGGAAGCCGAAATAAAAGAACGACATGAAAGGAAACCGAAGTAAAGTATACCAGGGATTCCTTTGTTCCAATTTATACTTTGGCCTGGGATCTGGGCTTGGTGGTCTTCAAAATTCCTAGATACCCAGAAAAAATCGTCATCATTTAAGTCTTTATCCGGCGTATCTTTTATTATTTTTTCTCTACGACGGCGTATCCTAAGGTAGTAGACCCAGCCGTCATCCTTGGAGCCAATGGAGTATTGGTGGAGTATTTCAGCTAGACCGAGGTTAAGACCGGCTCGACGGTTTAGTTCGGCTATTCCCATTATTATACGGTAAGAATTGGTGGAAAGCTGAGTTGGGCATATCCTGGTTTGTCTTAGGAATTCACAAATTAGGGGTTGGACTGGAAATCTTAGTCCGGTTTCTATTATTGAAAGAAGGGTAAAAGGTACAAAGCCTTCATTCCCCCATGGTATGGCACCTTCTTTTGCTAGGGCAAGGTGGACGTCGTCAGGAATGTTATAGTCCTTTCGGAATTCGGCTAGACCACCAGGGGTTTCTACCAAAAACCTATACTTCCCCATTTATTCTATAAATTATGAAATAAATTAGTCCGGTCGAAAAAATGTGCTCAGTAGCTCGGCTGAGCGCGCAGAGGAGTGCCTGGGCAACCTAACTCTGCAAAGTGGAAAACAAAGGTATTAAGCACAGATCGTTGACCGTGCTACAAAATCAAAGCAAGATGAAAGAAGTCCTACTTTGGCTATGTGGGATGCTGCAGGTTTTTATCTCGGTTTTAATAAAGGTGCTTGGTGCTTGGTAGCTCGGTTTGTGTATAAGGTTCTTTATTTCGGTTTGAAACTACGGGTTTTGTTACCTCGGTCGAGCCTCTAGGGGCAGCTTTCTTAGTTCGGTTTACAACTAAGAAAGTTGGCTTAGCCCCAAAGACTTAGCTCGGTCATAGGCTAAGGTTTCCAGTTTTCTAAGTTCAGACTTCGTTCGGTCCGGCCATCTCGGCTAATTTAAATCAGGATGGTGACTTATTGAAAGTACCGTAGTATTCACAAGTTCTAGTTCGGTTAGGGTCTGGTTAGATCTACATATTGCACAAACAGTATCCTAGCTCGGTTGAGGCAAGTTTATGGATCAAAATAGCGTTCTACAGATTGCTTCATGAATTCAAGTGTCCTACAGCTAAGTTTTTTCCAAAAGAATGCAAAACTAACAGGAGAAGGTGTTTTGCAAAGTAGTATGATACTATGGATTAAACGAAAGCAAAAACGAAGAAAAGGGAAAACAGATTCGTAATGCTTACCAGGAAGAGAGGAAGAAGCTAGAAGATGGAAGCAATGGCAGTGATGAAGAACGCGAGTGCAGCAAGCTCAAGCTCAAGGTTCAGGAACAAGAGAGAGCAAAGTAAAAAGTAGAGTGAATGATTCAAAAATGGGAGGATTGTTTTGTGTAAAAGGCAAAAAAGGCGGGACTGTTCAAATCTTATGAAGTACGAGGGTGGCGTGACAGCTGCCAAGAACCAATCAGAGGCTGCCACGTGTCCTTGAAAGGAGAAGCGTTTCAGTTGCTGTGACTGAAGAGACGTTTTGACCGGACATCCACAGCTCGGCTTGAGTTTAGCTCGGCTAGAAAGGCTAAAAGTATATAGCTCGACCGAAAAAGCTTCAGGGTTTTTAGCTCGGCTGAAAAGGCTAAAAGGTTTTTTTTAGCTCGGCTGGAAAGGTTAAAATTTTAGCTCGGTTTATAGACAGGTAATCCCTATCATGCTTCACAGATGGAATTAAGGGGCAATTGAGAGGGTAATTTATATGCAAATTGGGCCGAGATGGGCTGTTATGGGCCTTAGTGCAAAGGGCTAAGTAAAACGGCATAAAGTTACTCCAGTCATTAGAGAGGCTTAAAGATTAGTCCGGTCTCAAGCCCAGGAGTTAGACCGGTTCGAGGGACTCTTGTTGTTAGTCCGGTTGAAAGGTGTTTTGTAGTCAGACCGGTTTAAGGATGCTCTGAACTTACACCGGTCATGGCGCAGTGAAACTAGATCGGCCGAAACCTTGACAAAATGATAGTTCGGTTTTAGGCATGCCATGGTTAATGGAAGAGGAACTAAGGGCAGAAAACCGACCTAAGTATAGTTCGGCTCATTATAAGCAATGATTACTTCGGTCAGATGGTAGCTCAGCCATGGTAAAACCATCTCACTTGGTTTAAGCAGTGAGGGGGGTGTGAAAGGATAGGCATTATCCTTCAGGAGCATGAATCCTAGGAGGACTCTACATGGAGGAGTAAGAGTCCTACTAGGATTGTGCCACACGAAACCTATAAAAGCTCACAAAAATCACCTATGGAGAGGTAACACAACTTTGTTTTCTGAATACACAGAGCTTTTGTCTATTTGTCAAGCTTACTGACTTAGGCATCGGAGGGGTTTCCGGCACACACTCGTCGGCTAGCTCACGTTTGTATTTTCAGGTGATAAAGCAACGTCGTACAGAGGAATACGGACTTGATCAACAGGATTATACGAGAAAGTTTATCTCTTTCCCGTACATTTCACAAACGTATCTTAGCCGTACCGGTATCCTATTTTTTAAGGTTTTGTCGTATCGCTGTATCCGTATCTTATATCCGTATCTATGCTTCCTAGTCTGTAAGCAAGTTTGAGTTCAACGTTTTCACTCTGACAAATGGGATTTGAAAGTTCACATTGCTGCATTGAATCTTTATCATTCTGTAATGGCTGAGGCTTGAAGCAGTGTACCTATATCTGAAGATTAGCTAACTCCTTAATGCTGCATATTCATCTTTTGAGTAACCGTTGCACATTAATAGTGATAATATAGATTGTTGTGTCCAGTAATTTGTTGATGTTATGCCTATGAGATGTTAACACAGGGTTGGTAAGATAAGCCATTGCCTAACTTTTTTGTAGGGCTAATTGTGTAAGCCTCATTTGAAGGTAAGTAATCTTTCAAAGTTTAAATGCCATGATTTCAAATGGCGACTGACAAAGATTGTCACATTTTCTTCAAAGATGCATCTTGCATTTGCTTAAGTTTGCTCTTCTATTGCAAGGTTCCCGAATTTTGTGTACTATTTACTGCATACAATAAGTGTAGAGGCTAGACATGAACTAATATTTAGCTTCAATTTGAAATAACAATGATAGTTGAAATGGTTCACAACCTATGGAAGTGTAGAGAAGCCTCTGGAATTTGTTGAAGGCTTACGGACTAGATAAGTGATCGGTATTAGAACCTCATAACAACATCAATAAAGGAAAGCAAGGCAAATGCAAGAATCGTGCTCTAAGCATGAAAGCAATGCATATAATTCCAACTAGGTTGGCACCAAAAGCAAAGCCCTATCATCTGCAGCACTATCCAAAAGGGAGGCTAAAGAGAATTCAACCATAACAAAGCATACAAAGGCTGATGTAGAAAACAGAATGAGGCTGCTGCTAGCTATCCCTCCACCTGATAGAGCTAAGATTGTATACCATATCAATGGCAGAGTAATCCAAATTTAAGATCTTGTACTTAACCCATAAAGCCAGTCTTACTTTGATCAGGTCAAACAACTCCTCTCTAGTGACAGTAAAGTCCTGAAACTTAAGCTCATTCCTAGCTTTCCACATTGACCACATCACAGTACATGGAATAGCTTTCCATAGTTTCCCAAATGGTATTTTGAATCTTAAACCTTCCCACCACTGCAACAGAACTTCAATAGAGCCTGCTTGAAGAACCCACTGCCAACCCCACTATGATAACAAATTCAACCAAATTCTCCAAACAAAGGGGCAATGGAGCAATAAGTGAAGCACTGTTCCATCATGAGAGTCACAAAACACAGGTGCTTGCTAGGGTCAAGAATACCAATATTACGAAGAAAAACTGAGGTTTTCAAGATACCTTTCCAAGCCAACCAACCCAAAAATTGGACCTTACGAGGAACAATAGTTTTCCAAATAATTGGAAAAACATTGTTGACAAAACCATCTTTGAAATCATTTTACTTAAATACTGAGTTCATTGCAAGGTTTTAAATAGTGGTGTTACATAATGGTTGCGGCCATTACGTAACGGTTGTGGCTGTAGGCACTACCCGTTACACCCGCTCTTGCGATGTGATAAAAATTTACATGTGTAACGACTGTTTTGGTGTTATGCAATGGCCGTAACAGTACCGTAACGGCCCATTACACATATGTACAATATTCTGAACAGTTTCCTTTCTATAAAAATAAAAATAAAAAACCTTATAAAATATACATTATACACATTTTGCAATATTCAGTAGCTCAAAAATAATTTTTGTTTATGTCTCAATTTTTATTTTTATAATCATTTCATTTAATAATTGTAAACATTTTTTATTTAGTTCAGGTATTGGTCAAAAATAATTTTGTAGACATTTAAAATCAATTATTCTTAAAAAATAAATAAAAATCAAAGGTACAATATGAGTTTATGACATATAAAGTCATTAACTATTGAAATAAAATATAAAAAACTCCTTTTATAGTGATTAAAAATATGAAATATATTGGATCATATTTAAAAACTAACAAAAATTGATCAAAATCTATTTAAAACCCCAATAAATGTGATTCTAAAAAAAAAAAAAATGCATATTGGGTAAGTTTTTCAAATTGTGTGAAAAATAAAAAAAATTCATGATTTTGGTTATCGCAACCGTTACGATACGGCCAAGGTTTCAAAAAGAGGTGTTATGTGACAATTGCAGTGGTAGGCACTACTCCTTACACCCACTTTTGCGGTGTGACAAAAATTCACACGTGTAACAGCTGTTTCGGTGTTATGCAATGGCCGTAACGGCCCGTTACACACATTTACAATATTCTGAACAATTTTCTTTCTAAAAAAAAAAAACTTACAAAATATGCATTATACACATTCTGTGATATTCAGTAGCTCAAAAATAATTTTTGTTTATGTCTCAATTTTTATTTTTATAATCATTTCATTTAATAATTGTAAACATTTTTTATTTAGTTAGTTCATGTATTAGTCAAAAATAATTTTGTAGACATTTAAAATCAATTATTCTTAAAAAATAAATAAAAATAAGAGATACAATATTAATTTATGACATATAAAGTCATTAATTATTGAAATAGAATATAAAAGCTCCTTTTATAGTAATTTAAAAATATGAAATATATTGTATCATATTTAAAAACTAACAAAAATTGATCAAAATCTATTTCAAACCCCAATAAATGTGATTCTGACCACAAAAAAAAAAAAAAAATATGCGTATCGGATAAGTTTTTTTCAAATTATGTGAAAAATAAATATACGTATCGGCTCAATTTAAATTTCCTGCATTAGCTTTGTTGCATTGTAATATATATATATATATATTTGGTAATATGTAATTAAAACTGTAATACTTTGGTACCAACTAGATGTTGTTTGGGATTTCTATTTGAGAGTCCTGAATTTCTATTAGGATATTTTTAGAAAATAAAGAAAAGACTATAGTTGATTTGTTTTCAACCAATCATTTGTTTTCTTATTGAATAAAAATTACTTCTATAGATGTTATCTTTAGTTTTTTTATTTCTCATACATAGTTATAATAGAATGAATAGCGATGATTGCATTAGCTTATAGTTGATTTTTGTTTTCCTATTTTCAAAATTTTAATTAATTTGGTTCTCTATTTTAGGTTTAGAAAAGTTAAGAGTTTTGGTGGTAATGTGGTGATCAGAGTGATTAAATAACAACAATGAGCTCTTCTTTCTTTGAGGGTAACTCTCTACTTATTGAAATTTTTTTATTTGTGTTCTTTTATTTTTAAAAATTGGTTATTTTTTATATGTGATTACTAATGGATGTTTTCAATGTTTATCACTGCATTACCTTGGCGATTGAATGTTTTCCATATTTGTGAGTTAAAGGCTTAAAATTTTTGTTTCATTTTGGGTGATGAGTTTACAAAGTTTAAGATTTGTAATTTGTACAAATATTTACTTATTTGGGCATTATGGGAATTTTTTTTAATTTTTTTGAGGTAGTGATTGAGGTGCTCTATTTCTCCTTCATTGTAATGGGTCTTGTCATGTATATATGTCAAGTTCTAAGGTTACTGTATATGGTATTTAGTATTCCATAATTCTAGGGGCCGTTTAGAAATTAACTTTTTTAGTGGTTGTTTGTTTTTTATGAAAATACGTGCAGAAAAGTAAAAAAATGTTGAGAAAAATTAAATGCAATTTTTTCATATCCTAATTTTTTTTTTTTTTAAATGTTATTATTTTTTTAATACATTTTGTGATGGATAAAAACTATACCACTTGACTGCAGCAGTGCTACGGTGGTGTTATGCTACTTCAGACCTGAAATCACTCACAAAAAGATTAAGGGTTTGGATGGGAGCAACTTGGGGACACTTCGATGCCTAAGTTAGTAAAACAGTAGACAAATGTACAGAATATGTGAGTAAAAGTTCAAGTGAAAGTGATTGTGTACCTTAAACTTGAAAATTACTTTTATTTATATCTTACTCCCACTAACCGTTGAGGGCTGTTAGCCTTCCTCCCACTCTTCACGTCAACCCTTTTTCTTTAGGAATTGTGTTCCACTCAGCGTGGATTCCTAGGAATTAGTTGGGCCTAGAGGAACACGCCTTGATTGGGTCTATTCCCCGAAGGCACACTTTCTACCTTCCTAATCCTGTCTTAAAATGCTTGGACCCAATTCAGGTCCTGGACTCCTAGTCCTGAACCTTCGTACTCAATCCAGCCCATCCATAACTGAATCTCCAAATGATAAGTCTTTTGCCCTTCCAGGAAGTCATCCAGTCCAAAAATTTTGGTCCTGGTTGGACGCAACTTAATTTAGCCTTCCACACATTTTAATGCAACTTTTTAACACCTATTCAGGGTATTTATAACCCAAAGGAATGTCATTTAACAATTTTCTTTTATTCTTTTCATTTTTACATTTTGTAATAATTATATATTTTTTATTATGTTTTGTTTACTTCGTTGGGTAAACATTGTATGATAACAAATATTTAAAATATTTTAATAATTTCTTTTAATCTTTTGGATCCACTTAATCTTGAGAGGTTTTAGTATAAGGTCATTGATACTAAAATTTTACAATATAAAAGGATATATAACATTTTCATAGTTTTTGGGGTCCTGCAACATTTTCACAAATAAATTTTTTACTTTTCACAGAGAAATTTGTTTTTTCATGGAGAAATTTTAGCTCTTCATGAAGAACTTCTAGAAATTTCTATAATAATATTATTGAGGGACCTTAATTAATAAGTAAAGATATATTGGGCCTCTCCGACTATCTAAAGTTGGAGAGGGATGTTTCACTGATTTTTCCTTAATCTTGACAAACTTAAAAAGTATAAAATTTGTACAAAAATTTTAAAAAGTTCATTAAATGTAACAAAAATATTAAAATATTATAAATTTTCAATTTTTTTGTATTTGATAAAAAAAATTCAGAATTTATTTAAGTTAGCAAGTAAATATTTGTGTAAAATATTTAAAAAAATCATTAAAAATAAAAAACATAAAAAAACAAAAACTCAATTTAAAAAATGAAAAAAGAAAAAAAAGATAACCAAACAGAATGGAAGTATTTGGGAATGATTTTTTGATTTTTTTTTGCCACAAAATATATTTCGTCATGTATGTATATTTTGGCCACAAAATATATTTCGTCACCCATGTATAACTTTTGGAGCTGAAAAATTTCATCAACATTATATCTTACTGTGACGAAATTATTTCTTTATCAATGATCAACATGTGTGACAAATTTATTCGTCATCTAAAGTTATAAATATAGTATTGAATAACAATTTGGTGACGAAAATGAGGATTTTGGGCGACAAAATGCTATTTATTAGTGACAAAAATTTTCGTTAGTAAAGTAATTTAATTGGTGACGAAATTATTTTTCCTCACAGCGCTTTTTAGTGACAATCATTCAAATTACGAAATCGGTAAAGAAAATATTTCCTCACAAATGTCTATAGTGACGAAATTTTCTCTTTGGAGACAAAAAATGTTTGTCATTCAAGACCCAATTTCTTGTAGTGGATATAAAAGGATATATAACATTTTCATAGTAATTGGGTCCCGTAACATTTTCATGAAGAAATTTTTAACTCTTCATAGAGAACTTTTAGAAATTTCTATAATAATGTTATTGAGGGACCTTTATTAATAAGTAAAGATATATTGGGCATCTCCGATTACCCAAAATTTCGAGAGGGATGTTTCACTAATTTTTTCTTAATCTAGATTAATTTAAAAAGTATAAAATTTGTACAAAATTTTTAAAAAGTTCATTAAATGCAAAAAAAAAATATTAAAATATACTAAATTTTCATTTTTTTTTTTTTGTATTTGATAAAAAAAAATCACAATTTATTTTAAATGTATTGAAAGTAAAAAATTTGGGTAAAATATTTTTTAAAAAATCATTAAAAATAAAAAACACAGAAAACAAAAAATCAATTTAAAAAAAAAAAGAAAAAAAGATAACCAAACAAAATAGAAGTATTTGGGAATGACTTTTTGATTCTTTTTTTATTTTTTTATTTTTTTTTATATAAAAAAAAGATACAAAAAGTGAAGAAAATGAAATAACTCTTTTAATTTTTATTTTTTTAAAAAATTATTTTGAATTTTTTAATATTTTTTTATTTATTAAAATTCAAACTTTCCAAACAACTCCTCTATAGCTCCTTTTATAGAGCTGTCAGGTTGCAACGCATATACACTGCAACGAAGATTTCTATTCCCTCTCTCTCTCTCTCTCTCTCTCTCTGTGTCTCGCATTGTGACTTTCTCGCTCTTCTCTCTCTCTTCCTTGTTGATTCTCGCTCTTTTCTCCCATTCTCGGTGACTTTCTCACCATTTGTACTTGTTATTATAACAAAGTAATTATTCTTTGCTAATAAATATTTTTTATAACATAATTTATTACAGTTTATATATGAAAGTTTTCATTATTTTGTTGTTTGGTAACTAAAAATTTCATCACGTACATATATTTTTACATAAAATATATTTCGTTACCCATATATGACTTTTGGAGGCAAAAATTTTTGTCAACTTTACATTTTACTGTGACGAAATTATTTTCTCATCAATGATTAACATGTGCGACAAATTTATTCGTCACGTAAAGTTATAAATATGATACTGAATAACTATATGGTGATAAAAATGTGAATTTTTTGCGACAAAATATTATTTTATTGGTGACAAAATATTTTTTACATAAATTTTAAAATGTTTTGAATTTTTTAATATTTTTTTATTTATTAAAATCCAAACTTTCCAAACAATTCCTCTATAGCTCCATTTATAGAGCTGTCAGGCAGCAACACGTATACACTGCAATGAAGATTTCTGCTACCCCTCTCTCTCTCTCTGTGTAGCCCTGTGACTTTTTTGCTCTTCTCTCTCTCTTCCTTGGTGACTCTCGCTCTTCTCTCACATTGGCCCTGTTTGGTAGAGCTGTGGAAAAGTGCTTATAGCTTATGCCTAAACAGCTTATAGCTTATAACTATGAACATAAGCTGATTTTTGACTTATAAATTAAGCATCTCCTGCCCCACTCAAAGAATAAGTTGATTTCTGACTTCCAAAAAGCTATAAGCTATAAGCTATAAGCTAAACCAAACACATCAAAATAGCTTAAATTAAGCTGAAAGCTGAAATAAGCAGCTTTTAAGCTGCACCAAACAGGCACATTCTCGGTGACTTTCTAGTCATTTGTATTTGTTATTATGACAAAGTGATTATTCGTCGCTAATAAATATTTTTTGTGATAAAATTTATTACAATTTATATATAAAAGTTTTCATTGATTTTGTTGTTTGGTGACTAAAAATTTTGTCACATATATATATTTTTGTCACAAAATATATTTCGTCACCCATGTATGACTTTTGGAGATGAAAATTTTCGTCAACTTTACATCTTACTGTAATGAAATTATTTCCTCATCAATGATCAACACGTGTGACAAATTCATTCGTCGCCTAAAGTTATAAATATAGTACTGAATAACTATTTGGTGACACACATTTTCGTTAATAAAGTAACTTCATTGGTGACGAAATTATTTTTCCTCACAACGCTTTTTAGTGACAAACATTCAGTGACAAAATCGATGAGGAAAATATTTCCTCACAAATATCTATAGTGACAAAATTTGCATTTTGGGGATAAAATATTTTTCATTCAAGACCCAACTTGTTGTAGTGAATATAAAAAGATTTATAACATTTTCATAGTAATTGGGGTCCCGTAACATTTTCACAAAGAAATTTTTAACTCTTCACAGAAAAATTTATTTTTTCACCGAGAAATTTTAACTCTTCAAAGAGAACTTTTAAAAATTTCTATAATAATATTATTGAGGGACCTTACTTAATAAGTAAAGTTATATTGGGCCTTTTCAACTACCCAAAGTTGGAGATGGATGTTTCACTAATTTTTTATTAATCTTGATAAACTTAAAAAGTATAAAATTTGTACAAAATTTTTAAAAAGTTCATTAAATGCAACAAAAATATTAAAATATACTAAATTTCCTTTTTTTTTTTTGTATTTGATAAAAAAAATTCACAATTTATTTTAAGTGTATAGAAAGTAAAAATTTGTGTAAAATATTTTAAAATAAACATTAAAAATAAAAAACACAGAAGACAAAAACTCAATTTAAAAAGAAAAAAAGATAACCAAACAGAATGGAAGTATTTGGAAATAATTTTTTGATTTTTTTTATAAAAAAAAAAAGATACAAAAACTAAAGAAAATGAAATAAATCTTTTATCTTTTTTTTTTCCATAACTTTTTGAATATTTTGAATATTTTAAATTTTTGTTTATTTATTAAAATCCAAACTTTCCAAACAACTCCTCTATAGCTCCTTTTATAGATCTTTTAGGCAGCAATGCATATACACTGCAACGAAGATTTCTACTTCCTCTCTCTCTCTCTCCTCGTAGCGCTGTGACTTTCTCGCTCTTCTCTCTCATTCGTGGTGGACTTTCACGTCATTTGTACTTGTTATTATGACAAATTGGTTATTCATCGCGAATAAATATTTTTTATAACAAAATTCAGTGCAGTTAATGTATAAAATTTTTCATTGATTTTGTCATTTGGTGATTAAAAATTTCATCACGTATATATGTTTTTGCCACGAAATATATTTCGTCACCCATGCATAATTTTTGGAGACGAAAAATTTCGTCAACTTTACATTTTTTTTGGACGAAATTATTTCCTCATCAATGATCAACATGCGTAACAAATTTATTCGTCACTTAAAGTTATAAATATGGTATTGAATAACTATTTAGCAACGAAAATGAGATTTTTTGCAACAAAAGCCAAGTTTGGCAAGTCCATAAAAAGCCAAAAAGTTACTTAAAAAATTAAAAATTAACACTATTCACCAAAAGTCAAAAATTACGACTGCACAACTCCCAATCCTAATTTTTCCCTACACACTAATTTATACAATTTTTTAATACACATTTTTCCATAAAAAGTCAAAAAATTAACCCAAACATCCATATTTTTTTCCTCAATTTTTTAGTCCAAAAAGACAAAAAGTGCCCTTATTTAGGACACCCCAAATAACCCCAAAATGTTATTTTATTGGTGACAAAAATTTTCGTCACTAAAGTAATTTCATTGGTGACGAAATTATTTTTCCTCACTGTGCTTTTTGGTGACAAACATTCAATGACGAAATTGGTGAGGAAAATATTTCCTTACAAATATCTATAGTGACGAAATTTGCTCTTTGGATACAAAAAAATATTCGTCATTCAAGACCCAACTTCTTATAGTAAATATAAAAGGATATATAACATTTTTATAGCAATTGGGGTCCTCTAACATTTTTACAAAAAAATTTTTAACTATTCACAGAGAAATTTATTTTATCACATAGAAATTTTAGCTCTTCACAAAGAATGTTTAGAAATTTCTATAATAATGTTATTGAGGGATCTAAATTAATAAGTGAGGATATATTGCGTCTCTCTGACTACCCAAAGTTGAAGAGAGATGTTTCACTAATTTTTCCTTAATTTTGATAAACTTAGAAAGTTTAAAATTTGTACAAAAAATTTCAAAAGTTCATTAAATGCAACAAAAATATTAAAATATACTAAAATGTCAATTTTTTTTTTTTTTTGTATTTGATAAAAAAAAAATTCACAATTTATTTTACGTGTATAGAAACTAAAAATTTGGGTAAAATATTTATAAAAAAAAAATCATCAAAAATAAAAAACACAGAAAACAAAAACTTATTTAAAAAAAAAAAAAAAAAAAGATAACCAAATAGAATGGAAGTATTTGGAAATGACTTTTTGATTTTTTTTTATAAAAAAAAAAAGATACAAAAAGTGAATAAAATGAAATAAATCTGTCAACTTTTTTTTTTTTTTAACATAACTTTTTAAATATTTTGAATTTTTTAATATTTTTTTTATTTGTTAAAATCCAAACTTTCCAAACCACTCCTCTATAGCTCTTTTTATGAAGCGGTCAAGCAGCAACGCATACACACTGCAATGAAGATTTCTGCTCCTCTTTTCTCTTGCTCTGTAGCCCTATGATTTTCTCGCTCTTCTCTCTCTCTCTCTCTCTCTCTTCCTCGGTGACTCTCACTCTTCTCTCTCAGTCTCGTTGTATAGAAGAAGGGTAAGTTTGTTTATGGTCTGTCTCTTTCTTCTCTCTCTTCTTTCTTTCCCTGCGTATCACCATGTTTGTTTCTAATTTTTTTAAAATACTTTTCAAAAAATTATACTTTCTTGTTTTTCATATTTTTTTTATTAAATTTTTTAATATTTTAAGCAATTTTTTCAATTTTTAGACACCTAACATAAATATACTTAAAGAGTATAGTTTTCGTGAAAAAATCTTTTATAAATTCACTAAATACCAAAAATAAATTAAAAAAACGAAAATTTAGTATATTTTTCGTGTTTTTGTGTATTTATTAATTTTTTAAAATACTTTTTTTACAAATATTTTACTTTTTAGATACATTTAAGTAAAGTGCATCTAAAAAAGTAAAAGAAAAAAAAAAGCTTCAAATTTTAAAAATATTCACTAAAAAAAAATCCGAAAAATAAAAAACTTAATTTTCATAAAATTAAAACCAAACGCATTTTTTTATTTTTTATTTTATAGTTTTCCTTCATTTCCATTAATGAGGTGAATAAACTTAGAAGAAGGGTGAGTTTATTTATGGTGTGCCCCCTTTCTCTCTCTGAATGGGTTTTTGTTTTTTTGGGGTTTTTGGTTCTAGTTTTTGGTTTATGATTTTAATCTTCATTTATTATTATTATTATTTGTTGATTTTTTGGCTTTTCGAAGGATATTTTTATAAATGCGAGCGTGCCAGCAAGGATCAATCAGTCCTTACAGAAATTATAATTGCCAACCAATTATCAGACGATTGTGTTTTAGTTCTTTCAGCCTCAATGAAGAGGACTTTTACTGGTGGCTTGACTTAGGAGAAATTAAGAGAAATAACAGTTAATATGAAGAACAATCGAAGTATTTCATTAACATGAACACTTACAATGGTCTAAACTCGGCCTCGAAAAGGTTTACAGCAACAGTCTACTTGAATCTATTTGAAACTACTCCTATGAATCGAAGTGCAGTGCAGGTATTTAAAGCGCAGGAAATTAAAGTACAGGAAATGTAAAACTGGAAAAGAAAATATGAAGTAAAGACTGGTTTGTATGATCTGAGTCTGGGGGTTTTTTCTGGGGACCTCCTTGCTATTTATACTCCTCAAGGATGACCATCGAACTGCACTTCAAACTGTCGAACCGCTCCTCCATGATTGCTGATCATGCTGCCTTAGAAGTAGTTCCACTACGCCTTTCCTTGCAGTTGAACTTCCCTCTTGTATTTGAATTTGAATATGAGCAACCGTTGAAGCCACGTCATCTTGTATCTCTTTATTGATCCTGTGCTACTCAGATCACGTGAGAACCAATTTCCACTGCCACGTGTACGATCAAGATCGAAGACTTGAGCAGTCTCCCCATACTATCCTTGCTTTGCCACGTGTCGAACTATAATTGGCTTTTACAAAATATGTAGCCAACATTACCCCCCGCACTAATATACCCAATATTTGGTGATATTAGTGGATCGTAGCTTTCCCGCTCTTTTGGAATGTGCATAGAGTCTTATCTTCTGGAAACACAACCGTCATCTCTTTGGTGGTCATTTGCATTAATTCTTTTTCAATTTGTTGAACGTCCCAATACCTTAGCATTCGAACAGACCATGGCTAAATCACTTTCCCTTTCCATTGATCAAGCATCCGAAGAGCCATTGGGTAATGCTGTTTCCCCTCGAAAGAACTTCCACGCATTCATTAGCCACCTTTACCCGCCTTTCTATATTCAGGTCATGGAAGCTTTTGCAAATTACCAACCTTTGGACCACGAATACATTGTCCTTAGTCCTTCGATTCAACAAGTTGCAGACACAGATACAAGAAGTTCTTCCTCTGACTCCCCCTTGTACCTCGAACGAACTGCTCTCAAACCTTTGATTTGGCAATTTGCAAATATGGACTTAGGAAACTCTTCTTCACAAAAATCTGCATGGGATGAAGATATAACTTCTTCGTCTTCTGGGGGCTCTGGCTGGACAAGCTGGTCAACACCTGAGACTTATGATTTGAAGGAACGAATCAACCATCATTTTATTGAGTTTACTGACCCTTTGGAATTTCCTCCCTATGCTCGAAGTTCAGTGGTCTACCCTTACGTACCCATTGACCTTCGACGTAGTTTAGAGGAAACCTTCTTGTGGCATGGTACACATCCTCCATGCCTACCAAGACAGTGCTTGTTGCCCAATGTTCAGAAGAAGCTCAAGGTACCACCCATCCTTCTTAGCCAAGAAGGCGAAGATTTGCTCTTCTGACTGGCTTGATTATATTAATGCCTTTGTTCCTTCCACCCCCATGCCATCTCCCATAATAGAAGCATCCACACCTTCTTCTTCATCCTCTGAAGCAGAAGCATCTACACCTTCTCTTCTACCAACTCTTTGCTGGACAGAAAAACTGAGACTTGCACTCCCCATGAATGAAGTCTTTTCACCTTACAAACCTCTATTATTTCCTACTCCAGTTGAGCGGAAACAGGCTCAACTTCTGCTTGCAGCTTTCTCTCACTTGCCTTTCAATGTGCTTGAGGACGCAGTCCCACTCAAGAACTTTCAATGGGCTTGTGACATTCTGACTAGGAGCCATGTCCTTAATCCCCTTGCCCAAGCAGAACTTCATACGTTCCTGGACCAACTCCCATTGCTCCTCTACTGGCATCGAAATTCCAAGGTTACTGCACAATCTTTGAACCAACTTTCGTCTCTTCGAATTCAAGCCCAGTACGAAGCAGAGAACTTCATCGAAGAATTCGATGACTTCAAGAATAAAGATTCTGCGTATTGGGATGATTTGGTCCTAGATGAAGTGGAACAACGATTGAGAGAGGAAGCATTCGAAACAAAGGCTGAAGAGCTTTATTACGAAGTGAGAGCACACCAACTCATGCAACCAACATTAGAAGAAATAGAAGATACAATAAAGAAAGAACAGAAATTTATTGATCACTGTTGGATCAAATTTCATGATCTTGTCATTTATTCTATTCCTTATTTTTATGAGCTCGAGTTTGTACCCAGATAGGGTTACTTGATGTAATTGCCTTGGCTTGAATACAAACAAAGTTTTCCTGTATCTGACATTGTTTGATTCTGTTTCCTTTTGTCTTTTAAAAGCCAATTCAGGACTTCGAATTGAACAATTTCATCCCTTGAATCTGGACTCAATTGTTTTTAATGAAACACTAAAAAGGACCAACATGTCTTTTTCCAATTTATGGAGTAAAGTTGACAATTCTGGCTGATATCATCTGGAATTGGTGTTTCGAATTCAACAACTTTAACCAATACATGGTCATGGTTGATATAGTCAGTCAATTTTAGATTGACCACTTCTGCTTCGAAAGAGCAGTCCATGCTGTTTTAGTTTAACAGACAATTTCCTTCTTATACAAACCAATGATTGGTTTTGATGCTTCGAACAGTGCTCCTTACCCTTAAAGAATCCTAGGATTTGCTCCGAAGGTCGCTACTTTGATTAATAACTCTCAAACAGGTCTTTAAACTCTTCAAAGTAGACCAATACTCAAGCACTCTAGCACCTTTAAGCATGTAGTATGCTTCGAATGCATACCCTCATTTTGCCATTCTTCTTAACTACAGGCACAATATTAGATAGCCATTCGACATACCTGGTTGTCCTAATAAAGCCTGCCTTGAGTAGTCTAAGAATTTCTTCCTTGACTTTCTGAATTACTTCTGGACTCATTCTTCTAGGTTTCTGCTTGTATGGCTTGAAATTAGGCCTCATAGGGAGCCTATGTTCCACTAATGACCTATCCAATCCTGGCAGTTCATTGTAAGACCATGCAAAGCAATCTTTGTATTTCTTTAGAACAACCAACAACTGGTCTCTGTCCAGAGCATTCAAACAAGCACTTATATAGGTGGGCTGCTGCACAGAACCTTCCCCTAAATTCACTTCTTCTAAAGGGTCTTGTGTCTGAGAACTCATTGAAGCTTCTTCTTTGGTTTCTTCATCCTTCAAAGCAACCTTCTTACCTTGTTCTGCTCCTAGGTTCTTTAGTTCGACATCTCTGCCCTCTTCCTCATAGACAAAATCTGTCCACAAGGCATCTTCTTCCTGTATCTCCTGGACTTTTGTTTCAATGTCCAACGCACAGTATTTCCCAAGGGTCAAAATTCTGACCTGTTGCTGCTCTTGTTCACAGCCAATTATCATGGCTTTTCTCTCTTGCTTCTATACTTTCTGGACTATTGCTTTTACGTCCAATGTTGAGAATTTAATCAGAGCCAAAGACTTGGCTTCTTGTTCTTCATCTCTTTGCCTATAACCAGGCATCATTGTCATCTTTAGCGACAACCTCTTCATCAGCACTCTCTTGGACTAAGTGCTTCAGGTGTGTCACTTCCTCATTAGCCGTCACTTCAGCTAAGCCATCAGCTTTCCTCAGTATACTGAGTGGTGTCACTCCCTCAATATACAGCTTGGCCTCTGCAAAGTCTGCACAGGCTATGAAGGGTTGAGGATCTGCATCAATCTCCTCTGTCTCTCCATTACCCAAAGCCATCATGATCTTCTGATGCAAAGAGGAAGGCACACATTTGTTAGTGTGGATCCAATCTCTCCCGAGTAAAGCATTATATTTAGCATTGCTGTCGATTACGAAGAATGCTGTCATGCAGTCCCTGGTTCCCACGCTCAAGTTAATGGGTAGAATCCCTTGAGCCATTTGTTTATCTCCAGCAAAGCCAGCGATGGTTGTGCTGATTGGGATCAACCTGGGATTCTTTTTCCCTAGTTTCTTTAAAGAAGATTTCGGTAATAAGTTTACTGCTGCCCCATTGTCTATCAGGACTCGATTCAGTTGTATCCCATCGAAGAAAGCCTTGATGTACAAAGGCTTGACATGTTGTGTCATGGAATTCGAGGGATATTCAAAATGATATGAGAGGTTGATGCTCACCTCTTCCTCGCTCTCACATTCAGTTTCCATCGGGATAGCCATTCCAGGACCATCCTGTACCATACTCACTTGTGATTCCTCACTGGAGACTGGAATAGGATCCATGTCTTGGTCCTCATCCCCAGCCTGGAACTCATGAGGCAATATGTGTACCATATTGACTGATACTGGAGGAAATGAGCCAAATTGGATAGCTGGCTGTACCTTCTTCCCCTCTTGGCTACCTTGCTTGGTGTCTTCAGCAGCATCCTCCATACTGCACTCTGGCACTTTGTTGATAACTGATCCCTTCGAAGGATCTTTCTCAACTGGTTCTTCAATCAGAAATGTTTGTTCAGCCATGAAGGCTTCGAACATTTCTTCTTCTGTCATTTCCTTCTTTTGGCTCATGCCAAACTCTTCTTCTGTTTCGCTGTCACTTTCCATCAGGGCCTTCTCCAACCCTGCCAAACTAGACTTCTCTCTGGCCTTTAGTTCAGAATGAACCTGGGCCAATGTTCTCTGCTACAAACCACTTTGCTTTGTAGAGTCGGTTTTGGAGTATGGTCTGACTCCGAAGTCTTCTTTCCTTCTGTCTTAACCAGTGAAGAACTCTCTCCACTTTCTTTCAAATCTTGCTGGTACTGGGTGTACCTGCGCTGAATTTTCCTCTTTGTGATCTGGAAATGACTGGAACCATATCTGGTTCCTTTGTCTTTGGATGTTTCAGCAGTACCCAGTTGTTCGGAGCCACCAAAGGAGGCTTGACCATCCTACCTTGGTTTCCAACATCCCTTTGGGCAGGCACCTCCCTAGGCTTGTTTTGCATTACAAACCAATCTGGGACCCCAGGTACCCACGAACTTGCTGACTCAGATGTTGAACTGGTTTTTTCAACCTTCGAAGCCATCTTCGAAGCTGGCTGTGAAGGTAAGTGCTTGAATCTGGTCTCATGTTTCGAGCCTGATTCTGACCTTCGATGGAGGTGGCCACTTTCTGCTCTTCGTGAGGTTGGTCTAGGGGGCCAATCTTTAGCTTTAGTCCCATAACCTGACCTCCTCTCCAATCTTCTTTCAGAATGCCTGCTCTCCATTCTGTAGTAGTTAGGTGGCCTAGACTCATGCAAGGGCCTCTTGCCTTTATCACGCATTCTGTCTACTGCAGGCTCAACCACTAATGGTCGCTGCCTATCACTAGCGGATACGGCCTTTTGTTGTAAGCATTGGTTGACTTAGGGCGTCTCTGAACATCCCTATAGTATTGCTTCCCATCAATTGGAAGCCCCTTCAACCATTTGTAGCTCAGTCTGCATCTGGGACACATCCTCTGCATTACAGCTGCTTCCAGGGAATCGTCATCCAGTGCTTCTTCATCAGAGTGTTCCTTCTGATGTGAGAAACCTTGTCCAATAACTGGTGGGTTTCTAGTATCCTTCTTGGCAGTTGTCTGGTTGGCAATATGCATTTGCACATTGACCTCTTCCAATTCCTGCAGAGATAAATTCTGAAAGTTTGGTACAACCACATTAGCTGCGCTTTCTCCAACTTCTGGAAACGGGTTACTGTCAATCCCCATGGCCTTTTCTGTTTTGGCTGGGAACTTCAAACTTCCTTTCCGAATTTGCTCTTGGATCCTGTCTCGAAAAACAATGCAGTTTTTAGTCGAGTGAGACCAAGAGTTATGCCATTTACAGTATACTTTTCCTTTAAGTTCATCTGGAGATGGCAGTTTTACTCCTTTTGGTAACTTAAGGAAATTGGCTGCAAGCAAATGATCAAAAATGTCATCTGCTTTTGTTAGGTCGAAAGAGTACTTTCTGTGAAAGTCTTTCTTTTTAAACTGCTGGTCGATGGTTGTATCCTTATGAATTAATGCTTCACAGATTACAGGTTCTTTGCCCACAATCTCTGCTGCATCGATCTCATAATTTGGATCTCTATAATATGTCTTGTATGAGGCATTATTTCGATCTTGTTCCTCCTCTAGTAATGCTTCATATCGAGACACCTTATAGGTTAGTTCGACCAAATCCCTGAATTTGGTTGAGTCAAACTTCTTTCGAAGCCTGAACTCTAAACCGTTTTGAGCCAATCTTACGAATTCTGGCTCTGGTAGGATGACTCTACATTTATTTCGAGCCCTTTTAAATCTGGCAATAAACTGAGTAGCCTTTTCTTCAGGCCTTTGACTCAATCTTGCCAAGTCTGCCATGGAAACCTCTGGCTCCGACTGGAAGAATTGGGCATGAAATGCCTCTTCCATTTGTTGCCAAGTTTGAATGGAGCCAGGTGTAAGGTTGATGTACCATACAAATGCTCCCCCAGTTAGAGAATTTGGAAACAATCTCAGTTTCATGTAGTCATGATTAGTGAATTCACCGCATTGAGCAGCAAATCTAGTAATATGCTCTACTGTTGACTGATTTCCAGTTCCATAGAAGATGGTAAAATCTGGTATTCTGAACCCTCTTGGGTATTCATGTACCCTATCCACCCATTCTGGGTATGGTTTTCTGTATACAGGAGTCTGGACCCCCCGAGCCATCGGTCCACACATATCCCTAACAATATCAGCAATTTGGTCCCTAGGGACCATATTTTGTGCCTGCTGAACCACTACTGGAGGGATAAACACAGGATTTGGTGGACAACTTTGTGCTTGTGGTCCTCTTGGTCCATAAGGTAGTAAATTTGGGACTGGTTGCCCCTGTGGTGCAGGTTGCTGTTGGGGGTGTGGGTAACCCCTTTGAGCCTGTCCTGCGAAAGGGCCTGCGAAAGGTGCTGGGACAGGTGTTGTGTCCCTTCCATTTGCAGGCCAACCTTCCAACCCCCCGGGTATAAATTCGAATAAGGGATTATTATACCCCCTAGTGCCAGGTATGGCTTCGAACATGGGATTTGTAACCATTCTTACGCCAGTTTCTTGTACTTGGCCAGATCCACCAACTTGTGTGGCTTCATTGTTAAGTACTGAGGCATTTTGGCCTGCTATAGGCCTCGAAATGGGTTCATACCAAGACTGAGGTGATGGTCTCTCATAGTTCTGGTTACTAGTTTGACCATTAGAATGTCCATTAAATTGCATAGGCTGTTTATCTCTAGCCAATCTTTGCTGAGGGACATTTAAAACCTCCTCTGTATGTCTTGTGTTTGTTGGTTGGTGGTTATTCATTCGATCCAAAAAGGATGTTGCCCACCTTTCCATTGTATTCATCAATTGTTGTCCCATGGCATCTACTAAGCCATCCCATGGATTGGTTGGCTGAATAGATGGACAATGGATGGATCCAATTCCTTGGTTTCGTCCAATATTATGAACATATGGTTCTTGTCCCGACGTACTGGTCTGTTCGACCATAGGTTCGGATAATATGGGAGTTTCCACAGGATGTGTTATCACATTATCCTCTGGATTAGGTATCTCTACCTCTCATTCTACGCCTTCTTCCAGACGTTCATTTTCTCCTTGTCGTCTTCGTCTAGCCATTTTAACAGGTCCCACTGGGCGTGCTAAAAATATATGTTGGCTTTTTGGCTTTTCGAAGGGTATTTTTGTAAATGCGAGCGTGCCAGCAAGGATCAATCAGTCCTTACAGAAATTATAATTGCCAACCAATTATCAGACGATTGTGTTTTAGTTCTTTCAGCCTCAATGAAGATGACTTTTACTGGTGGCTTGACTTAGGAGAAATTAAGAGAAATAACAGTTAATATGAAGAACAATCGAAGTATTTCATTAACATGAACACTTACAATGGTCCAAACTCGGCCTCGAAGAGGTTTACAGCAACAGTCTACTTGAATCTATTTGAAACTATTCCTATGAATCGAAGTGCAGTGCAGGTATTTAAAGCGCAGGAAATTAAAGTACAAGAAATGTAAAACTGGAAAAGAAAATATGAAGTAAAGACTGGTTTGTATGATCTGAGTCTGGGGTTTTTTTCTAGGGACCTCCTTGCTATTTATACTCCTCAAGGATGACCATCGAACTGCACTTCAAACTGTCGAACCGCTCCTCCATGATTGCTGATCATGCTGCCTTAGAAGTAGTTCCACTACGCCTTTCCTTGCAGTTGAACTTCCCTCTTGTATTTGAATTTGAATATGAGCAACCGTTGAAGCCACGTCATCTTGTATCTCTTTATTGATCCTGTGCTACTCAGATAACGTGAGAACCAATTTCCACTGCCACGTGTACGATCAAGATCGAAGACTTGAGCAGTCTCCCCATACTATCCTTGCTTTGCCACGTGTCGAACTATAATTGACTTTTACAAGCCAACATTATTATTATTAATTTTAGTTATACATATTTTTGTAGGTTCTTAGAGTTGAGCTGTGTCTACTATAAACTTCTCTCTCTCTTATCTAGCTGGGTTCTTGTTTTTTTGGGTTTTCAATTCAAGTTTTTGATTCAGGATTTTAATCTTCATTTATTATTATTAATTTTAGTTATATAAATATATATATATATATATATATATATATTTTATAGGTCATCAATAGTTGTCATTGAAGAATCTTTGAACTAAGCTGTGTTCACTGTAAACTTCTCTCTCTCTCTTATATCTGGTTTTTTTTTTTTTTTTTTTGACGATGTGTACAGTAGCATTATCTAGGCTTTTTATTAATGTTTACGTGTTGCACTTACCTTCTACTACTATATTATTTTACATCAATAAAGTTGAAAATGAAAATTTTACTATTTGTTATAGCTTTTGTTTTTATCTAGATCTAGTTTATTATTTTGGCTTACATTTTTTAAGCATATTATTATTAGTTAATCAAAAAATATTTTTATTACATTATTTTAGGTTATATATATATATATATATATATTGTATGTGTGCATACTTACACTGGCCTCGTTTAGAAAGTTGGGTTGGAGTTAAAATAGTCGATAAGTCAAAATATTCAATAATATCACTCTTATTATTTTTTACACATCTTTTCGTAAAAAATTAAATAATCAATTAAAATAGCCTATCTCAATTGGGAGGGATTGTAGATCAACATGAAGTATGGAAAGTAATTGCAAGTTCAAGTGAGGTTCATCCTTTGGTGCAAGTACTGCAACAGTTTTCACTTACACCAAAATACAAGCCTATCTACTTGACCATATATATGGGTTGCTCTTTTTGTTTCTTCTGACTTGGAGGGATATTAAATAAATTTGGCCCTTAAAATGATTATTTAAAATTGAGCGACATACAAAATCCATATAAAATGAAGTTGGGCCTTCTAACAAATGTCTGAATTTAGGCATCTTAACAAATATTTGAATTTTAAAGCCAATAAACGATCATATCTATATCTATCTATCTATCTATCTATATTTATACTATATATATAAGCAAATGTAGTAGAGTATGAGAATTCTCTAAACTCTTAATACTAAACTCTTATGAATTATCTCTCTTACGTGTTACCTCTCAAGTCTTCTCTCCCACTCTCTTAATTTTTAATCATTTGTCAATTATCTAAATCTTAAAAGCCAAAGGGATTATATATATTTAAATAAAATAATAAATATTTAGATATGAACAACAAAGAGGTAGAGATAAAAATATAAAAAAAATAAAATAAAAAGATACCTATTCAAATTTCAATCACAAAATAATATAAAGAGTCAAATAAACGATTAAACAATAAAAAATAAAAAATATTATGAGTCAATTAATTTTAAAAATAAAAAGTTAACTGCTTATATATGAACAATAAAAAAATATTACGAGTCAAATAAATTTTAAAATAAAAGATAATTATTTATATATGAACAAAAAAATAGAGATAAAAATATATACAAAATATATATAACTATTTAGATTTGAACTGAAAAATAAAAATTCAAATAAAAGATAAAAAGTATTTAAATAAAAAGATTAAGATTAAGATATAAATTTCAAAAACATGATAAAGTTTTTAATAATCTATATTTACCTTATGTGAGTTTATTGTAGAATTTCCATATATTTTGGCTAAATCTTTTTAAAGTTTATCGTCAAGTTGAACTTAATATTTTATTTTAAAATCATTAATTAATTATTCATATAAATTTAAAATATAATAAAATTACATAAATAAAAATGCAAATAAAAGATAAAAAAACATTTAAATTAAAAATATTAAGTTTGAGATATAAATCCCAGAAAGATAATAAATTTTTTAAAGATCTATATTTATATTTTGTTAGTTTGTTGTAGAATTTCCATATATTTCAGCTTAATCTTTTTAAATTTTATCTTCAAGTTTAACTTATTATTTTACCTTTTAAAATCATCAATTAATTATCCATATAAAGTTTAAATTTAATACAATTTCATATTTTGAATTGATAAAACTTCAAATACAAGATTAATATTCAAATAAAAAATATTAGGAGTTAAATACTTTTTAAAATAAATAACTATTTATGTATGAATAACAAAAAAAAAAAAAATAGAGATGAAAAAAATATACAAAAATAAAAATATAACTATTTAGATTTGAACTGTAAAATGAAAATTCAAATAAAAGATAACAAAATATTTAAATAAAAAAATATTAAGATTGGGATATAAATATCCCAAAAGATAATAATTTTTTTAATGATCTATATTTATCTTTGTTAGTTTGTTATGGAATTCCTATATATTTCAGCTTAATCTTTTTAAAATTTATCTTCAAGTTGAACTTAATATTTTTTCTTTTGAAATCATCAATTAATTATCCATGGGATAGAATTCCATATATATTTTTTGTCTAAGCATAATCTTTTCAATATAAAAACAAGTTCCTACAAATATAACCATGAACAGAAGATTGGGGTGTGGGGGAGGGGGGAAACAATCAATATTGAGTCATTTTTTATCTCTTTTCGGTGCCAAAAAATCTTAAATATTTGCTTTACATTTGAAATGTGTACTTGTATGAGTTTTTGCATTTGTGAGAAAGTGAGTTTATGTAAATGGATATTATTATTTAATTTTTATTATTTTTTTGTTACAATCTGTATTTTTCTTTATTTCTTTCTTTTTGTTAATAATGTGTTATTTAATTGAGATTTTATTCTTTTTTTTTCCTTTTAAAAGCACTACTATTATCAATTTGTAACTCTCTCACTTATTGATTGTATTTAATTTTTTTTTTTTTTTTGGTGCAGATGTTAGATTGAAAATGAAGAACACATCAAAATTGATTGGATATAGGTTTATACTTTAAATGTAGTCATCAGTTGATTTTTTTATTGCTGATTATCCTGTTGAAATAACTCATGATTAAATTTATTTTTAGGAACTTATTTCCTTTGAGAACTAAACCACAAATTTTTTTCTTTTTTTTAAATTTTTTTTATTTAAATTCAGAGTTTGAGCAAATAGAAGAGGTCTCATATTAAAAATGTTAATTTTTTTTGAATAATTTAAATATTTATATTCTTTATGTTTGTCAATTCAATTTTAATACATTTCCAAACATTTTTTATTTTTTATTTTTATATAATCATTCCAAACCTATTTATGTTTAATGAATCAATATAACCGAAAAACAAATAGCATGTAAAAAAAGTTTAACCACTAAAATGGGATGATTAATATAATATCTACTATTGATTAAACAAAATTAGTGTTACTTTTATTTAACATTAGTCATTTTGACTAATTATAATATCTTTGTTACTCTACTTTGGTTGTCTGAAGTAATTTTTAGATAAATTAGCTTGTCGTGTTTAATTTTCTTCAAGTCAGGTGTTGTCTAGGATATTCTTGAATTCATTGGCAGTGTTTTGCTGGCAGAGTTTGGCTGGGGTAGTATTGGCTGATGTATGGGTAGTGTTGGTGGTTTGCTGGAGCATGGTGTGGTGTGTGGATCTAGTTGTGGTCTTGGCTGTAATTTGCTCTGGTTGTTAGAGTTGGTCTGGCTGTGTGTTTGGCTGATGCAGTGGTGGTATGTTGGAGCTTGGATTTGATCTGGTTATGTGAATGTTTGTGCTGCTACTGATCTTTGGTATGAGTGGCTGAAGTTGAACTGGTCTTTGTGAAGGTCTGGGTTGTCTGAAGCAGGGTCACTGGCTACTGAGACTTCGATCTATCTTGGTGTTTGATTTGTCTAGGCCAATCCTGCTTCTCTTTTTATTTTTCTATTGTTCTTTGTTGTTTTTTAGTATCTCGGAAATCCAATAGCTTTGGCAATCGATGAACACAGTCATGAGCCTCTTTAAATAAATTTGTCAAGAGGCAGGGATCGATTCAATCCATAATGACAGCCATCATGGTGATAGCAGATTTAAAGATCAATATAAATCATTCTTTTCATATATTTTCTCTACATCATGACATGAGCCTCTTTAAAGACTTCCAAGTTTGTTCATTTTGCTAGTCCAATTATTGCGTGGGTGGTACAAAAAACTGGAGGTATGCTGAATGGTATGATGCTGGTTTGCTGGTTGCATTGTTGTATGCTGCTGTATCTGACTTGCATATGGGATCCTCAGTCTGTGCCTGTTTGTGGGTTACGCTTGTGGGTTCTGCTGCTATCAGTTTTGATATGAATTAGTGATCTGCTGAGGTATTATTTTGCTAGTCTACTATGCTTAGGTGCTAGGTTTGGTTGGTTGGTTGTTTTTATTTCAGATGTTTGGCTAATGGTATGATTTTGGTGGCTGTTCTGATGGTATTATGGTTTGTTATTTTTTCGTTGGTCTCTCACCAACTTGGGGGTGCTAGCAAATGATAGGATGTGCTTTGTGGTGTCAACCTAGTTGGGATCATTTAGCTCATTGTGATGCTTTCGCACTTCCCTTTTATTTATTGATGTAATTTGTCTTGTACCTTGTACTTGTTTATTCCATCAATAAAGTTTCTTTTTTGCCGATCAAAAAAAATATATATATGATGATTTACTTAATATATGATAGTTTTTAAAAAATTTCAATAATGTGAAATATTAAATATTTTTAATGATGTGAAGTAAGATTTACATACACAAATTAAATAAAAATATTATAAAATACAATCAAATAGGAATTTATTTTTAATAATTATTGACTTTCTAAAATCCCGTGTATCGCACGGGTGACCCTAGTATATATATATATGTATGTATCTTATCTTCTTCCTTCTTTTTTATTTTTATTTTTATTTTATATATATATATATATCTCATCTATAAGTATTGGGCTAAGTTCGGCAAGCTTCTAGGCCTGTGCCTATTTCCTACTTGGGAAGTACTGTCCATAATAAACTAGCCAAACAACTAATTTAATAGGTTTGTCGTTTTGGATTCAATCCAAGAAAGGGCCTTTGTAATACAGGTACCATGCACAGTCGATGTGGGATTCCCACATCTTACCTTGGCGCAAGCATGAGCCTAGCTTTGATATCATACATGTGGCCTATCCCTATTTAAAAGTATTGTTTGATATGGCTCAATTCCCTTTGAACTTTAACCCAAAAGGTGCTTTCACATTGGCACCAAAGATTCTCTAGAATATTTTTTTCCTAAAATTTCTTAAAGTGGTATATTGTGTGGTTGAGATTTAATGCTGAAAAATTGATGTGACTTGTCATTAAATCTCAACCACACAATACACCACTCTAGAAAACTTTAGGAAAAAAAAAACTCTAGAGGATCTTTGCTCAAAAAATCACGTTTGGGATGAGCTTTTTTATTTTTTTGACTTTTATGAGAGAAAAAATAAAATGATTACGATTTAGATGTGACATTTTGTTTTATTGGGCTAAAAAGTCTATTTTGTCTTTTTGTAACTATTTTAGCCTCAATCCACCCCAACCCATCATGCCAAACCAGTATTGTATGTTGGTTTTCATCAGTAAAGATTTATCTCTCTTTTACCTATAAAAAAAAAAAAAGTTGTAACTAATGTGGGATTCCGACAACCCTTGCTAATTAGCTGCAACATACTTTTCTATGGATTAAAATGTTAAGTTAGTTACAGTCTAACATTTAAAAAGAAAGGTTAAAAAAAAGTACTTCTAATTTGAAATCCAATTTTACTAGAAGATGGTGACCAAAAACAGAAAGATGCACTGGTCTGTTGAGAAGAGATGACGACCATGGGATTTGGGGTAACCATTGACCTATTGGACTGTTATAGCTCGCCCAATTCAAGTTAATATTTTTAGGACTTGGCCACGTTTGGCAACTCTAAAATAATTCATCTTTTTATTTTTTTTTCATCACATCACCTCTTTACTTTTCTGCACATATTTTGGTAAAAAGACAAAAAGTACACTTATTTAAGTCATCCCAAACAACCCCATAGTGCATAAAGTCAAAACTGGGCCAAAATTTGGAACTTGTTTATTTTTGGGTTGGGCTTAGGATGAGAAATTCTAGCCCAGTTTGGCCTATCTATTTATAAAATATTAATTAAAAATCTTAAATTAAACATTTATTAAGGAACCCCAAAATCATTTACAATTGATTTATTAATGACTAAAATTCAAATAATTATCAAAATTAATAAATTCATATAAATCGGATTAAGTGAACAGACTTGAGACTTGAACTTAAAACTTTAGTATTATATTTCTTGAATTCACTCATATATGTATTAAGCTGTCCCACATATGCTCTATGTATATTGATTGATTTTTAGTTCATTTGTAGTGTTTGATGTTATTTATATTTTTGTTTGATGTAAAGTTCATTTGTAGTGTTGCTGCCAAGGAATTTGTGAGGATTTGATCAAGATGTTGAAGATAGGTATGCTTCTAATACTTGTTATATTTAAAGTATTGCATGGTAGCTCAAATACATACGCATCTGCACATGCTGCATACACATGCAATGTTGATCTATATCTTTGCATAGTATATGTAAACAGGATTAATTAGAAATAGTAAACAAATCACAAACAATTGACTCCTACAATGTAGGAGATAAAATCAAATAAAATTATGTTTAGTAAAATATTTTCTTACAAATATCAACTAAATTATTAAGCCTTTATGTATAATTTTAGAATAAAGATTGGGACCCCCTTTCCCCCCCCCCCCTTTCTTTTTTGATTGGTCACTTTTTCTTTTTTCTTTTTCTTTTTTTTCTCCTCTTCCAATCACCACCCGCCACGTGTGTGTGGGGGTGGTGGGGGTTGAAATTTGAGGGGGTCTAAATCACTGCTGATAATTTTATAGGCTTTTGTTAACATATATATATATCCAAAGGGCACATGTTAAGGAAGTATTAAATAGATACAACTACCTCCATTAGTAGAGGAAGTTGTAAAAACTTAAATGATGTCTACATTAAATAGTTGTTTTTCATTATAAGATCAAAACACCCTTGTTGTTTTTCTTTTCATTTTAACTTTTTAATTTTTTTTTTGGTATAGAAATAATTTTTAAAAATCTGAAAACATCTTCTTCTTCTTTTTCTTCTTATTTCTTTTTTTTTTATTTTTTATTTATTTATTTTTACTAAATTAATTTCTAAATTTTCAAAATAAAATTTGAAAATTCAACCAAACAAAAATAATTTCCAACTAAAGTTCTTTCTAATTTGGAATAACTTAATATAAAAATATTGAATGATACAGTACATAAAATTTAAAATAAAAAATAAAATAGAAGATAAATGGTGGATAATTGCATAACCATGTATCATAAAAGTTTGTTTGGTTTTAATATTACAATTTTTATTTTTATTTATTTATTTATAATTAATTTTTATTTTTTAACATTACGCTATAATGGTTAAAACGCTTACCATCAATTTCATACCTCAAGAATGAGGTATTTTTGTCCACATAAAAGAAGGGCTCAGCTGTGGACTAGACAATACTGTTGAACCCGTGGGGCTCATCATGAGTTTTGTTTTGATGATTCGAACCGTTCAATGTATAGAGATCATTGAGTAATTTATCCCTGTAAAAAATCACGTTGATCAGAAGTCGATAGTTACTTGATCGGATCAGATTTTTGTCAATAATTTATTTTGAAAATTATATTTACCATTGATAGAAATCGGATCCAATCAAGGATAAATTACTCGACGAGTTCTACACATTGAATGGTTCGAATTATTGAAACGGGACCCGTGGTGGGCCCCCACAGACCCAACAACACGTTCTAGTCCAATCACGGACTAGAGAGAAGCCAAGTCCTAAAAAACAAAATGTGAAATTTATTAACATTTTAAAAAACATTAAATGTATTTATACTTTTGTTCAACATTCCCCATACTAGTGGAAGTAGATAAAGTTAATTATTACTTTCTCAATATGTGTCCTAAGAGTACATGTTAACAAGACCCTATCTTATACTTGTAAGATTATCTTAATATTTTATAGTGACTTTTGCTTACACTTATTGTAACCATGTTAAATAGGTTTATCATTATATATATATATATATATATATATTGTAGACACACCCATTTTTGACCGCCCTTAAGACTTGGGCGCTACTGATGGTTTACTTGGTGATGAAAGATGTGCAGGGCAAAAGTTCGATTTCTTCAGCAAGAGGAGAGTCAAATCCTAACCTCACACCCCATTTTGGACCAAAGCTATTTTGGATAGATTTTAGACCTTAAAATCCTCTCTTTCAAAATATTTTTGAAAAGAAGTTTCTACGATGTTCCGAGGCTTGCATTTTGTCAAATGTTGCACTTTTCGGTAAACCAAGCAAGGACAAAGTGGAAATGAATGAAGAGAGATGAAATCTTTGAAAAATCCTTTCAAAACACCTTATCTAGGGGTGTGGAGTTGAAGAAAAGAGGAGAAGAGGGAAGAAACCAAGTTGAGGAAGAAGTTGGGTATGAATCGTTAAGAGAGAGAGACGAGCAATCCTCGTTAAATCGGGCCTATCCTTTTGTATACTTGGATTTAAGCTATGAGGCCACCACTGTTGGAAAGAAGACTTTTGGGGCTTCATTTTTCACTCAAGAATCTCCTAAATCCGAGTCCGGATGGGAGAGATATGGTTGGTTGAAGTTGGGCATCATTCCGGTTGGACAGAAACTGAGCAGCTTCACCAAAACATGCATAACTTTTTGCATAGTTGGAATTTTGATGTAAGTCTTTCACCATTGGAAAGCTTACTTCCGGGGCTTCAATTTGGACACAATAATGACCTAAAAACGAGTTCATATAAATGAGTTATGCCCATTTGAAGTTGCGTCTGAAAAATAGATTTTGTTGGCCAGTCGGCCAAAAAAGTAGCAGATAAGTGGCAGATCGGCACAAAAGATGGCCGATCGGCCAAGAGTGACCCAAACTCAGATTTTTTGAAGATATTTTATCTCCAGCTGTTCCACACAACCTCCAGCTGTCCCATATTTAGATATTTTGACCAAACTCTTACCTTTTGCTATATATGGAGCCAAATATCTCATTTCTAGAGGGTTAGAACTTCTTAAGCAAGTTTGAGAGCTTCTCTCACTAAAATCCCTCTCTCTCTACAATTTTTAGACTTTTGATCTCTGTCTCTCTCTCTAAAGCCTCTCTTTCTTGCCCTTTGGTGCATAGAAGTACATAGAAGTAGAGAAATACAACTAGTTTGCCTATGCATCCTTGATCAAAGTTGCCTATCTTTGGGAGGAGGTTGCTTGAAGCTTACTTGGGACTTTGTTTGAGCTCCAAAAGGTGTTTTGGCTTAGATTTTGGGCTGGTTTTGCAGATGTACATCAAGGGTAAGATGTCCCTCCCTTTAAGCTTGTTTTACACACTTGCTTGGCCATCTTTTCACACTACTTTGGGGCTGTTTTTTGGGGTGGTGTTGAACTAAAAAACCTCTGTTTTTCAGTCCTAAAAGTCTTGGTTTGTGCCTTGGTTGGCTAGGGGGTTGTCTTCCCTTTTGCTCCTTGGCTTGTAAGGCCTTGTGAGCTAACTTTCAAACTTTTCAAACAACTTCTTTTTGGCCTTAGAACCACTGAAATCCAGAGGATTTTCAGTGGTAAAAACCCTATTCTGAGGGCCCAAATAGGAGAGGGTGGTCCCTTCTCCTCTTGTCTTGCTTGCTAGTGTTGATAGCCAACCAAATGAGCATGTGTTTTTACTTCTTTATGGCTTTGTTTAGGCTCATTTTTGTGACTTATCAGACCTGCCATAACTCTGTTTTTGGCTGTCTTGGTCACCTCTTGCATGCTTATTGCACTTGTAGTGTAAATCCTCTTTGCTAGTCTTGTTAGCCTTACAAAGTAGCATGCTCTTGTGGTTTGAATTAGCTTAGTTCAAGCATGTTTTTGGTATTATTTTGGAATGTTATAACTCTGATTTTGATTGGTGGACTCACCTCTTGCATGCTTTATACACTTGTAGTGTAATCCATGCTTACTAGTCTAACATGCTTGATGTTTTGGCCAATCATGCTAGCTTATTTTGGCTATACTCCATACATGTTTTAGCATTATTTTGACATGCTTTAGGACTATTTTGGGCTGCATTGGTCATATGACTCATGTTTTGTATAGCTATCGTGCAAATGCCTTGACTAGTCTTGAGTTTTGAGGCCTCTACCATGCTATACTTGTGATATTTGCATGCCTTGGCATCATTTGGCATGGAATTTCAGAGCTTATATCTTTGCCATATTCTCATGTTTATCACTCTTTAATTGTCTTTAAGGAGTTGGTTCTTTATGCCTTAAGTATGAGCCTATATGCATGCCATCTTGCCTAAGCTTTTGGGCCACCATATCAATGCATTTTTGGTGTTATTTTGTCATAATATAACTCTGATTTTTGTTGGTGAAGCCATCTCATGCTTGGTCTTGATAGGTGTAGTGTAATCCACCTTATTTGCCTTGCATCCATCATGCCTTATGCCCTTCATGCTAGCATATTTTGGCTTCCTTCCATACATGTTTTAGACTCATTTTAACATGTTCTAGGACTGTTTTGGGTTGCCCTTGCCATATGCTTCATGTTTTGCATAGTTGTAGTGCAAGTGCCTTGCTAGCCTTAAGCTTTGGGCACCATAGCATGCTTTATTTGTATCATGTACATGATTTGGCATCATTCCATATGACATTTCAGAGCATGGAGCATTTCCATGTTCCCACTTCATTCATCCTTTGAGTGCCTCTAAGGGTTGTGCATTTGTTACCTTGTTTGTGGCTTAGTGTGTGTGTATGCATGCATGCCTAGGCATTTGTGCCTCAATCTTAGCATATTTTGGTCTTTGTTTAGACCTATTTGAACTCTGTCCATGATTGGTTCATGCCTTTGTACCATGTATTGCATGCCTCCTTTGTAGTTCTCTTTGGTAGCTTTATGCTTTAAGGACCCTAGCATACTATGCTTGTATTGATTGAATGATTTGGCATCATTTCATACCTTATTTCAGTGCTTATAGTGTTGCTACACTCTTACATTTGTCACTCCTTGAGCACTTTTGAGAGTTATGCTTTTATGCTTAGTTGGTGGGCTAGAGCATGTGCGTGCTTTGTTTTGCATTTCATACCATCATTTCAGCATATTGGCCACTGATTTGGGCATGATTGAGGTCTGTCCATTTTAGTTTAAGTCCATCTTGCATGTTGTTGCATGCTTGTCGCATTGCATGTTATTGCACACTTGTTACATTACATGTTGTTGCATGCTTATTGCATTGCTTGGTACATTGCATGTTTTTGCATGTTAGTCGCATTGCATGACATTGTTGCATATTGGTTGCATTGCATTTGGTATGCTTATGTTGCATTGAATAGCATCTCCATGTTGCATGCATTACATTGTGTTTGGTTTGGGTGTTAAGCCAAACACGAGAAACGAGGGACGTTTCATACTTGAAGTGATGAAATGTGCCTCAATTCTCGGTCGCCGACCCTCTTGATCATGCATGATAGAGGTTAAGGCATTTATGTGTTTTTGTGCATTTCATTCATATTGATTTGTGCAACTCGGCCTCTTTGGCCATCATGCATCGGAATGCGTGATTGATGGCTCGAGAGCTGAGCACTACACACCTTTGAGCCTTAGACATGATAAGGGGTGTAGTTGCACACATATTTTCTTGCAAATACATTGTCATGCCTCTGTTTGTGTTCTGTTGCAACAAAAAGGAGAAGTTTGCAGGAAGAGATGGCCGATCGGCTATCTAGTGTGCCGATCGGCTATAAACATTTGGCCAATAGCCTCAAAATTGGTCGATGACCATCATCCCTTGGCCAATGGCCTTTCCTCTTGGCCAACCACCTCTCAGATTGTTCCTAAGGTGGGTTAAAAGCACTATGGAAGTTGGCACAGTTTTCAGAGATACAAAAGTGTGCAAACAGAGGCAACATGAGGCACGGTAGTGGATTTCCGAGCGAAGTTGACCGAGCATGCATATGCCCCTCTCCTCGAGGCTGTTTTAACTGCTTTGTGTAGTTAGTTAATTTGCTGTTTAATTAGTTGATGTATTTGCTAATTAATTCATCGTTGTAAATTCTTAATTAGCTTAGCTTAGCTAATATTCAATTTGATTATGTAATAATTAGTCTAATTAGATTATTAGATTAGTTAGAATAGCTTAGCGTAACTAGCTTGTATTATTCATTCGGACCCTCCGTTGAGAGGGTGAATTGTGTAATAAGTGTGCGTGAGTGTGTGAATGTCTTCCAACCCCACGTCTTTCTCCCTTTTACTTAACCGCTTACGATGGTTAGTTCTAGGTCATGTTTTGATTAGCATCCTTATGCTTACATGTTTGCATTCATTCATCTATCTTGCATGCACCGGGTTCAGCGCATCATACAAACTGCATTGTATTTCAATACATTTACTTGAATACGTGTTCAACAGCATGTTATCAAGTTGCATTTCATATGTCATCTTAGAATAGCCAAGCCTATTTTAGTTGCATTTTTGCATGTGTTGCATTAGGCATCTTAACATAGCTAGGATCACGCATTGATTACTAACTAGTTGTTGTTTTGGCTCGGAGTACACTGTAAGTGTTTATGCTTTAGCATCCCTGCATGTGTGTTATTGATTGCCATGACAGCATGCTTGCCATGAGGCTATTTGCTTAAATGATATAACTGCCTAAATGCTTGTGGGTGAAGGTTGGATTGCTTGAATTGGAACAATTCATTGAAATGCGAGTTTTAAGCCCACTTGAGAGTGGCGAAATCATGTTTTCTAAGCCCACTTGAGGGTGGCAAATCCACGTCTTAGCCTACTTGCGAGTAGCACCTTCAAACCATTTTCAAACAAACATGAGATGCTTTGTTCCAACTTAGGCGATCTAGTCTATACTTGTATGTTGTGCACATCATGTAGTAAGCTAGCTAATAAACTAGAATAAGAACACATGTGTTTTCAAAAACAAAATATCATGTTAGTAAAGGCCGATCTTTGATCGGGCGAGCGGAGGTGCTCATTGCATGACCTTCTCCTCTCGTACCCAAGTTCCCGAGCCGAGGCAACTTTGGTGATGACGGACACATGGCCTTAGGCACGAGTCAGGGTTTCCTAAATTTCCCAAAACAAAAACATTTAGGTGGCGACTCTGTATCTGGCAAAACAGTCCATGTTTGACACTTCTTTATAAAAATCAGTTTTCCAAAACGATTTTCCGGATTTGGACTCTTTGGTGATTTATCGGTCTTGCATTGCACTTTGCGAGATTAAATTCAGAACCGTGACATTGAGTCCGAACTATAGTAGCTAATGAACAAAATGGATTTCGCGCCATTTCGTGCGTGGAGCCGGGACGTTCAGGCACGTCTACATATATATATTCATATTTTTTAAGTTATGTAATCATTTGCCGCATACCTTTTCCCCTTTGGCATTGCTTTTTTCAATTGGGAATGCATCTCATTGTTGACTAATTTCACCAACCACCATTGCAAATCCCTCCCTTGCCATCGTTGGCCCCCTCTTTTATCTTTTACGTGCCCTTTACTCTTCCCTACTTCTACTCTATGTATGGTCCTTTTTCTTTACTGTCAATATCTATCGCTCCCTACCTTTTTAACACCTTGTAAGCACCATATCTCTTTAGTTTTCCTTTGCCATTGATGACCATAACTAAAATCAATTTTTATGAATCAATAATTGAAACTACTGAATCAACTCTATCAACCCTAGATTGCCATTTGTGTGAACCACTATCAATCATTATCATAAAATCAATGGAAAAGAGTTGTAAATGACTTAAATCGCTAGGATAAGGTCCCATTTGTGGAAAGAGGCTAGCGACATGGGTGAGGTGGTGTCAAGTTGTGTAATGGGATTAGTAGTAGGCAAGGGGTTAGGTTTGGGGTGAGAGAAAATGATGGCCAAGGTGGAGGTGGAGGTGGAGGTGGAGAGAGAAAGTAAATGAGAGTTATGAAAATATGAGTGATGAGTCAAGTAGAAGAAAGAGGAAGATGGTGATGGTGATGGTGATTAGAGTTGGCTTTGGGTTTGAGTATGTATTAGGGTCAGAATATGGACGCCTTTTAAAAATACCAAATATAGCCTTTAATCTTAATCGACGTTGATCACAAGACCAAAACGAGAAAAGGTCAATAGGTAAGGATTAAAGTGGGGGAGCCTTTTTTAGGATCTAAAGTGAGAAATGGGTCGTACTTTAGGGTTTGAAAGTGTAATTTATCCACAATAGTATAGATAGATAGATAGATAGATAGATATTAAAGCAGGAGATTTATCAATTTATTATGTAAATAATTTTGTTTCCAAATTGAAAGTGTGTTTCAAAAAAATACCAACTACATATGAGCAGGTTATTTTTGTTTTCAAATTGATTTTTTTTAAAAAAAAAAAAATAGTTATGCAATAAATGGATTTCTTATCACTTTTTATTTTTATTTTTAATCTTCAATTTTTTTTATTTTTTATTTTTTCATCTTAGAGACAAAGATAATGAATAAAAAAATTGAAAAAAGTGAAGAAAACTTTATTGAAACTTTTAGTCTTAAAAGATCTCAAAACATTCCACAACTATATATATAATACATTTAAAAAAAATTAACTACTAATAAACATTGTTTAATTTGGAATAAAAATTGATAACAATATATACTTACCATGTTAATGAATGAAATATATATATATATATATATATATATATATATATATATATATATATATATTTGTGAGTGTAAAAAAATAATAATTAATGAATGAATTTTTTTTTGTCATTGGATATGTTACAATGTGTAGGGATTCTGGTTGGACCCGACCTATTTAGTGCTTTTGAATTTGGGAAAAAAAAACCTTATTCGTGATGGTCATTCTTTTCTCTTCATGTTTGGTTTTGGCTTCAGGGGTCGACACCATCCTTGTTGGTGTCGACATTGCCTATTTTCTTTGTCTTGTTCTGGTCCAAGGGTCGACGCCAACCTTGGTGGTGTCGACTCCATCTTGCTGCTAGGTTCCTAGATCACTACTAAAATTTAAGGTCGACACTTGCCTTTTCTTGTTGGCCTCAAGGGTCGACACCAGTTTGGGAAGGGTCGACCCCTGTCTATTACAGAATCTGGGGTTTAGTTGCTGAAATTTAGTGTCGACACCTTGAGTCCAAGGGTCGACACCTTGCCTGCTGCCAAACACAAGTGTCTTAGCTTTTCTTCTTGAGGGTCGACACCACTGTTGTAGGGGTTAACCCCTATGACTCCTTTTCTAGATTTTTGTTCGGTTGGGCCCTACTTTTTGGGGATTTTTTACTTGTTCTTTTCATTTAACCATAGAGCTACTATTCTATTAATACCTAGTCACTATAAATAGACCCAAAGTCTCTTTCTCTCATTAGTTGTTTCTTTTTTTCTCTCTCCCACCCATAACTCTCCCTTTCTCTCTCTCTCTCAAAACTCACATTTTGTTACTTACATCTTTAGATCTACTCACCTAGAGGTGTCTTCTTACCTTGATCCTTCGAGATAAAGTATAGATCACGTCAAGAGCTTTCCTTTGATCCTAGTGGTTCGTGGTTTCGTAGACGTCGAGTTTTTCCAAGTTCTTCTCTTTTGCCCTTCTAAGCATAAGGTAAGGATTCTTCGCACCTTGATCCAAGTGGTTTGTGGTTTCTTGGGTTTGGTTCTAAGTTAAAAGGAGGGATTTTCAAATGGTTTCGTGGAAATGATTGTGGGATTGGAATTGAGGTGAAGAGGTAATAAAATGGTTGGTTTTGATTATTTGAAATTGATTTTGGAAGAAAATGGGGTTTGTGCCCTAAATGTTGATTTTGTATAAATAATGATATTGATGTTGGAAACTTAGAATTTAATTATTATTGATTAAGATGGTGGAGTTGAGTATGTATTATCACTCACATCTCGAAATTTGAAAAGTTATCTTTATGGAAATTATTTTATCTGTTTAGAGATATATGTTTTAGGCTATCGGTGGAGGATAGCTATGATTGTTGTCTCATCCATTCGCATTGAGCATTGTCCTACATTTTCACATTTGAAGTAATTACATTGTTTTGAGAAAATTGTGAATACTTGGTGAATCTAGGTAGGGGGTGTGGTTACTATGATAAGTTAGCCTGTGTGTCCTTGGTGAAAGACTAGAAACCAGCGCGGATAGGTGTTGAGCCTTTTGGTTAATACCGGTAAAAATGACAAATTGGTAGTACTTGTATAGTCTACTTGTAGACACGTACCTAGAGATTCACATAGTTGTATTCACAATCCGGTTTTCTATAAAAAAGGAAAGTGTTTCATGAATGGTAACATAAACCTGGAATGACATGACTTGAAAGAGATATAAAATGTTTTGTCATGAGCATTGCATGTGCATTTTACCCTTATAGCTTTGTTAAGATTCATATGTTGTATTGGATTATTTTTACTAGGCTTTAACTCACCCTATGTGGAAAAAACATTTCAGGTGCTGATGATATGCCTTAGCCAAGGCAATAGCTTGGGAGGTCATGGAGCAAGAGCTTCATTTGGTTTAATTGTGTATTTGTTTTGTTCAAGCCAAGGGCTTTTATATGTAGTGTGATTTAAATCCATTTTGTTGTAACCAAGTACAAACTTGGAAAGTTGTAAGCCTTTAGGGCATTCTTCTATTTGTTTATCTTTCGTTTGTTTCCTTACCATGTAACACATGCTATAGATTCAGGGTTAGACTTATGAATGTATATTTGCATATGTTGCTCCTTTGTATAAGAAACTGAAATGAATGGAAGTTAATTATTTTATCTCGCGTCGTCTTTTAAATAAATATTGTGGATTGATTATTGTATTTATTTCGGGGCGTTACAAAATGGTTGAGAGAAAGAGAGGCGCAGAGAGAGAGAGAGAGAGAGAGAGAGAGAGAAAGAGAGAAATTGTGTACGTATTTGATGATTAGGGGCTTCTTTATATAGGAGAAGGATACGATCTAAACATAGAAGGTAGAATAATAATCCTAATCTAAACCCTAAATCAAGGCCACAATTATATAATATACCCTAAATATATAATGTATCTATATATACATTAATAGCCCCCTCAAACTCAAGAGGGGTAAGCATCGAGCAACTTGAGTTTGGAAATTAGATCACTGAAACGACCAGTAGGATGAGCCTTGGTGAAAATATTAACATGCTGATCTACAGAAGCAATAGAGAGAAGATGAACAGTGCCACGTGTAACATGTTGTCGAATAAAATGACAATCAATTTCAATATGCTTGGTGCGATCATGAAAAATATCATTGTGAGCAATCTGAATGGCACTCTGATTGTCACAATAGAGAGAGGTAGCACCAGAAGAAGAAACACACATATCAACAAGGAGCTAGCGAAGCCAGAGCAATTCCTAAGTAGTATCAGCAAGAGCTCGGTATTCAGCTTCTGTACTAGAGCGAGTAGTGAGGGATTGTTTCTTGCTGCACCAAGTAAAAAGAGAATCCCCTAAGAAGAAACAAAAACCTATGGAGGAGCGTTGATCAGTAGGATCTCCAGCCCAATTAGCATTAGAAAAGGCACGCATCTCAAGAGAAAAGGAAGCAGAGTAGTGAAGTCCATGGAACAGAGTGCCTTTGAGGTAGCGAAGTATACGGAGTAGAGAAGTATAATGTGGAGTGCGAGGAGCCGACGTGTACTAACTAATAAGATGGACAACATATGCAATGTTAGGATGAGTCACAGTGAGATAGACGAGACTGCCTACTAGCTGGCGATAAAGAGTAGCATCAGAGAAAAGATCCCCATCGAGAGGAGTGAGACGAGTCTGAGGATCAACTGGAATAGGGGTTGTTTTGCAATCTGTAAGACCAGCACGTGCCATAAGATCGGATGCATATTTGGTATGTGACAAATAGTAACTAATGGAATCGTAAGAGATTTCAAGCCCTAAGAAGTAATTAAGAGGACCAAGGTCCTTCATCTCAAACTGACAATGGAGAAATTGTTTGAGGCTAAGAATACCAGCCACATCATCACCAGTGATAATTATACCATCCACATAAAGAAGAAGAAGAGTGGTACCATGAGTAGTAGTCCGAACAAATAAAGCAGAGTCATGTGAGCTGGAGGTGAAACCGAAGTCATGAATGGTGGAACTGAACTTAGCAAACCAACCTCGTGGGGCTTGCTTGAGACCATAGAGGGCATGCTGTAGTTTGTTGTTTGAGGCTAAGAATAACAGCCGCATCATTATCAGTGATAATCATATCATCCACATAAAGAAGAAGAAGAGTGGTACCATGAGTAGTAGTCCGAACAAATAAAGCAGAGTCATATGAGCCGGAGGTGAAACCGAAGTCATAAATAATGGAATTAAACTTAACAAACCAAGCTCGTATGGCTTTCTTGAGATCATAGAGGGCACGCTGTGGTTTGCAAACCTTATGAGCTAGAAAAGGAGACCTAGGGGGAGGTTGCATGTAGACCTCGTCTAGAAGATTACCATTAAGAAAAGCATTTTTTGGCATCCATCTGAAAAAGATCCCAGCGGCAACAACAACAAGCAAACTGTGAACAGAGGTAAGCCGAGCAACATGGGCGAAGGTCTCCTCATAATCAATGCCATATTTCTGGTTGAAACCCTTTGCAATAAGACGAGCTTTGTAGTGCTTAATAGAGCCATCAGAATGGGTCTTGATTTTGTATACCCATTTGCAGCCAATTGCAGTCTTTCTAGGAGGAAGATCAACAACATCCCAAGTATGAGTTTTGTCTAAAGCCTGTAGTTCATCAGTCATAACTTGCTGCCAAAGAGGATTAGTACAAGCCTCACGATAAGAGGTAGGTTCATAAGTAGAGAAGGCAGTAGACCAAACAATATAATCACGAAGATGAATAGATGGTTGAGTTACCCGGTGTGGTCGACCTGTGAGACGATCTGTGGGGGGAAGGTCTGGTAGGGAAGAAAGAGATGGGCTAGAAGGCGCAATGACAGGTGGACCATTAGAGAGAGCAGTCTGGACGGGATAAGGGGTCAACAAAGGCATCTCTATGAAGGAGGAACCTGCATCAAATTCATTAGAGAAGAGATCTAGGGAAGGATTAATAAACATAATGGAAGTGGAAGGTGTGGATAAGTGAAAGGAGGAAAGGGAGGAAAACATTTTGTGCTCCTAGAAAACCACATGACGAGATACACAAAGATGCTTAGAGATAGGATCCCAATAATGATAGCATTTATGTTCAATCTCGTACCCGAAAAAACAACAAAGACGAGAACGAGGTTCAAGCTTGGTGTGTTCATGTGATTGAAGCAGGACAAAACATGCAGATCTAAAAACCCGAAGAGTTGTGTATGGAGGGTGAGTGCCATGCAGATGTTCAAAGGGAGTTTGATTATTGATGACAGGAGTAGGAACACAATTGATAGTGTACATAACAGTACGTGCAGCTTCCCCCTCAAAAGTTTTCAAGACAAGAAGAAGAGAGAAGGAGAGCTCGAGTAGTGTCAAGAATATGCCTATGTTTCCGTTCAACACGTCCATTTTGGGAATATGAGTGGATAAAAAGATAGAAGAGAATATAGTAGAATTGGAAGTCATATGATTACAACAAGTCAAAATACCAAGAAGATGTACCTGGAGTCATAGATAAAGCAGTAGGAGGAGGTGTACCACAGGTTGAGAGAAATTGTTTGAACATGGCCTCAACATCAGTTTGGGAAAAGACAGGGGTAGACGGATCATGAGACTCAGAGAAACCCTCAGAGGCAGTAGCAGTAGTGCGATGAGTAGACAAAGATCTAGACTAATTTGAGGGACGATGTGAGCTACCCTTGGAAGAGCCACAGCGAGAGAAGTTACCAGTGGAAGATGACCGGGAAGGATTATGAAAATAATCCTACTGCAAATGACTAGGACCATGTTTGTTGTAGTATCGGCAGGATCTGACGGGGCAATGAACCAGAAGATGAGTAGAAAGAATGCCCCGATTTTGACAATAAATGCTGGCAGTGGACCGCAGGGTCGGTAGGGAAAAAGGCTGTGACTGCGGAGCGGCAAGAACAGATTCCACATGATGAGTCCAGAGAGTACCAAGACGAGTTTCCTCAGATAACAACTTGGAAATAGTCTGCTCAAGAGTGGGCAGCAGAGTGCGATGAAGAAAAGATGCACGCATAGGCTCAAAATGGGGAGTGAGAGCCATGAGAAATTGAACAAACCATTGCTGATTACAATATGTAGTGAATGAAACAGCACCGTTATGGTGAGGCTATGCTGGTTACGAGAGAGCAAGCTAGTCCCAAACAGAATGCATTTGAGAAAGAAAATCATTAATAGACTGACCAGATTCTTGACGCATACGGTGAAGCTGACCCTGAAGTTCATATTGATAGGCAAGACTGGTAGTCTAGTATCGTTCTTTTAAAAAATCCCAAATGTATTTACCAAGAGTGGTAACAGAGTCAAGCAGAAAATGACCAAACTGAAGACTAATAGAGGGAACAGAGGTATTCCGAAGCCAAGTAATGATCTGGTAGTTCTTACTGTCCCAATCTTCGAGTTGGTCTTCATATGTAGCAGTAATTTCAACGACCTCTTTCACTGGTTGGGTCACATCTCTAGTGATAATACGCCAAAGTTTCCTACATTTGAGGAAGGAAGACATGGTTTGGGCCCATAGAACATAATTGGAACCATCAAGAAGAACAAAATCGGATGGGAGACGTCATGGCGATCCATAATAATAGTGGAGTAGAACTAAATAAATAGGAAAACCTATAGGAGCAAAATTAGGGAAAACAGAGTGTACCGGTGAGCCCGGAAGGTTGAAAATAGTTAGGAAATGGGTCTGTTGTGTAGAGATGATGTCAGTAGAGGGCTGGATGATGTCAGTGGCACACAATAGCAGAGGGAAACGCGACGCACAATAGCAGAAAAGGCGTGCGGTGCACAATAGCAGAATAATACATGTGGGCACACAATAGCAAAATGGCGCATGCACGACGAATAGCAGCAGACACGGTGCACGTGAGTGCAGAGAGGACGTCAGATACTGACGTGAACAAGCAACGGAGAGGAGCGTGAGAGTGCGTGGGAGAGTGACAGAGGAAGGCTGAGACGCACCGAGCACAGAAGTGGGGCGTGAGGGCGCGTGGAGGCTTTTCTGGTGACATGGGCGGTGTCATTGGAATCGGGAGGAGATTCTAAGTAGTTGGTGGGTGAAAAAAAAAAAGATGAAGCAGTGCTGTAGTGCCACTGTGTATGGGACTAAGCACAAAGAGAAAAGGAAAAGGCCATATGTGTAGAACCTAGAGCTCTGATACCATGTTAGAATGGTTGAGAGAGAGAGAGAGAGAGAGAGAGAGACTGTGAATGTATTTGATGATTACAACAATGCACAGGGGCCCCTTTATATAGGAGAGGGATACAATCTAAACATAGAAGGAAGAATAACAATCATAATCTAAACCCTAAATCAAAGCCATAAATCAAGGCCCTAATTATATAATATACCCTAATTATATAATTTATCTATATATACATTAATAGGATATATGTCAGTAGAGCAAGAGGTCAACACAAAGGGTATTAAAATTTTGTCCATAGTGTTTGAACCTGTAACTACCCAACCATTAACCAAAGTTCCTGATTCATATTGATGAAAACTTAAAAAATCTCTAATCAATAGACAAAATTTGGTAATAAAAATTATTAAAATAAAAACATAAAATTTACAAAAACCAATTATAAGAAGACACATATATGTTTACATTTAAAAATTTTGGAAAAAGATAGATTGAAGTTTTCATCAATAAAGGCCATACAACATTTTTACTTATGTAATAGTATAAATAGATGCATATATATAGATATATAGACATCTATTATCTATAGATGGGGACAACTACTGCCGTTGGTTGCTCTAATGGAGGATGCCAGGAGCTGTTGCTGACATGGGAGGCTGATGATTTAGGAGGCTACTGTTACTACATTTTGGAGGTTGTTGTTGTTTGTGTTTTTTATTTTGCTTATGGGTTGTCCATTGTTGGTTGGTTGCTCACCAATTCGGTGTTGTACTAGCATATGATTGAGTTTACTTTGTGGTACCTTAGTCTTGCTATGATGCTCCTTACACTTGTTGGAGAAAAATGGTTTTAAACCATTAATCATGTAGGACCCATCCATTATTTAGGTGGGTCAACGTATCAATTTGTTTCCTGTTATATGGTGAACAAGAGAATGTATTATGGTTGTTAAAACCATTAATGAGCGAATGAGAAATTGACTCATTGTAAGGAGGCGAGTAATGGACCGAAGTAGGCTCAATCCAAAACGCACAAGCGCCGTCGCTCCGCTCGAACCGGGCTGGATGTGGGTTGGATTGGCACTTATATTTTTGAAAGGAAAAAAATAAAATAAAATAAAATAAAAATAAAAAATATTCAAATTTTGAATTTTGAATTTTGTCTTTAACAGTCACTTCTGAACAGTCACAAACGCAACTGCTACTTTATACATGCTACGGTTCATTGTTTATATAATGGCAGTAGACAAACCTGTCAGAAAGATATAAGATAAAGAAAGAGAAATCATTTGCCTCCAAGTCTTTTGTCTTCATCTTCATCTTCATCTTCATTTTGTTTTTGTTTTTTTTTGTTTGTTTGTTGAGAGTATTTAACACAAATTTGGTTCGCAATGCACAGATTGTAGTGCTATTTTTGTGTATAGGTGATTGTTGTACCCTGGAGACAGGACGTCTGCAGATCTCAAGCACCAGTGGAGAGGGCGAATTTCTGTCTTAAAAGCACAGTGTCCAAACACTGGCCTCAATCACACATCTGTTAATTATTTTGTTTTTGGTTTACAATACTGTAAGTATTTTTTGTTACTTGATTTTTGTTTATTTATTGTATTTCATTTTTGATATTTAATTAAATAAATTAATTTATCGGAAATTTATTTTCAAAAATTTTAAGACATAAATTTTCTTTTTCTTGGTTAAATTAATTATTTTTATTCCAGTCTGTTTTAGATACAAAATTCAATTTGTATTTTTCTGGTTTTATTTATAATCTGTTTCATTCTGGTTCATGTTTTGGTTTGGGAAAAAAAAAAACTATTTTGTTCTGTTTCAAATATTACAAAATTGGAACCTTTTTGTTTTGTAAACCTGTTAGACTTACGAGTTCTGTATATCCAGAATCTGAAACCTAGTTTCCAGTTTCAGCTACCATAAATTTTGTTTGGTATTCATAAATTTGCTTTTTATTTGCCTTTCATTTGGTGGTTGAAATTACTAGTGGTTTGTCATATATATATATATATATATATATATGTTGTTTGGTTTGTGTACTCCTTGTTTTACAAGTAAGTACAACATTGCATATGTTTGGTTTTATTAATTTGGCTACTGGTTTCGTGGGTACTTTGGAAGGATGGTATAAAAACCAAATAAATAATTATTTACAGCCTTTTTGAGTTTAGTTTTGAACGCTGTAATTAAAATAAAATTAGTTTTCCGGTTATTTATTTATTTTTCTTTTCGATTGTTATATATATATATATATATATATTGTGAGATATCTTTTGTTTTAATAAATTTATTTATCAAACAAAAATGGCTGCTAAAAGTTGTGTTACGGGAAGTGGTGTTCCATCACCTGTTGTTTCTACACCTGTTATTCTTACACCAGTTGCTCCTATACCAGTTGTTTCTCACGGTCTTGTTTCTGGAACTATTCCAGTTAATCATGGAGAGAAATCTGAAAAATTCAGTGGTGTCAATTTCAAGAGATGGCAACAAAAATTGTTGTTTTATCTTACTACACTGAATTTGGCAAGGTTTTTAAGAGAATATGTGCCTACTCTAAAGGAGGATGAAAGCGATGCTCAGGTTGTTGCTGTAGTAGATGCATGGAAACATGCAGATTTCCTTTGCAGGAATTCTATACAGAATTAATTGGACAACACATTATACAATGTGTATAGTCCAATCAAGACTGCAAAAGAGTTGTGGGATTCCTTGGACCGTAAATATAAGACAGAAGGCGCCGAAACAAAGAAATTTGTTGTCGGTCGTTTTCTTGATTATAAGATGACGGATTCCAAAACAGTGATCAATCAAGTCCAAGATCTTCAACTTATCCTGCATGAAATACATGCAGAAGGGATGTCTCTGAGTGAATCTTTTCAAGTAGCAGTGATAATTGAAAAATTACCATTTTCTTGGAGATATTTTAAAAATTATTTAAAACACAAAGGCAAAGAGATGCCATTAGAGGATTTGATTGTTCACTTGAGGATTGAGGAAGACAACTGTTGGGTTGAAAAGAAAAATGAACGTCATCCTATGGAGGCTAGAGCAAATGTGGTGGAACAAAAGCGGCAAAAGAACAACAGTAAGAAAATGAAGTATCCTGGAGAAAGTTCCAAACAAGGGTTCAACAACAGGCAGAATTTCTAAGGCAAATGCTATGTATGTGACAAGCCAGGGCATCGTGCCAAGGATTGTCGCAAGCGACGGACTCAAGGAGGGAACATGAAGAAAAAACTTGCTCAAGCTAACATAACAGAAGAAGAGAGTCTCTGTGAAATGGTTTCGGATTAAGATTTGTCTGGAATGGTTTCTGAAGTCAATTTGGTGAGCAATCCTAAAACATGGTGGGTGGATACTAGCACTACTAGCTACATCTGTTCAGAAGAAAGGTTGTTCTCATCATATCAAGTAGTAAATAATGGCGAACAACTTTACAAGGGAAATTGTTCGACTTCTAAAGTTGAAGGAAAAGGAAAGGTGGCGCTGAAAATGACCTCAGGAAAGAAGCTGACTCTCAATGAAGTGTTGTATGTGCCAGAAATTCGCAAAAATTTGGTTTCTGGATCATTGCTGAGCAAGAATGGTTTTAAACTAGTTTTTGAGTCTGATAAATTTGTACTGACAAAGAATGGGATGTATGTAGGAAAGGGATACATGTGTGATGGGTTCTTCAAACTGAATGTAATGACTATTGTTCCAACTATCAATAAGATTAACACATCTTCTGCTTATTTGCAAGAGTCTTCATGTATGTGGCATAGCAGATTAGGACATGTTAATTATGATACTTAGCGTAGATTAATCAACTTAGAATATTTGCCTATGTTTCAAATAGATCCAAATCACAAATGTGAAGTATGTGTTTGAGGCAAAGTTAACTAAATCACCTTTTCAATCAGTAGAAAGAAATACCGAGCCACTAGATTTAATACATAGTGACATTTGTGATTTGAAATTTGTTCAAACTCGAGGTGGGAAAAAAATATTTATCACTTTTATTGACGAAACACTAAGCATTGCTATGTATATTTGCTGTGAAGTAAGGTTGAAGCCTTAAAAAAAATTCATTCAGAATAAGAATGAGGTTGAGAATCAATTTGGTAGAAAAATTAAGGCAATAAGGAGTGATAGAGGTGGTGAATATGACACACATATTGGTAATTTTTGTACACAAGTTGGAATCATTCATAAAACCACTGCACCTTATACACCTCAACAAAATCGGGTTACGGAGCGTAAAAATCGAACCTTAAAAGAAATGATGAATGCTATGTTAATAAGTTCGGGATTACCCCAGAACTTGTAAGGGAAAACAATTCTCTCTGCTAACTATATTCTCAATAAAATACTCGATAAGAAAACACTAAAACTCCTTTTGCATTGTGGAAAGGTCGATAGCCTTCTTACAAATATCTGAAAGTGTGGGGTTGTTTGGCTAATATAGCTATTCCTAATCCCAAAAAGGTCAAAATAGGACCTAAAACTGTTGTTTGTTTATTTATTGGGTATGCAGAAAATAGCAATGCCTATCGATTTTTAGTTTATAAAAGTGATAATTCTGAAATCCATGTTAATACAATCATTATTTTACAAGGAACTATTGGTAATTTTTGTACACAAGTTGGAATCATTCATCAAACCACTGCGCCTTATACACCTCAGCAAAATGAGGTTGCTGACTATAAAAATTGAACCTTAAAAAAAATGATGAATGCTATGTTAATAAGTTCGGGATTACCCCAAAACTTGTGGGGGGAAGCAATCCTCTCTACTAACTATATTCTCAATAAAATACCCCATAAGAAAACACTGAAAACTCCTTATGCATTGTGGAAATGTCAACAACTTTCCTACAAATATCTGAAAATGTGGGGGTGTTTGGCTAAGGAAGCTATTCCTAACCCAAAAAGGTCAAAATAGGACCTAAAACTGTTGATTGTATATTTATTGGGTATGCAGAAAATAGCAATGCTTATCAATTTTTAGTTCATAAAAGTGATAATTCCGAAATCCATGTTAATACAATCATTGAGTCAAGGAATGCATCATTTTTTGAACATGTATTTCCTTGTAAAATAACACGAGTCTCATTCTCCTAAAAGGTCTTATGATGATGCATATGACAATAATCAAGGACAAGTTGGGGAATGTCAAGAAGAGGAAAACATGGAGGGATCTAGGTAAAGTAAGAGAGCTAGGAAAATTAAATCTTTTGGTCCTGACTTCTTGACATATTTATTAGAAAATGAGCCTCAGACTTATAAAGAAGCAATGTCTACTCCAGAAGCTCCTCTATGGAAAGAAGCGATCGATAGTGAAATTGAATCTATCTTACAAAACTATACTTGGGAATTGGTGGATCTTCCACCAGGTTGTAAACCTCTTGAATGCAAGTGGATATTTAAGAGGAAAATGAAACCGGATGGTTCAATTGATAAATACAAGGCTAGACTTGTAGTTAAAGGCTATAGACAAACTGAAAGAGTAGACTATTTCGACACTTATTCTCTTGTAACAAGAATAACATCCATTAGAATGTTGATTGCTATTTGCAGCTTTGCATGATTTGGAAATACATCAAATGGATGTCAACACTACATTTTTGAATGGAGATTTGAATGAGAAAATTTATATGGAACAATCAGAAGGATTTATTGTTCCGGGACAGGAGAAGAAAGTGTGTAACCTTGTGAAATCTCTGTATGGGTTAAAACAAGCACCTAAACAATGGCATGAAAAGTTTGACAATGTAATGATGTTAAATGGTTTTAAAATAAATGAGTGTGATAATTGTGTTTATGTGAAAAACACTAAAAAAGGATATTTCATTGTTTGCTTATATGCAGATGACATGTTTATTATTGGCAACAATAATGAGATAGTAAAAATTACAAAGAAAATGTTGAACACTAAGTTTGATATGAAAGATATGGGAGTAGCAAATGTTATACTTGGTATGAAAATCACAAAAGCATATGTCGGATATGCCATGTCTCAAGGTCATTATGTTGACAAAACACTTGAAAAATTTAATAAACATGACGACCATTTTGCTAAGACTCCTATCGATGCTAATCTTCATTTAATGAAGAACTTAGGGGAAGGTATATCACAATAGAGTACTCCCGGATAATTGGAAGCTTGATGTATCTCATGAACTGCACATGTCCTGATATTGCCTATGCAGTTTGCAAATTGAGTAGATACACGAGCAATCCAGGGGAAGACCATTGGACATCAATAATATGGGTACTTAGATATCTAAGATATACCCGTGTTTTTTCTTCCTCCATTCACTTCATAATCACAACAATACCTTATCCATTCACTTCAAAAAAAGTATATTCTTCTTTTCTTTTTTAAGAAATTTGAAAATTTAACTGCACCAAAACATTGAAATTTCATATTTTGTATATTCAATTTTTAGATTAAAATTTAATTTCATTCGATTAAATATCATTTTCATACAATTTCTTTTTATTATTTTATCTTAACTTTTTGCTCTTCATATTATAGGTTGGTGGGGTAGTCCTGCAATTGGTCAGGAAATTGGCTGCATGACTCTTTCTAAAGTTCCACTGGGTGAATTCTTCAATGATTGTATTCCTCCTAGCAGAAGATACTCTTCTAAGCAAGTGATTCATCACATAGAGTTTTAGGAAGAAAAGTAAGTACACCAAACTTCCATTGTTTTTCTTTTTCTTCTTTGGATCTTGCAATGAAATTATCATATTCTTTTTAATGTTCGAGCGATTTTTATTTTTATTATTGGAAGGGTGAAGTAGTTTGTTCACCATGTAGCTTATGCCTTAAAAAGTGTTGCTGCCCCTCTTTTTAATTTTTATTTTATTTTATACATGTTAAATGAATTATATGACTTCATTATAAGATTCAAACAATTTAATGCATATTTACATACACATTGCTTGCCAAAATGTTTGCTCACTAGAAGTATGTAAAAGTACTTCAAGGAGTAAATGCATTGATACTCTAAATAGGAAGTCTATAGACGTAAGGAGCTTAAGACGATCTCAGTTGTTGTGATGTCTTATTTAATATAGAATACATGTGGATGAATTCGTCTCTTTTCTAAGCTATGGTATGTAAAAGGCTCTTGTGTTGGAATTTTGAAAAAGTAAAGATACAAGTAGGCTATACATGAGGGACAACATTAAGTTAAAAAACTGTGGAACTAGTAGTGAACAAATGAGGGGTTGGTCCATGTTCTCTATGTTACACCCCGAAATAATTACCATAAACCCTCCACAACATTCATAAATGACAATAATAATAAAGTAATTATCTTCCATTAAATCTAATTGGGATTACAAAAGGGAAACATATGCAGTATACATTCATAATGCCTGGCCCTGAATATATATGTTACAAATAACAGAAAAACATGGAAGTTAAACAGATAACAAATGCCCTAAAGGCTTACTACTTTCCAAGATAGTTTTTGGTTACACAAAAGTGCACTTTAGGTCCAATACATTTAAAGCCCTTGGCTATACCCCAAAAAAAATAATAATAATAAAATAAAATAAAAAATGAACACAACAAAATAAGCTCTTGCTCCAACTCCTCCCACGTTACTACTTTGGTGGAGGCATATCACCAGCACCTAAAAATGGTTTTCCCAAATAAGGTGAGCCAAAACTCAGTAAAAATAATCTAACACAATATATAAATATTAACAAAGATATAAGTGTAACATATACATACAATGCCACTGATAAAATCATTTATAACTCTTTTGCAAAATCATACTATGCCGAACTTACATTTTGATCCATTTTATCTCAATTCATGAGCCACTTTCATTTCATTTAGACAACCAAAATTGAGGATACAGCTCAATGAGTCTCTAACCAACATAGCCATCATATATTCACTTCTATTTGCCATTTTACGGATATTTTGTCCGCGAGAATCAGCACCCATGTATACTTGTGGTTTTCAGGACTTTCACCCTGGACACTCCAGCCAACTTAATTTAATGGAGTACATCTCCTTTCTTCTCCCAAACATGGAGTGCATTCCCTTTCTCCTCCCAAAGACCATACATTTATAATGTATTAAAGACGTGACAACACACAATGCAAATGGATGAGAAGTTAGTTTCAATTCACCTAATTCTCATGCAATTTCTACTACAATCATAGTTATCTTCCACCGATAGCCAAAAACAAATATTTCTAAACAAATATACAATCTCCAAGACAGATAAATTATCCAAATTTCGTAGGTGAGTGATAATACATATCTAACTCCACCATTTGTATAAACATCCATCCAATTTCACATTTCTAATACCAATTCCATTTATTTATACAAAATAAATATTTGAGACTTTTTAGGGTAAACCCCATTTTCTTCCAAAATTCAGCTAAAGTATCAAAATCAACCATTTTGTTATAACACAACCTCATATTTACTCCCACAACCATTTTCAATACATCCATTTGTAAACTCCTTTTTTGATTTTAAACCAAAACTCTAGGTTTGTTCAAGATTCTCCAAAATCACAATATTGTTTATGAAAAACAAATAACTAAGTTAAAAATCATAAAAAAAGTGTAGAAAATCCCTACCTCAAGCTTAGAAGACCAAATGAAGAAATGTAGAGACTTCAAAGATGCCAAAACTCAACTCTATTCGGATCAAATGGGAGCCCTCAGAGTGCTCTATCTTTTTATCAAAGAGAGTAGGGTAGAAAGATCGTTGGATCTAAGTGTATTTGTAGAGAGAAGTTGGGTTTTAGAGAGAGAGAGAGGGTGGATCTAGGGTTTTGAGAGAAAAAGATATGAAAAAGTGATGAAAAAGGTGTTTCTACGAATTGAAATACGCGCAGCTCGCTTGAGCGCAAGAGTTGTCGCTTGAGCGACCAACAATAAATTGTTCCGCTCGAGTGCAAAATGTACACTCCCAGAAGTTTTACAGACAAAAGACTGTCACTCGAGCACAAGAAGTCTCGCTCGAGCGAAGAACACTACCTCCCTCCTAATATCTCTATAGGCCTGCAAAAGTGATTGGAGCTCACAAAGCTCACTCAAGCGCAAGAAGTTTCGCTCGAGCGAAGTGGCCAAAATCTGGACAATAACAGTTTGAACAAACTAGCAACAAACTTGTTCCAAACACAACCAAGGCACTTTAATACTCAAACTCAATGAGAAATAAGGGGAAACATGGTATGAATATCTAAATAAGACCAACGAAACCCGGGTTCAAAACATCATCGGGTCGGGTCTAAACCAAGAATGCTATACTCTATATCTTCCTACATATTCAGGTTTCATTATTATGTAATGAGGGGAAAAAAAAATGAAAAGACATTGTTTGGAGGTTACCAAATATGTAGAATTTGTACAATATTAGTTTTGAGGATTGAAACAATGGTGCATGTTAGCAACTTTCACGAGTTGTTTGATTGAGTTTGTAGATTTTACAGTTAAGTCACCTTATTGATTGCTCTCGGTTGGTATAAAGAGAAAATTGATGGTTCGCATCATAATTGGAAGCTAGGCTCTAGATGAACTCTTCGGTGATAATTTTTGTAACGCCCTCAAAATATTACATAAATCAATCATTCATTAGATCTACAAACATGATAGAAGAGTTACATTTTCATTCATCAGAGTCTGTGTTACAAGAGATATTACATGCATTACACTTTCATAACTGTTCATCTCAAAACTATAACATGTAACTCTAGTTTAGAATAACAAAATAAATGCCCTAAGAGCTTACATCTTTCCAAGTTATCACTTGGTTACAACAAAAGATAGTCAGAAGCTCTTTACAATTAAAGCCCTCGGCTTAAAAGGAAAAAATATAAACACAAAAATGATATCACAAAAGTAGAGCCTTAAGCCCCTAAGCATCCCAAGTTATGTTCTTGGAGGTGTCATGTCACCTGTACCTAAAAATCGTTTCCCAAGTAGCGTGAGCCAAAGCCCAGTAGAGATATGCTAAAACAATGTATGAGATTTAACTAAGATATAAGATTCAGATAAATGTGCAACATTCTTAATCAACCCATATTCTTTCCAAGACCATTCAATATAGATAAACAATGCCTCAATTCATTTCCATTTCTATTCATTTATCCAAGTCAGTTCATTGACATTATTCATTGTTATCTAAACAATTCAAGACGAGACTACAACTCATTTATCAACACTTCAATAACAAACATTATCCAACACTTCCATTTTCTTGCCATTTTACGGAATCACATCCGAGGGAACCGGCACCCAAATATATATCAGATTTCGGGACTTCCACCCTAGACACTCCAACCAACTTAATTATCAATGAAGTCCATCCCATATCTCCTCCTAAACAATGGAGTACATCCCCTATCTCCTCCCAAACAATGATACATGTACAATGTATTTAAACATGTTGTCATATACGATGACTAATCAAATCACATATTCAACAATTTAATCAACCCATCATATTCAATGACATAACTCATATGACTAGTTTCAATTTACCTAGTCATCATGCAGTTTCCACAACAATCATAGCTATCCTCCACCGATAGCCCAAAACAGATATTTCTAAACTAATAAATAAATCTATCAACAGATAAATTATCAAATTCCCTTAGGTGAGTGATTTATCAAATCCAACTACACCATTCATTTACACATCCTCCAAATTTCACTTTTCCCACACCAATTTCATTATTTATACAAAATAATTATTTAACATAAATTAGGGCAATTTTCCCCATTTTTCCAAATGTCAACCACAAGTCTAAATTTCATCGTTTGAACTCATATAATCTCATCTTCAATACCGAACATATATTTCCATAACTCAAAATAGCAAACCCCTCTTTAAATTTAGAACCCAAAACCCTAACTTCATCCAAATCACACCCAACTCCCACCATTTATACTAAATAACAAATACCTAGGTTAAAATTCATAAAAAGAGTAGAATATCCCTACCTCAAATGTAGAGCTTGAAAAGGAAGAAGGAGAATCTCGAAAATGCCCAAAATCAAGGTTTACTTGGATGGAATGGAAGCCCACAATATGCTACACCTTTTTCTCAAAGGAAGTAGAGTAGAAACCATTAGATTCAAAGGAGTTTGTAGACAGAAGTTGGGTTTGTAGAGAGAGGGACAGCCGATCTAGGGTTTTGAGTGAAAAGAAGTGCAAAAAGTGATGAAAGGCATCATTGCTGCGAACTGACATATGCGACCTTCGCTCGAGCGAAGGAGTTGTCGCTCGAGCGACTAGAGACACAAAATACCTCGCTCGAGTGTAAGAAGTATCGCTCAAGCGTAGAATGCGAAGCTTCAGGTCTGCCATAGACGCAGACGCACGCTTGAGCGCAAGAAGTCTCACTCGAGCGAAGAAACAATTCCACAAGCCTCGCTCGAGCGCAATAAGCCTCGCTCAAGTGAAGAACTTACACCTTCCCAGAAAAGCTGCGTCTGGGGAAAAAAACCTGAAGACCCTCAAGTCTTGCTCGAGCGAAAGAAGCTCGCTCGAGCGAAGAGGCAAATTACACAAAGCTCGCTCGAGCGCAAGAAGCCTCGCTCGAGCGATGAAGCAAAAATCTGGGCAACAACCATTTGAACCCACTAACATCCAACCTGTTCCAAACTCGTCCAACAAGTCCCAAAACTCAAATTCAAAGAATTAAAGGAAGGAAACAAGACATAGATATCAACATATAATCACGGAACCCGAGTCTGGAACACAATAAAGGTCAGGGTAAAACCGAGATCGCTATAACCTCCGCCCCTTATAGAATTTCGTCCCCGAAATTTTAGTACAAGTTTCAAAACCAAGATTATCCAATTTTCAAAATGATCATAATTCAATTCTCATCATCATGACCTATCCATCGGTCATTCCATCTCTTCTCAAGAGAACGATTTCACAAAATATAGCTCAACATATATTACCAATATGCATGATTCAAAATTTTAGCTAATTTCAAGTTTTTCCCAAACATATTTTATGTTTATAACATATTTACATTTCCAAAACTTAAACAACATATACAATGTTCATATTAAACTTGCATTCCCGAAACGCATTCAACATTTACAATGCCTTCAAAATTCAAAACATATACAATCTTTTTATGGTTCATAAACGAATCTAAAATTTCAACATACATTCAAACATCAACAAATAAGTCTGGATATTTCTCACGGACTTCCAATTCACGATCCCAAGTTGCTTCCTCAACCCCGTGATGTTTCCACAGTACTTTGACCAAGGGAATTGTCTTGCCTCGCAAGACTTGGTCCCGCCTATCCAAGACTCTCACCGGTCTCTCCTCATACGAGGCATCCTCGTCTACCTCTAAGTCGGTCCAATCCAACACATGTGATGGATCCGGCTCATACTTCCGAAGCATACTGATATGAAACACGTCATGCACTCCGAAAAGTTATGGCAACAACGCCAAACGATATGCAACCTCCCCAATCCGCTCAAGGATCTCAAAAGGGCTAATAAACCGAGGGGATAACTTCCCACTCTTCCCAATCTTATCAAACCTCGTCTAGGTGATATTTTCAAAAAGACATGATCACCCACCTCAAATGACAAAGGTCTCCTCCTATGGTCGGCATAACTCTTTTGGCGACTCTGGGCTATAACCAACCTCTTACGGATAAGTGTCATTTTCTCCGTCGTTTCCCGAACCAACTCCGGACCTCACAAAGGTGCATCACCCACCTCGGCCCAACACACAGGAGACCTACATGGTCGGCCATACAAGGCCTCAAACGGTGCCATGCCAATACTCGATTGGAAACTGTTATTGTAGGCAAACTCCACTATTGTAGGCAAACGGTGCCATGACTACAAAACGGTGTAGACACCCCATTTTTGACCGTCCTCAAGACTTGGATGTCACCGCTTGAACACTCGGTGATTATCCATGTTTGTGTTCGTTTGGAGTTCCCGGAGTTCTCGGCTACGCGCCTTGCCTCAGGATCTCCGAACTCGACCGTTTTGTGTCTGGTTTTGCACCAAACACTTGTGTTTTGCCTTGGAGGGGCAAGGAATGCCTTGTAAGGCATTCCCACACACCACCGGCAGTGGCTAGAGGCCACCGGCTGGTTTTTGTTGCCACTGGCAATATATATTGCCGGCCGGCACTCTTTGTTGCCGGTCGGCACTCCATTTTGTCAAAATGACAATTTTGAGCGGCCGACCACTGTTCATCTACTTTTTGTAGATATTTTGTGCCAGCTGTGATAGCTGGCACCCACCCCATTCCCCTCCATACACGTGTATGGAGGGATTTCCCTCTTGGATGGCTTGTTTTGTAAGCTTTACAAGAGGGAATTGCCTATATAAGAGAGGGTCTTCTCTTGGCATTAGGGTTAGACACTTGTTAGACATTTTAGACAGCTTTGGAAAAGCTTGAGTTCTAGGGTTAGAGTTAGATATATTTTCTATCTCCATAAGTGTGTGTTTTGTGCCATTTTTGCTCACACACACACACTAACACACCATCTCTTGGACTTGAGACCCTTGGAGGCTTGTTTGAGTGTTTTGGAGGTGGATTCAAGCTCAAGAAGGCTGCTGGAGCATCATTTGTGAAGGTGGTCTTCAAGGGTAAGAAACTTCCCTTTTATTCCCCATTTTTGGATCCTACTTTTGCCTATCTTAGAACAGTTTTTGTGTTTAGTGTATAACATAAAAAAGTTTTGTTTTTAGGCCCTCTTGTTAGTTTATTAAGAGTGTTTTGTGCTTTGGGGAAGTTTGACCCCTCTTAGGCCTTGTAAGGCCCTTGTTTTGTGCCATTTTGTGCAAGTTTCGAGACTTTGGTGTTTGGGCCTCTTCACCACTGAAATCTTGAGGGATTTCAGTGGTGGGGATGGTGCCTTGAAGTCTCCAAAAGGGGAGGGCCACCCCCTCTCCTTGTTGTCCTTGAAAGGGACCATTTTTGGCCTCTTGAGGGAGCCTATGTTTGAGTGTGTGTTGAGCATGCCATGGCTGTATTTCATGCTTATATGCCATAATATAACATGTTTTAAGTTGGTTTTGGTGTACCATGCATGCTTAGCATACCTACCATGTAATGCCTTGTAATTGCCTTAATATGCCATAGGTTGTTAGCCTTTGTTCGAGCATGTTTTAGGCTTAGCCTTGTGAATGTTTTGTGCTTATTTTGCCATGCTTTAGGTCTGTCCATAGTTGTTTGGATCGATTTTGGCATGCTTAGTATAGCTCCTTTGCATTTGTGGCTTGTCGGGCTTGTATGCCTCAAGTATGTGAATGTGTAGCATGTGTTGATTGCATCATTTTGGTGGTTTGGAACCATCCAACATGTAATTTCAGTCCCTTTGGCATGCTCATATGCTTGCCTTAGTTGCCTCTTTGTTGCTTTGAGAGCATGTGTTGTATGCCCTATGTTTTGACCATTGTGCATGCCTTTGAATTTGAGTCATTTAGATGCCATCTAAGTGGTCCTTTTGGGCTTAGTTTTATGTGTTAAAACTCTGTTTTGGTCGCCTAAGTCTGCCATGTGTGGTTGTACTAAGTGTAGTTCATTGCCTCTTGGTGAGCCTCAATACTTGGGCCATTTGCATGCTTTTGTTTATCTTGTTTGAGTTGGTTTGGCACCTCTTCTAACATGATTTCAGAGCTTAACTTGCATGCTAATTGTTCATATTTGTGCCCTTTTAAATGTGTTTAAAAGTTGCCCCATTATGCTTTAAGTATTGGACCATGAGTGCTTGCATGTGTGTGTGCATTTTGGCCTTCATTTCCTTGGTTTTGGCTACTGATTTTGGGCCTATTTGGAGTTGCCTAAGTCATGTTTAAGTCCACCCCTTTGCTTGGTTTGCATGCTTGCCTTGTATGTGTGTTTGCATACTAGCATTCTTGTTTGCATCCATGTTGCATACTAGTTGACATGTTTAGGATTGCACACATAGACATGCATGCCTTGTTCCTTGATTTGGTGATAGGAATTGGGCCTCTTTTGTTTGATTGGTTTGCATTTCATTTGACATGAAAGTGCACACTTGATTCTTTAGGCCATCATGCATGGAAATGCGTGATTGGTGGCCCGAGAATCGAGGCACATCCTCCCTTGAGTCATTAACATGATAGGGAATGTGATTGGTGCATACATAGCTTGAATTGCATTGCCATGCAAGATTTTGCCCTCTGCTGCTGTGAGTTGCAGGTTCTGCAGGAACTTATTGCCGGCCGGCAGTATTTAGTGCCGACCGGCAGTCAATCGATGGCCGGTGGATCTATTTTGTGCCGATGGCCACATCCTAGTGCCGGTGGTCATTTTACTTAGCCGGTGGGATCCCCCAGTGTCCTGAGAGGCATTCCTGAGACTTTGGCAGTTTTCAGAGGAGCAAAGCAGGGAAAACAGAGGCAGACTATGCATGGCAGTGCGATTCCGAGCGAATCCGAGCAGCGCTGCATCTGACCCGCTTCCCGAGGGCTTTACTGTTTTAATTAGATTAATTAATTTGTTTAGTTAATTTAATTAATTTGTAATATTTAATTAGCTTGCGTAGTTAATTAATTTGTATTATTTATTTGGTCCCTCCGAGCGAGGGCAAATCTGTAATAAGCGTGTGTGAGTGGTGTGTATGTCTTCCAACCCCCACTTCTTTCTTCCCTTTTATTTACCTGCTTATGATGGTAGATTAGGGCACGTTTATTTTAGCATACCTTATGCAATGCATGCGTGCATCCATGCATTTGTTGACATGCACCGGGCTCGGTACATCATACAAACCGCATCGTATCTTCAAATCTAACTTGAATACGTGCATCGAATGATTGCATTCCACATGCCATTTTAGGGTTAGCCGAGCCTGCTCTAAACTGCATCTCTGTATGTGTTGCATTAGCCACTTAACATGAACTAGGGCATGCATGTTTGCTAACTAGTTTATTGTTTTGGCACGGAGTACGATGTAAGTATTTATGCTTTAGCATATCGCATGCGTGTGAATGTTAACATGACAGTATGATTACCATGTGGCTAAATGCTTATATGAGATAAACTGTTTGAATGCCTGTGGGTGGAGGTTGGATTGCTTGAGTTGGAAAAACTCGTTGAAATCCGTGTTTTAGCCTACTTGCGAGTAGCAAATTCCAAACGCTTTTCAAAACGAACGGATATGCAATGCTTGTTTCCAAATTAGGCAATCTAGTCTATACTTGTTTGCTGCGCGCATAACATAGTAATTCTAGGCTAATAACCGGAATAAGAACACAACGTTTTCAAAATCGGATATCACGGTTAGTAGAGGCCGGTCTTCGGACCGGGCGAAAGGGGGTGCTCATAGCTGACCTTCCCCGATCGTACCCAAGCTCCCGAGCCAAGACATTTGGTGATGACGGACACGTGGCCTTCGGCACCGAGTCAGGGTTTCCTAAATTTCCCATTTTAAAAATATTTAGGTGGCGACTCTGTATCTGGCAAAGCAGTCCATGTTTGGCACTTCTTTTCAAAATCTGTTTTTTTCTCAAAACGATTTGCCAGAGTTGGACTCTTTGGTTCAGATTTAGAACCGACACAAATCGAGTCCGAACTGTAACCCCGTTGAGGTCCCCTCGCGGGCATGTTACAGTTTCTGGCGACTCTGCTGGGGATTTTAGAGAGCTTGACTCGAACTCGTGATATCCTGTTTTGATTTCATTTATGTGTCTCTTTGCATTGCATGTGCATTGGTGCGCCTAGGACACCGTGTTGGCCATCTGCTATTCCTGAGCGGTTTGCTGGAGGCTTGTCTTGTCAAGGCATGACCATAAGGCTGACCGGTTGCGGGCTCTGCCAGTATGGGAACACAAACCCCGGTTTTACCGGGGCACCCTTTTGACCATTCGACCTAGTGCATATTCGGATCCATAGTGACCATTCCAAACTAGGACAGGTTGCTTACCCGATATAGGTTGTTTGAAGCCGCTGTGTGCGTAGTGAAACCCTAGCTCCTGACAAAATAGGACAGGGAAGCCCTACCCCAACATAGGGGTGTATTGGCTCTCTTTTACCTGCTATGTGCTTTAGAGTGTATCTCTGCAGGGGAATGCATATATCAGTTTGCAAGATTTAGCATCAGGCCCGAGGGCACTTGTATTAGTGTTGTTGAGAATCAGTTATGTCTGCGGGTATCAGTTCAGTTTTGAACAGTGATTCTGGGGAACAGTGATCAGTAGTAGAGTGCAGTTGTTCGGCTACACCCGTGTTTGATCTGTTTGGGGCTGAAATACTGCTTGTTTTCCGTTTCAGTTCAGAGATTCAGAGAATTGATCCAGAACAGCTAGTGTCTTCTCCTTGCTGAGGCAGGACTTAGCATGACGCAGAATTCAGAAGAGATCGTGGTCATGACGGCCGCGTTGGATCAAGGAATCACCCTACACAGTGAGACTACTGTTGATATGCCGCATCCACCCAGATCGCCGGCTGCGCACCCAGTTTGGGCCCCTCAACTATATCAGGCTCGCGAGCCTACTACATTTGAACTAATGGGAATGATAGGTGATCTTCAAAGATCCGTGGCGGATCTCGCCTATGGAATGTCAGTTTCACCGCCAGCCGCACCGTATGCCGGGAGCTTTGTACCCCAGGAGCCCCCGCTGTTGGGCCGAATTGTTATTGAACTTAGTCAACCGGAGATGGCCTCCAGTTATAACAATGACATGTCAACACCAACTCAAATCCTAGATCAGGCTGAGGCCAGAGACAAAGGTAAAATGAAGACAGATGCCGACCCTATCGAACAACTGCTGTGGGCAGTAGAGGCTTTGAAAGCCGGGGAATGAACAAGCAACAGATATCTGCAGTTGTGTCAAAAGCTGTGGAGGATGCTTTCCCCACTCCGCCTGAGGGCAGTTCCAGTCAATCAGAGAACCGGGATAGGCCCCGTCATGCCAAAATAGTTCTTCCCACTCCCAACCTTGCATCCGGAAAGGATCAGAAATCCAAGGCCGCCCCCGCCGACCCGTTCGCTAGTACATCTAGCAAGAGTGCTCAGGCTCCAAAGTACCTGCCCCGAGGGCGCAGGGTCTTCCATGCTTTCTACATGCCATTGTCCAAGGCACTTCAAATCCTTGCCGAGAGGGGGCACCTTAAACCCCTGGAGCCTCGGCCCCTCCCGAAGAATCTCCCTGCTACTCATGACCCTGCTCAGTACTGTGCGTACCACCAGCAGACAGGCCATGCTACCGACAATTGTTTCCGCCTCCGGCATGAGGTGCAAGATTTGATTGACAACGAGGTTATCCCCCCCCCACCTCAGCAAAGTCCGTCACCACCCAGTTGTTGGATTTTGAGGACACAGATACTGCGAGTATGTAATCAGAAGGTGAACCGCCTGTGGGCAGTGCCTGGCACGTTTTTGGATGTGGCGTTTGGCACGCATTTTTGGGCATCTGTTAATGTTAATTTTGTAAATTCTGACTTGGGTGTCGAGTCAGTCTTTTGTTTTGTCTTGAGTCTGTCTCTCTGTATTGAGTCAGTCTTTTTGCTTACAGGGTCTGTCTTGTTGTAATGAGTCAGTCCCTCTTGTATAGAATACCAGGTGATTCCGGGGTTGTTGCCTCGAACGCCGTTTTGTAATTATCCTTTTGTTTTCCTTTTGAGTCTGTCTCGGTTGAGGAGCCAGTTGCATCTGAGAAATCTTGAATGAAACAGCCGTGGCTATCACGTTCTGTACTTATTGCTATTTGAGTCAGCCGTGCCAGAGGATGTGAATGGAACGACAGTACATACCACCTACTCTCTTGTGCCTTGAACATCGTTATAATGACCTAAGCTTTTCATAAAACCCTTTTCGAACACTGCGGTGAGAAAAACGAAGAGGAATGAATTCCTCGGGTTTTGCAAAATTTTGATCATTTTGAGAGAAAGAGAGGCATGCTAAGCTTTTAATGAATGAAATCATGCTTGTCGGCGTGAGTACTGAGAAGGATCCTGGTTCGATCCAGACTGGTTCCACACTATCTTCTGCGCGAGCGATTTGTCGCTTTCTTAAAAACTTTCAAAAACAAAATGTTTCGCGCAGTCTTGCGAAGACCTGTGTGGAATCGCTCTTGAGATTGTGCAGCCCAGGATCGCTCTCAGCCTCAAGATTCAATTTATCTGTTGCAAACTGGAATCCGTTCAAAACATTCAACAGTGCCATGAAACGCCTGTGTGGCCCATTTTGAGGCAGCCCTCGAGCAAGGGGCATCAAAGTCAGATCAAGGAGATCAGATCCCACCAAGCAAGGTTCGTGAAGTAACCGTGATGGACTTTTCTGCAAATCAACACAACAGTCATTCTTCGGGATACAGAAAGGCTTCAATCTCAAAACCATTTGGCATGGGCTTGCTACACTTTTACCCTTTGAGAGGCTCGCTGGGCTGAAAACCCGGAAGGGCGATCCAGGCAAAAGTTAGAGCAAAGAAAAGAAAAGAAAAAAGAAAAAATAGAAAAAGAAGCGAAAGAAAAGAAATGAAAATGCAAAAGAAAAGAAAAGAAAAAGAAGAAGAAAAACATAGCTCGCAAGGTCGAAAACCCGCATTGGGCACCTTGGCAAAAGTTAGAGCCTAAACAGTGAAGGTTAAAATACCCGAGTGTACCTTAACCGGAACTACGTAAGGCTTGATTCCCATGTTTGGGATACGTAGGCAACTTCATCCTGAAGTCCAGCCCCCAACGTTTCCATAGCGTCTCAGTCCATGTCATGGTTTTGATCACTTTTGCCTCCTCTGAATCCAACGTCTCGATTGCAGCAACTGGGAACTACGTGATCAACTTCCTCTTGAAGTCCAAACCACCAACACCTTCCAGGTGACTGCGTCCATATATTGATTCAAACCGTCTTCGTCTCCTCCGCGTCCGAGGGTCCGACCGTCGTCAACAAGGACTGACTTACAATGTGCCGCGGCATCATCCAAACAAGGGGCAACTTTCCGTTGCCATACAGTGCCATAAGTTGCCCTGAGTTACCGTCCAAACCAGGGGCAACTTTCCGTTGCCTTATCCCCTTTAAGCCAGGGGCAATTTTCCATTGCCTCCGATCCGAGGTTGCATATCTCGAGGGTAAGTTCCGCGCTCGTTGAGCGTTGACTGTTTGCAAAAATAGTTTTTGAAAATTTTCACTAAGTTGACTTATTTTCTCAAAAACTATTTCATTTTTCAAAATTGGACCATCTTCTTGGACCCAAAAGGAGAATTTTCAGTGCTCACAGCCTGATTCGCATGATTTTCAAATCAAAATCGAATAAGTGTGTTAATCCGACTCTCATTCTTGATCAAAGCTGTTTTAGAAAACAAAAATGGTCAAAGTGACGAACTAGGGGCACAGTTGAGTCAGGTCTTCTGTCTTTCCCCCGTCAACATACTCGCCGAAAAGGCACTCTACCCACTGGGAGAAATAGCCGTGAGCTAACAGTGTTGGGCGTGAACCTGCCACTTCCTATTCATCTATTAGTCACCTTGGGGAGGGATGAAAAATGAGAGAATAAAGAATAGAGAGGAGTAAGTTGAGAGAAAAGTAAGAAAAGGGTTTTGAGAGAAAACCGAGCCTGAGGGCCGAGTGATGTGAGTATCACAAATCAGAAAGGGTGGGAAATAATACCCGGAGGAATTGGCTCCTCGAGATTGAGGTCTTTTTGTAAACATGTCTGTGTGTCGTGTCTTTTGATTTGTCGGTCTTGATTTTGGCTTTGAGTCTTTTCCGAGTGTGTTCGTTGTGTTTGGGTCGTGTGCCTTTCGTTTCTCTGTTTGAGTCTGTCTCGCTGTGTTCTGTGGTAGGCTCGATACCCCGGTTGTGAAACCCCTTTTTTCAAAAAATCGTTTGTGCTCAGAATGCTGTGCCATTCTCTACATTCGTGCGAAGCAAGAGAAGAAAGGGAAAATTTGGGACATCCGAGTGTTTTCAACTGCAACCGTGTCAGTTTTGTGATCCGTCTTGTCAGATTGGGTTATTTGTTCAGGGTTTGCTGTGTGCAGAATGAACCAAGTGCTGTGTTATGGGCTGTATGCAGATCAATCCCCAGTAGAGTATGGGCTGTATTATGCAGTTTGAGTAGTGCTTTGTATGAGTTGTTTGCTGTTAGTTGGTTGGTTATCCGATTATCATAGTGCAAGTGCTCAATTACAAGTGTTCATTTTCAGACAACAGATCAATATCATTTACATTTGAGGTGTAATATGATGCAATACAGTGCAAGGTATGAAATATACACAAATGTAAACACTCTTTTAGACAAAAGTTTGTTTCATTTCATATCATCTTTTCAAGTACATAAGTTTTGGAAACAAAATCTGCCTGCGGCAGTACAAAGTACCCTAACTACTACCAAAAAGGAAAAAAAAAAAAGGGGCAGTAAAAATCTGTATCAAATGTCAAAAATGGCTCTGGGGCCGTCAATCTGTCCTGGTCCTCTTCCTGGACGAGGGTCCAGGAGCGTCATCAACAGGGGCACCACTAGGGGCATCACCGTCTGAGCTCGAGTCCGAGCCATCATCGGTCTCCTCCGCCTCTGTCTCTGCCTCAGACTCATCATCCGAAACCGGAGCCCGCGAGTTGCTCCCGACATGAGTGCGCCCCCCTCTGGTGCGGGGATATGCTCTGCCATCCCGAGTAGAAATGGGAGGTCCTGCTGGAGCACCACCCACCGGAGGAATCTGGAAGGGAGGCTGAAAAAGCATGAAAGGCAAATACATCAGAATACTGTGAGCAGTTTATCAGTGCAGAATGCAGTGTATGAGTACAGTGTATAGATGCCGTGAGCAGTGAAAGTGCATAATGCAATATGAGCAGTGTGAATACTGTGAGCAGAATCATACAGCATGCAGTGTATGAGTACAGTGTGTATGAAGCAGTGCCGTGAATGCAGTAATGAATACAGTGTAGTAATGCAGTGAATCAGTGAGTACAGTGTAATGTCGTGAGTGAATCAGTACAGAGTATGCATGAATGCGTGAGCAGTGTATCAGTACAGAATGCAATGCGTGAGTACAGTGTATCAGATGCCGTGAGCAGTTTATCAGATGTTGTGTTGTGCATCAGATTATGTAAAGCAGTTTGTGTATGGTTTGAGGCTGTGGTCAGAAAGAACATACCGGAATGCTGTAAAGGGCTAGGAGGTCGAAAGTCCGCTGGAGCATCCCCATCATGGAGGCATTCATCTCCAATGACTGCCGGGTGTATCCAGAAGACGCCTGCAAAAGTATCAGATGCATCAGTATTCTGTGGAATATCAAATAAACTGAAATGAAATAACAGTGCAAGATGAAGAATGAAGTAATACATACCGGAGGCAAGTCGGGGACACCGACAAACTCATGATCAGCCGGCGGAGGGGCGAAGGGGATCTGATAGGTCGCCCCACCCTGCCCTCTGAAAGTCAATGCAGCGGGCAGAGCAGGCCAACCGGTCCCTCGCCCTCGCTGAACTCCCCCCCTGCCACGGACTCGAGCTCTCCTCGGCGCTCCTACTCTTGCTCCTGCCGCTGGCGCCGCTGGTCCCTCCCTCTCTACTCGGCGGCCGCCGCTCAGAGGTCGCATGATAAAGGTCCGGACATACTCTGAGTAATCGCTCTCGCCTTTGAAGTGGTCTGCCTCCCAGCCGATGGTGTAATCTGCCATCTGCTCGGCAGTGAAGCGCTCAGTATCCCGCATGTGCTCGGGAGGGTGCACTGGGACTATCTGCTCAGGCAAGCCTAGGGTCTGACGCAAGAAACGCTCGCCCAGGTACCAAGCCCGACAGACCGGACCCTCCAGCAGAATCCGAAAACGCGAGGTCTCATCGGCGCCGGCAAACCGATCCCGCGCCACGGCTGGCAAAGGAGCCCAAGGCTGCCAGGTGACCTGAAAATGCAATACAGTTTGTTACCTACTATTTTTGAAATATGCAGTGAAAAGGCGAAGCTTAAATGAACTGCAAGTAAAACATACCTCGGCAGGGGTGATGGTGTCGAAGTAGCGGCGGAAGAAGCTGAAGGTCTCTCGGGGCCTCCGCACGCACCTCCCGTCAAAGCGGCGTGAAAAAGGGACGACCAGAGGGGTCTCTGCATCGGGTACAGGAGCGAGCCTAGAAAAGTAGGCGTAAACCCACAACTGCAAAATAAATACCAGTGCTTTTATCAGATAAAGCAGAATACAGAATAAAAGGTAGAAATAGCAGAGCTGTGTGTTGTACAGTGTATTGTGCAGAGTATACAGTGTGAGCAGTGTACAGTCAGTGTGAAGCAGAGTATGTGTGTGCCGTGTGTACAGTATACAGCAAGTGTAAAGCAGACTATAGTGTGTACAGTATACAGCAAGTGTAAAGCAGACTACAGTGTGTGCAGTGTGTAGAGTACAGAAAATATAGAACTGAAATGAAAGGCAGAAAAAGAAATGTACCTCCCAAGCACGCCAGTAACCCCCGAGCAACTGTCCGCTGCCGCGGGAGGCTGAGCTCATATATCCATAAAGGGTGGCCAGAGCGGCACCACCCCAGTCATAATGTAAAATGTCCCTGACATCCACCAGTGCGCTGAGAAGGCAGAGAGGCACTGTGTTCGCCCGGTCGGCGAAGATGGTCGTCCCAAACAGGAACATGAGGAAGCCGCGTGCATATCTCTCTACGGCCTCTGGGGTCATCGGAGCTGCATCGACGAGGAGGGGCTGGACCCTGAACTGCACCTCGAACCAGGAGTACCGGACGAAGCCGGGACGCGCGAGAGGCGGTGCCACGCCAAGCAAGTAGACCTGAGCCGCGGTCCACTCATCCATATCAATGTCAAAGGGGATCGGATCACCCCCTACCCCGATGCCTGTGAGCACCGAGAAATCATAAGGGGTCATCGTCATGTCCCCGGTCGCAGACAAGTGAAATGAATCGGTGGTGTCCCACCACCTCTCCACCAGAGCGGCAAGGAGAGGTCTGCATGTCGTAAGCTGGGAGAGTCCCCTGCAAAATGCGCCAAAGCCGGCCTGGTCCACAATATGGCGAACTGCGTCGGGAAGCTCGGCGTACCACACACGAGCGACGGTATTCCCATACCCGCGGATGGTATGGGAATCTCCCTGTTTTCAAACAAGCAATTGTGAAGCAATATAAAATGTACAGTTTTGAAGAAACAGTCAAAATCAGTGCAAATTTGGCATGCGTGCATATATTCAGATTCAAACAGATACCGGGTGTCGGTGTGCTTACGGTGAACTACAACATGTGATGCGTCAGCGTGTTTGAGTGGTTCAGTGCAAATTTGGCATGCGTGCAAGTTTTTCAGATTCAAACAGGTACCGGGTGTCGGTGTTTGCAGTGAAATACGGTGTGTGCCGTGGTTTGAATGGTTCAAGGCTAGTGCAGTGTGTGCACGTGTGGGTCTTAAACAGATAATCAGTTGCAAACGCGTTTGTAATCAATTACAATTTACTGTGTTTCAGTGTATCAGAACTAAGCAATTAAAGAATGCAATCAGCTATGGCAGTTGGCAGTTAAAAGATTCTACGTTGCAGAAAGTAAGACGGAGAAAGAAAGTTACCTCGGAAGCGCCGGAGGATAGGTGGGAGGCAGGCTCGCGTAGCAGCAGCTCGGGGTCCAACGCCATGTCGAAACTCCTGAACTGGCGCAGTCCGTCAGGTGGTAAAACGTGAATCGCCGGCCGGTAGGTCGCCGGGTAGAACGGGCGCTCGCTCAACGGGAGGAGCTCGACCTCGGGATCCATCTCGTGATCCGAGGGAGTCCCACCGCGTGGAATGTCGTCGGCCATATCGAGAATGATGAGAAAATGGTCGAGGGATGGAAATCGGGTCGAAATACGAAGAGTCAACTGAAAAGTCAACCCCCGGGAGGGTGGAAAATGGCCGGAAAGGTCGGGATGTGAAAAGGCATGGAAATGAAGAGGAAATCGAGGGGAACAAGTCCCAAAAAGGTGAAAATAGCAAAAGGAGCGTCGAAACGAAGTTTCAATCGGTCCAAAATGTTCGAAACGCGATGAACTTCGCGAATCGAACGACGAAAAAGGCGCGAGAACGCAAAGAAATGAGGAAATGAGGAGAGAAAAAGGCTCTAGAGAGAGAGAGAGATGGTTTTCGGCGGAGGGGAAATAAGAAAATAGGGTTTAGAAACCCTATTTTAAAACACCTGAAGCGAAAAGTCGAATCTGCCCCGACTCAGCAACTTTTTGCCGGTCGGCAACATTTTGTGCCGGCCGGCATAATATTGTGCAGATGGAATTATTTTTCAGTCGATGGACAGCCGGTGGCCTCCTAGCCCAGCCGGTGATGTTCCCACAGCCTTGTTTAGGCAATATGAGTGGTTTTTGGTCTTCATAGCTCAAGAAAGTGCAAGAAAGTGTATCTCCGACGCTCAACCGGCCTCCGTTTTGACCTCGGACTATGTCTTCTGTGCATGGTACTCAAATTCATGCAATGTTGTATCCTTTTGTAACCTTTTGTCTTTTGCAAGATTCAAAAGTTGCCCCGTGTGCGTTGCACGCGTTCATCGCACTACTTTGGTGCATTACATCGCGCCGTCATGCGCCTCACAGTTGCATTGTTATGCACGTACTACACGCGTTGTAACACGCACCCCTTGCATTGTCATGCACATCTCGTATGCCTTAACATTGCATTTTCAAATACATACGTCACCTTGCGCATTGTTCACGTTGTTATACATTCCCTTGCCATGCGTCGTCATGCATTCCGAAACACGCGCGTTGTTACGCATTTGAGTCAATTTGCATTGGCTTGCATCTTATGAGGCATGCGTGTCTCATTTGTTACATTTTACACTCCATATGGCATGCGTGTCACACTTACATCATGTTACCTTTCGTGTGGCATGCGTGTCACATTGGCCTCTTTCGCATAGGCACGTGTGCCTCATTTCCATTGGCATGCGTGTCTCACTTGCCTCATGCATTGCCCCTCGGGTCTGGCGAGACCTTAAACATGCACGGTCTAGGAGACCTTAAATCCTTGGGAGGTGCAAGACCTTCATGCGCGTTATCCGAACGCACCACGCTGTTTTGCGCACCTCATTGCATTTGGCATGCATTCTATCGTGCAATCCTACACATCGCACTGTCTTGTGCACCACACCTCAATTCATGCATTGCCCCTCGGGTCTGGCGAGACCTTAAACATGCACGGTCTACGAGACCTTAAATCCTTGGGAGGTGCAAGACCTTCATGCGCGTTATCCGAACGCACCGCGCTGTTTTGCGCACCTCATTGCATTTGGCATGCATTCTATCGCGCAATCCTACACATCGCACTGTCTTGTGCACCACACCTCAACTCATGCATTGCCCCACACGGGTCTGGCGAGACCTTAAGCACGCACGGTCTAGGAGACCTTAAATCCTTGGAGGGTGCGAAACCTTCACATGCATATGTCATGCATCATTTGTAAACATTGCATATGTCATGCATTTCAAAAAAAAAACCAAAACAACAAAAAAATATTGCATATGTCATGCATCATTTTTAAACATTGCATATGTCATGCATTTCAAAAAAAAAAAAACAACAAAAAACACATGCATATGTCATGCATCATTTGTAAACATTGCATATGTCATGCATTTCAAAAATCAAAAACAACAAAAAACACATGCATTGTCATGCATCATTGTAAATATTGCATTGTCATGCATTCCACTGTAAATATTGCATATGTCATGCACCATTGTAAATATTGCATATGTCATGCATTTCAAAAAATCAAAAGCAACAAAAAACCATGCATATGTCATGCATTTCGTTGTAGTATAGTGCATATGTCATGCATTTTTTTTGTAAACATCCATCTATATTGCACTATAGTTTGCATGCACCTACTGCATTATCCACTCGCATTGTCGTGCATTCTTCACTTGCGTTGACGCGCATGTTTCGCTTCCATCTGCATTGTCGTGCATTCTTCACTTGCGTTGATGCGCATGTTTCGCTTCCACCCGCATTGTCGTGCATTCTTCACTTGCGTCGATACGCATGTTTCGCCTTCACTTATCCACTGTAAATATTGCATTTACATTCCATTGCATATTGTAAATATCGCATTGTAGCTTGCATGCATTCACTGCATCATCCTCCATCTGTGGCTTGCGCCTTTCCTTGTTGAGCTTGGTCTGGTATGTGCCCTTACTTTTCACGTCAAAACACAGTTCTGCATGTGTACGCGCCTATTCTTTGATGAACTTGGTTTGAGGGTTGCGGCACCTTTTCTGTGTTAGACATGGCTTGTTTGTGTACATGCCCTTCCTAGGCAAGATACGGTTTGGCTACACGCCATATCCATTTCTATTGCATTGTAGTGTAAGTTTTGCATACGGCATTAGGATCATTGTTCTTTCCCTAGCGGGTTGTCACCCCACTTATGTCATTCCACCCAATACTTGTTCTTGTGTCCGTCTACATCACTCATAGTTCAGACATCGTTCTATGGTAGACGGACTTGTTACTTCCATCAATCTATTTGACATATGTGTAGTTTCGACCCGCTCATGATTAAATCATGATTCAATTGCTCTGCATTTAGTTTGCATAGTTTCATTTGCATTGCATTACCATTTGCATTGTTTACACTTAGTTTTGTATATATTGCATATCATTTTGCATTCATCATTGCATTGTCATGCATGTTGCTAACAATATCATACCTGTTAAGTTTGCTTTCTTTGCAGGCACGATATTGTATGTACGGTTCATTTGAGGCCGGTGCAACCGGACGAACCGCACAGGTATTGTATCCTCCGCGTGAGACGTACAGAGAATTACATAATTCTCTTACATCCTTTCTGCATTTTAGTGTAGTCTGGTGTATGCTGGCTTATAACTGTTGCATGTGTGCTTCGTTACAGCTTTCTTTGCATGATCATAAGTTATGCTCGGCTTCTTGCATTTTCAGTTGCATTTTGCCCCTGCCTTCGGGCGCATATCTTGTTTGTCTTGCATGTTTGTCCAAGTCTTCGGCCTTGTCAAAAATGGGTCGTCTCTGGGCTTTGACATTCACTCCCGTCATTGTTATGACTTTCGAGTTCTGTCAAAGAGGGGCAACTGTAGACACCCCATTTTTGACCGTCCTCAAGACTTGGATGTCACCGCTTGAACACTCGGTGATTACCCATGTTTGTGTTCGTTCGGAGTTCCCGGAGTTCTCGGCTACGCGCCCTGCCTCAAGATCTCCGAACTCGACCGTTTCGTGTCTGGTTTTGCACCAAACACTTGTGTTTTGCCTTGGAGGGGCAGGGAATGCCTTGTGAGGCATCCCCACACACCACCAGCAGTGGCTAGAGGCCACCGGCTGGTTTTTGTTGCCACCGGCAATATATATTGCCGGTCGGCACTCTTTGTTGCCGGTCGGCACTCAATTTTGTCAAAATGACAATTTTGAGCGGCCGACCACTGTTCATTTACTTTTTGTAGATATTTTGTGCCAGCTGTGATAGCTGGCACCCACCCCATTCCCCTCCATACACGTGTATGGGGGGATTTCCCTCTTGGATGGCTTGTTTTGTAAGCCTTACAAGAGGGAATTGCCTATATAAGAGAGGGTCTTCTCTTGGCATTAGGGTTAGACACTTGTTAGACATTTTAGACAGCTTTGGAAAAGCTTGAGTTCTAGGGTTAGAGTTAGATATATTTTCTATCTCCATAAGTGTGTGTTTTGTGCCATTTTTGCTCACACACACACACTAACACACTATCTCTTGGACTTGAGACCCTTGGAGGCTTGTTTGAGTGTCTTGGAGGTGGATTCAAGCCAAGAAGGGCTGTTGGAGCATCATTTGTGAAGGTGGTCTTCAAGGGTAAGAAACTTCCCTTTTATTCCCCATTTTTGCATCCTATTTCTACCTATCTTAGAGCTGTTTTTGTGTTTAGTGTATAACATAAAAAAGTTCTGTTTTTAGGCCCTCTTGATAGTTTATTAAGAGTGTTTTGTGCTTTGGGGAAGTTTGACCCCTCTTAGGCCTTGTAAGGCCCTTGGTTTGTGCCATTTTGTGCAAGTTTCGAGACTTTGGTGTTTGGGCCTCTTCACCACTGAAATCTTGAGGGATTTCAGTGGTGGGGATGGTGCCTTGAAGTCTCCAAAAGGGGAGGGCCACCCCCTCTCCTTGTTGTCCTTGAAAGGGACCATTTTTGGCCTCTTGAGGGAGCCTATGTTTGAGTGTGTGTTGAGCATGCCATGGTTGTATTTCATGCTTATATTGCCATAATATAACATGGTTTTAAGTTGGTTTTGGTGTACCATGCATGCCTTGCATACCTACCTTGTAAAGCCTTGTAATTGCCTTAATATGCCTTAGGTTGTTAGCCTTTGTTCGAGCATGTTTTAGGCTTAGCCTTGTGAATGTTTTGTGCTTATTTTGCCATGCTTTAGGTCTGTCCATAGTGGTTTGGATCGATTTTGGCATGCTTAGTATAGCTCCTTTGCATTTGTGGCTTGTCGGGCTTGTATGCCTCAAGTATGTGAATGTGTAGCATGTGTTGATTGCATCATTTTGGTGGTTTGGAACCATCCAACATGTAATTTCAGTCCCTTTGGCATGCTCATATGCTTGCCTTAGTTGCCTCTTTATTGCTTTGAGAGCATGTGTTGTATGCCCTATGTTTTGACCATTGTGCATGCCTTTGAACTTAAGTCATTTAGATGCCATCTAGGTGGTCTTTTGGGCTTAGTTTTATGTGTTAAAACTCTGTTTTGGTCGCCTAAGTCTCGCCATGTGTGGTTGTACTAAGTGTAGTTCATTGCCTCTTTGGTGAGCCTTAAATACTTGGGCCATTTGCATGCTTTTGTTTATCTTGTTTGAGTCGGTTTGGCACCTCTTCTAACATAATTTCAGAGCTTAACTTGCATGCTAGTTGTTCATATTCGTGCCCTTTTAAATGTGTTTAAAAGTTGCCCCATTATGCTTTAAGTATTGGACCATGAGTGCTTGCATGCGTGTGTGCATTTTGGCTTTCATTTCCTTGGTTTTGGCTACTGATTTTGGGCCTATTTGGAGTCACCTAAGTCATGTTTAAGTCCATTCCTTTGCTTGGTTTGCATGCTTGCCTTGTATGTGTGTTTGCGTACTAGCATTCTTGTTTGCATCCCATGTTGCATACTAGTTGACATGTTTAGGATTGCACACATAGACATGCATGCCTTGTTCCTTGATTTGGTGATAGGAATTGGGCCTCATTTTGTTTGATTGGTTTGCATTTCATTTGACATGAAAGTGCACACTTGATCCTTTAGGCCACCATGCATAGAAATGCGTGATTGGTGGCCCGGGAATCGAGGCACATCCTCCCTTGAGTCATTAACATGATAGGGAATGTGCTTGGTGCATACATAGCTTGAATTGCATTGCCATGCAAGATTTTGCCCTCTGCTGCTGTGAGTTGCAGGTTCTGCAGGAACTTATTGCCGGCCGGCAGTATTTTGTGCCGACCGGCAATCAATTGATGGCCGGTGGATCTATTTTTTGCCGATGGCCACATCCTAGTGCCGGTGGTCATTTTACTTAGCCGGTGGGATCCCCCAGTGCCCTGAGAGGCATTCCTGAGATTTTGGCAGTTTTCAGAGGAGCAAAGCAGGGAAAACAGAGGCAGACTATGCATGGCGGTGCGATTTCGAGCGAGTCCTGAACACGCGCTGCATCTGACCCCCTTCCCGAGGGCTTTACTGTTTTAATTAGGTTAATTAATTTGTTTAGTTAATTTAATTAATTTGTAATATTTAATTAGCTTGCGTAGTTAATTAATTTGTATTATTTATTTGGTCCCTCCGAGCGAGGGCAAATCTGTAATAAGCGTGTGTGAGTGGTGTGTATGTCTTCCAACCCCCACTTCTTTCTTCCCTTTTATTTACCTGCTTATGATGGTAGATTAGGGCACGTTTATTTTAGCATACCTTATGCTATGCATGCGTGCATCCATGCATTTGTTGACATGCACCGGGCTCGGTACATCATACAAACCGCATTGTATCTTCAAATCTAACTTGAATACGTGCATCAAATGATTGCATTCCACATGCCATTTTAGGGTTAGCCGAGCCTGCTCTAAACTGCATCTCTGTATGTGTTGCATTAGCCACTTAACATGAACTAGGGCATGCATGTTTGCTAACTAGTTTATTGTTTTGGCACGGAGTACGATGTAAGTATTTATGCTTTAGCACATCGCATGCGTGCGAATGTTAACATGACAGTATGATTACCATGTGGCTAAATGCTTATATGAGATAAACTGATTGAATGCCTGTGGGTGGAGGTTGGATTGCTTGAGTTGGAAAAACTCGTTGAAATCCGTGTTTTAGCCTACTTGCGAGTAGCAAATTCCGAAACGCTTTCAAAACGAACGGATATGCAATGCTTGTTTCCAAATTAGGCAATCTAGTCTATACTTGTTTGCTGCGCGCATAACATAGTAATTCTAGGTTAATAACCGGAACAAGAACACATAACGTTTTCAAAATCGGATGTCACGGTTAGTAGAGGCCGGTCTTCGGACCGGGCGAAAGGGGGTGCTCATAGCTGACCTTCCCTGATCGTACCCAAGCTCCCGAGCCAAGACATTTGGTGATGACGAACACGTGGCCTTCGGCACCGAGTCAGGGTTTCCTAAATTTCCCATTTTAAAAATATTTAGGTGGCGACTCTGTATCTGGCAAAGCAGTCCATGTTTGGCACTTCTTTTCAAAATCTGTTTTCTTTTCTCAAAACGATTTGCCAGAGTTGGACTCTTTGGTTCAGATTTAGAACCGACACAAATCGAGTCCGAACTGTAACCCCGTTGAGGTCCCCTCGCGGGCATGTTACAAACGGTCTAAGAACTCTCGGAAGATTCAGTTCATCAAGTCCATAAACACAGCTAGGGCATTAGTTAGCCCAAAAGGTATCACCAGAAACTCATTATGGCCATACCGCGTACGGAATGCCGTCTTCGGGATATCCTCCTCCCTAACTCTCAACTGATGGTAGTCCGATCTCAAATCTATCTTAGAAAAACAACGGGATCCTTTCAACTAATCAAATAGATCATCTATACGAGGCATAGGGTACTTGTTCTTAACCGTAACCCGGTTTAATTTTCGATAGTCAATACAAAGTCTCAAGGCCTCATCTTTCTTTTTAGCAAAGAGGGCCAATGCTTCCCAATGTGAAGCACTAGGGCGAATGAAACCCTTATCTAGTAATTCCTGGAGTTGAATCTTCATCTCACTCAACTCAGCTGGTGCAAAACGAAACGGTGCCATGGAAATCAGTGCCGTGCCAGGCACTAAATCAATAAAGAATTCAATCTCTCGATGAGGTGGTAAACTAATAAGATCCTCGGGAAAAACGTCCAAATACTCACAAACCACCTTTGGCAACTCAATCCGGGCCTCATCACACTCACTACTCATAAAGCTAGGGAGAAGACAACTAAGCTCCGCCCGCGCGGATCATACACTGGTGGCAAAACTCTACCAACCCAATCTCCCAAGAAATGAAAACAATCACCACTCAAGGTACATACAGTAACCCTCTGACGGTAGCAATCTATAATAGCCCAGTATGACGATAACCAGTCCATACCCAAAATAACATCAAAACCAATCATATCCATCAATACAAAAGAAAAAGGAAGCTGACGATCGACGACCTCTATATCACAGCCCCGACACCCCTATTTCAGAACCATCTCACCCTCAACAGGTGACACAACACAAATAGGAGATGCTAACTGTGCCAACTCCAACCCCAAAACCGATGTAAATGCAGAAGATATAAAAAAATGAGATGCACCCGTATCAATTAACACATTAGTAGTCGAGTTGCAAAACAAAAAGGTACCTCTCATAACAGACGGAGCTGGTACAAGATCCGGCGCGGTAACAGCATATACGCGCCCCGTAGGTCTCTGATCTACCTGCTCACGTCTCGGAGTGTAAGACTGCTGCACTGACTGAGCCGAAGAGGCTCCCTGATTAGCCCTTGAGGCCTATACTGACTGCGCTAGCTGGTGACTCAGTGTTTGCATCGAACCAGACGCACCAGGGTGCCACCCAACTGTGGGCAAAACCTCTTTAAGTGCCCCGCCTGCCCACACTGATAACAAGTGAGCGGCTGGCCTCTGCCCTGACTCTAGCCCTGAGAACAAGCCGAAGATGAAGCTGCTCGCTGCCCTTCTCCCCTCTGTGGGCAAGTTGGAGACTTGTGGCCCAACTAACCACATTTGTAACAAGTGATGTCTTCCTGACCACCTCTCCCAAAACCCAAACTGGGCACTGGAAAGGTAGATCTCGAATGCGCCCCCAAGGACTACTAAGGGTTAGAACCCCTCTGTCTCTCACTGTCCCCCTGACCATCCTGACTCCTCCTAGAGCCCCTCATCCTCTCCTCCTTCGCATGCATAATAGTCTCAAGATGGGTTGCAGCCTCTACAAGGCGCCCATACTCCCTAATCATGGACCCGGCTACTCGAAACATGAGTCCGGTCCGTAACCTCTTCTCAAACTCCAAATATCGGTGCTCCTCGGTCGCAACTAACTCCGGTGCAAACCTCGACAAACTAATAAAGGTGACCTCAAACTCAGCCACTGGTGTATTCAACTGCACCAACTTAGAGAACTGATCCCTCAACTTATCCCTCACCGTAGCGGGTAAGTACTTGTCTTGGAAAGCTTCAACAAAGGCCTCCAAAGTCCCTCCAATGCGCCCCCGAGCATACTTCCACCACTGACCCGCGTCTCCCTTAAGTTGGAAGGACGCCAAGGTCACTCTCAAGCCTCCGTCTTTGATGCCAAGCATCTTAAACGTCTTCGTCATCTGTTCCAACCACTCATCAGCCTTCAGTGGCTCCTTAGGGTCACCCAAAAACTCATCTAGATTCAACCGGAAGAACTCCCTCTTTAGAAAAGAAGGCCCTGCTTCAGCTACATGGGCCTGGACTTGATTCTCAGCCCTGAGAATGTCCATAGATTCCCTCAATGCCCCGGCCATTTCACGGGCTAAGGCACCCATGGCCTGTTGACCTACTGGCTCAGCCACGTTGGCCTGATCCACTCATTCCTCCTGTGCCGGAATCTCATCCAGTATAGGCATCTCATGCCTCCTAGGCCTACCACGCCTACCACTACGACCTCGTCCTGACATCCTAATAAAGGTAACAAAGAGATTAGCACATTTACAAATGTGCCGAAGTTATCTCACTCGCGTCCTAATACAATGGACAACTGTAATTCACTCCACGTAAGCACAGAATCACATAAACACATACGAATTTCATTTCCGGATAATGATCGTCCCGTGGCATTGCTAGAGTTCCAGTTAGAACGGCAGTGATCAAGTGCCTTTCCAACGGGACTCCCAGAAACCCATAGACCCGATCAACATCCCAGAAACTAAATCCCATACCCATATAGTCACATAACCATGTTATCATATAAGCACATAACATCATACTTAAGTATCTAACAAGCAAGACAAACCCATTGTGGTACTAACGACTTCCCACGTACCCAAAGTATTCAAACCCGGTACGCTCTGATACCAAGTTGTAACGCCCTCAAAATATTACATAAATCAATCATTCATTAGATCTACAAACATGATAGAAGAGTTATATTTTCATTCATCAGAGTCTGTGTTACAAGAGATATTACATGCATTACACTTTCATAACTGTTCATCTCAAAACCATAACATGTAACTCTAGTTTAGAACAACAAAATAAATGTCCTAAGAGCTTACATCTTTCAAAGTTATCACTTGGTTACAACAAAAGAGAGTCAGAAGCTTTTTACAATTAAAGCCCTCGGCTTAAAAGGAAAAAATATAAACACAAAAATGATATCACAAAAGTAGAGCCTTAAGCCCCTAAGTATCCCAAGCTATGTCCTTGGAGGTGGCATGTCACCTGTACCTGAAAATGGTTTCCTAAGTAGGGTGAGCCAAAGCCCAGTAGAGATATGCTAAAACAATGTATGAGATTTAACTAAGATATAAGCTTCAGATAAATGTGCAACATTCTTAATCAACCCATATTCTTTCCAAGACCATTCAATATAGATAACCAATACCTCAATTCATTTCCATTTCTATTCATTTATCTAAGTCAGTCCATTGACATTATTCATTGTTATCTAAACAATTCAAGACGAGACTACAACTCATTTATCAACACTTCAATAACAAACATTATCCAACACTTCCATTTTCTTGCCATTTTACGGAATCATATCCAAGGGAACCGCCACCCAAATATATATCAGATTTCGGGACTTTCACCCTGGACACTCCAACCAACTTAATTATCAATAGAGTCCATCCCCTATCTCCTCCCAAACAATGGAGTACATCCCTTATCTCCTCCCAACCAATGATACATATACAATGTATTTAAACATGTTGTCATATACATTGACTAATCAAATCACATATTGAACAATTTAATCAACTCGTCATATTCTATGGCATAACTCATATGACTAATTTCAATTTACCGAGTCATCATGCAGTTTTTACAACAATTATAGCTATCCTTTACCGATAGCCCAAAACAGATATTTCTAAATAGATAAATAAATCTATCAACAGATAAATTATCAAATTCCCTTAGGTGAGTGATTTATCAAATCCAACTACACCATTCATTTATACATCCTTCCAATTTCATATTTCCCACACCAATTTCATTATTTATACAAAATAATTATTTAACATAAATTAGGACAATTTTCTCCCTTTTTCCAAATGTCAACTACAAGTCTAAATTTCATCGTTTGAACTCATATAATCCCATTTTCAATACCCAACATATATTTCCATAACTCAAAATAGCAAACCCTTTTTTTAATTTAGAACCCAAAACCCTAACTTCATCCAAATCACACCCAACTCCCACCATTTATACTAAATAACAAATACCTAGGTTAAAATTCATAAAAAGAGTAAAATATCCCTACCTCAAATGTAGAGCTCGAAGAGGAAGAAGGAGAATCTCGAAAATGCCCAAAATCAAGGTTTACTTAGATGGAATGGAAGCCCACACGATGCTACACCTTTTTCTCAAAGGAAGTAGAGTAGAAACCATTAGATTCAAAGGAGTTTGTAAACAGAAGTTGGGTTTGTAGAGAGAGGGGCAGTCGATCTAGGGTTTTGAGTGAAAAAAAGTGCAAAAAGTGATGAAAGGCATCGTTGCTGCGAACTGATATATGCGACCTTCGCTCGAGCGAAGGAGTTGTCGCTCGAGCGACTAGAGACACAAAATACCTCGCTCGAGTGTAAGAAGTATCGCTCGAGCGTAGAATGCGAAGCTTCAGGTCTGCCATAGACGCAGACACACGCTCGAGCACAAGAAGTCTCGCTCGAGCGAAGAAACAATTCCACAAGCCTCGCTCCAGCGCAATAAGCCTCGCTCGAGCAAAGAACTTACACCTTCCTAGAAAAGCTGCGTCTGGGGAAAAAAACCTGAAGACCCTCAAGTCTCGCTCGAGCGCAAGAAACCTCGCTCGAGCGAAGAGGTAAATTACATAAAGCTCGCTCGAGAGCAAGAAGCCTCGCTCGAGCGAAGAAGCAAAAATCTGGGCAACAACCATTTGAACCCACTAACAACCAACCTGTTCCAAACTCGTCCAACAAGTCCCAAAACTCAAATTCAAAGAATTAAATGAAGGAAACGAGACATAGATATCAACATACAATCACGGAATTCGAGTTCGGAACACAATAAAGGTCGTGGTAAAACTGGGATCGCTATAATTTTCAATATTAGTTATATGTTATTTGTTAATGGATACACTAGCTATCATTATTGTACTTGACAATAATGTTTTTGAATTGGTTAAGACGGGATTAAAACTAAGGTAATTATAGAAACTTTTGGGAAAGTCTGGTGAGAACCACACCATTCTTCATGATCAAACCTTTATTACGTTTAAGGTTTTTAAGTAATTTCTTCTATTTTCATTTTTAAATTTATTAATTTTGGTTCTAAACTTCTAATGGTTTGGTTTATCAACGTTTTGATTCAGATTTAGGAAGACACAGCTCGCACACTCACTCTGCATTTCTACACATGTTCCTTTCTAAACCTTTTAACTCAATAGTAGTGATGGAGTTTAGAATCGCCTTGGTTTAAAGAAGAGGCAAATATTTCCTCTGAATTAATTTGTATTTCATTTTTCAGGTCAGAAATTGCTTGGACAGATGCAAAATATGGTTAAAGGATTCAAGGACTTTGTGCTTCAAGTTTTTTCATTTTTTAAATATATTTAATCACAGTTAATTTTGTTTTTTATTATTTCCTTTATATATACTTTTGAACATTCAACTTTCATTTATGAAATATATGACGTTATTCCATTCAATATGTGGTTGTAATTCAAAGGATAATATATAATGTGTATTACATTCTTCAAATGCGTACAAAAATAATATTGATTATTCTTCAAATATGTAGAACTTTTTTTTTATCACACGCATTAACTGTGAAGAGAAATGCATATAACGTGTGATCTTATCTTATCATTAATCACATGTTTTATTAGATATTAATCACGCTTAAAATATGTGATCTTAATGTTTATTATCACATGTTTTATTAGTTATACATCATACATAAAATGGACAATCTAAATGTATGTTATCACACGTAAAAAGTGTGATCTAAATATTTATTATCACACGCATAATGTGTGATGGAATCATCTTCTAATGACACTCAAAATGTGTGATTAAAAATGACTCTTTTTAATCACACTCCCAAATATCACACTTTGACAAAACTTAAAAGGCGTGATTAAATACTATACAACACACATAAAAAGTGTGATCAATTTATGATTTTGTAGAATTGTCCCACATGTATTACTGAAGAGATTAACAAAGAATTAAACTTCACCATTCTGAATCTGCAAAAAAGAATAAGCAGTTAGTGCCTCTCAACCGGCGGTTGTCGGCCAGAGGGCACTCTGATGATCAAATTAAATAACATATATCTAAATCAAACTGAATAAGTAAATAGAATTGTTTAGGCATACCTCTCCCTCAGAGATGAAGATTACATCCCTTTATATAGGCAAACTTGCCACTCATTTTGTCTAATGAGCTTAAGCCACTAATTTGGTCCAATGAAAATAAACCACTTGTATGGCCCAAAACTTATCTAATACATGTATGTCAGACCAACTTGGCAAGTTGCATTGCAATGTATTATTTTATTACCTTAATTCTATTTCCATGTAGGCATTGGGTGGACCCACCTCATATGGGTTAATTTTCATCCCTCCACAATAATCACCAATGCCCAATTACCCCAGAAGTGTTACTTCATAGAATTCTATCTCTTACAAAGATAATGCTTATCTAGGATTCCTCCTATTCAAATTAAGATTAACTCTCTCTAGAGTCCAATCTTACCCAAACAAGTAGCCTGTTATCATCTAGGACTCTTGTCCTTTATTCAAATAATTTAGATTCCAGTATGATCGCGTCACACCTCAGCAATCCAGTCCTCCCACGTGGCACCTTGGTTAACAATCAGGCCACGTGGACAATCCAAAAATATATCCCCACATTATAAATGTATTTGGATAGGGTGTATCTAAAAAATAAATAAATAAATTACTTAAAATATTAAAAAAAATTCACTAAAATTAAAAAAAATATGACAAATAAAAAACTTAATTTTCTGAAAAGCGATTTAAACCAAACAAGGTAATATGTTTATGATGACTTTTTGATTTTTTATAAAAAGAGGTGCAAAAGTAGAGTGAATATAAAGAAATCTAATTTTTTGGTATTTGTTGGTTTTATGACTTTATGTTTTTTGGGGTGACCTTTTGGCTTCTAGGCTAAAAATATCAACTCTCCAAACGACTCCTCAGTTATGACTTTTGTGGTATGTAATCATGACTCATTACAGTATTAGTTATGATTTGATTATAAGTCATTGTGGTGTTAATTTTAATCTTTTATGATTTTTATTTTGATTATAACTAAAGTGATTTTTATTATTCTTTCAATGATAGTTATGACTTATTGTATATATATTTTTAATTATGGCCTTAAAGTGATTTAGTTATGCACAAATATAGGTGCATAGATAAAAAATAAAAAAGAATTGCTTATGGACGCATCCAATGGACTGGAATACACGAGAACAAATCTCAATCTCTACCAAAAACTCCAAGAAAAAGATAAACCAAAAGTTGGCAAGGAGCCAACAACAACCTATGACCCCAAAAAAACCACCTTCACAGCAAAAAGAAACTTACACCACTGTTTTGAAAACATCAGATTTTTGTTTCTTACCACTAGGCCAACAGTAATCCTTGTTGATAAATTAGTAGACATTTCTAATAAATCTTCTATTAGATATTTATATAATTAATATTTTTACAAGTAGTATCAATAAAAAAATAAATGTATAAAAAAACATAATTTGTAAATATATTTATATAAATATATATAATCTATATTTAATGCATTTTTTATTTAATTATATTTTTTTGTACATTTATTACATAACTATGATATCATGGCTCAATTCAACAGTTAAAATGGTGACTCATCCACCCAAATCCTTTTTTGATTCATTTACCAGTTCGATTTTTAAAACCTTAACTTAAGCCACCACAACTCAACAACACAACAACAGATCAACCACCAAGAGAGCTTTTCACAAATATCATGTTCTTTAATGCATACCTCAATACTAATGAAAATTAAAAACCAAAATTAATAGAAATAGTTTTAATTTCTTAAATTATGTGACAATGGAAAGAAGAAATTTATATTTGAAAATAAAGTTTTACTCAATATATGAAAAAAAGTAATGTTGAATTGAACTTCTGTGATTGTTGCATTTTTTTTTTAAAAAATTTTAAAAGATGGTCTATTGCACATTAATAAATGAGATTGTTGCTCATTTATACGTGTGAAATGAGTGTTGCCTGAAATAGGAAAGAAAGTTGCAGAGATAGTGTGAGAATTTTATAGGGATAAATGTTTAAGGATTTGGGAAGGGATTTATAAGGAAAAAGAAAAAGTAAAAGAAAAATATAAGTAAAATATTAATAAAATATATCTATATTTTACTTAATTGTACATATTTATTTTATTTTATTTTATTTTCAAATCTCTCTCCAAATTGGACCAAACATAAGGAGAAAGAAACCCACTTTTTAGTACATAAGAAGAGAAGGGAGACCCACTTTATGGGTTTGCTGAGAGAAAGTCTGATAGGAGTGGGCGCGGGTCGATTGTGGCCACGGAACTTTTAATCCGCCATCCGTCCGCTAGATTGGCGGATTGAAGAAAATCAATCCGTATCCGTCCGCCAATTCGGCAGATGTGGATTGAGCGGATTGGCGGATAGATGCGAATTGGTTTGGCGGTTTAAAATTTTATAAATTTTCAATATAATTCAACTTGTGTACTTCCTCAAAAAAAAAAAAATTTAAAGAGTATTACAATCAATGACTAAAAAAGTAATAAAATCACTGCATGCCTCATCAAAAAAAAGAAAGTTTGAAACCTTAAAATATTACAATCACTGCTTGCTTTATCCACATATTACAATCACAACATGCCTCATTACAGCAATTTCGGTTTTAACCCGACCCTTTTGTATCTTGGACTCGGGTTTCATGGTTTCGTAGTGTTGTTCATGTCTTTTTCCATACTTCTTTGAGTTTGGTTATTGGATTGTAATGGCTGCGTTTGGAACAAGTTGGTTGCTTGATTTTCAAACTTTCGTTGCCCAGAATTTTACTCCTCCGCTTAAGCGGCACTTCTTGCGCTTGAGCGGGCTTTATGAACTCTCAGTACTTTTGTAGGTCTGTAAAACTATTGGGAGAGTGTATCATGCGCTCGAGCAGTGCTTTCTGCGCTTGGACGGCCTTCCTTGCACTCAAGCGGCTTTCTTTGCACTTTAGCATTGGTCTGTTGTCTACAAAACTACTAGAAGTGTACATTCTGTGCTCGAGCGTCACTTCTTGTGCTCGAGCGGACTATGCATATACCAGTTCGCAGCAACATCATTGTACATTACTTTTTCATATCTTTTCCTTTCAAAACCCTAGATGAAGAGCCTCTCTCTCTCTCTATATTTTCATTTAGATCCGTTGGTTTCTTTACCCTTGTGTCTTTAGGAAAGAGGTAGAACGTCTCAAGAGCTTCGCTTTCGTCTGAACAAAACTTGGTTTCGGCGTCTTTGAAGTTTCTTCCTTGTTTTTCTCGTCTTCTAAACTTGAGGTAGGGACTTTCTACACTCTTCTATGAGTTTTAACTTAGTTATTTGTTGATGTGTAAAGAATATTGGAATTTGGAATAATTTTGAACAAATTTAAGGTGTTGGTTTAAAATCAAAAAGGGGTTTTTGAATGTATGTATTAAGAATGGTTATGGATGTAGATATGAGGTTGTGTTGTGATAAATTTGTTGATTTTGATGTCCGAGATGGATATTGGAAGAAAATGAAGTTTTACCCTAAAATGTCCCAAATAGTTATTTTGTAGATATAAATGAAATTGGTATTGGAAATATGAAATTGGATGGATGTTTATATAAATGGTGGAGTTGGATATATATTACCTCTCACTTATGGGAATTTGGATAATTTATCTATCTTGGAGGTTGTATAGCTGTTTATAAATATCTGTTTTGGGCTATCGGTAGAGAATAACTATGATTGTTGTAGAAATTGCATGAGGATTAGGTGAATTGAAATTAATCTTTTATTCGTTGTTATTGAAGATGACTATGTCTTTAATACATTGTAAATTTATGATGTTTGGGAGAAGAAATGGGATGTATTCCATGTTTGGGAGAAGAAAGGAGATTGACTCCATTGAATTAAGTTGGCCTGTGTGTCCAGGGTGAAAAGTCCCGAAAACTGCATGTATACATGGGTGTTAATTCCCGCGGACGAAATATCCATAAAATGGCAAATGAAAGTGTTTGTATGATGGTTGTGTTGGTTAGGGATCCACTGAGTTGCATCATCAGTTTGGTTGTCTCAATAAAATGAAAATGACTCATTAATTGAGATAAAACAGATTTAAGTATAAAGTTTGGCGTAATGTGGTTTTGTAAAAGAGTTGTAAATGATTGATCATGGGCATGGTGTGTGTGCATAGCATACTTATATCTTTGTTAAGATTCATACATTGTGTTAGATTGTTTCTATTGGGCTTTGGCTTACTCTATTCGGGAAAAAATCATTTTCAGGTGTCGATGATGTGTCTTTGCCAAAACAGTAGCTTGGAGGGATTTGGAGCAAAGGCTTCTCTTTTGTGTATTATGTTATTGTTTTGATTCAAGCTAAAGGCTTTATATGAATTAAATTTATATTCGCTTTTGTTGTAACCAAGCATGATCTTGGAAAGATGTAAGCCTATAAGGCATTTATTTAGTTAAACTCTTTTGCACTATTAACTCTCATGAAATGAAAGAACATTATACTCTGATTCATAATGTTATTTACATATGGTCTTGAATGGATTTATGACATTTATTTCGGGGCGTTATAGCTTGGTATCAAAGCGTACCGGGTTTGAATATTTTGAGTACGTAGGAAGTGGTTATTGTCACAATGGGTTTGTCTCGCTTGATAGAGACTTTAGTATATACGATGTGCTTACATGATACCATGCTTATGTGGTCATATGGGTATGAGATTTAGTTTCTAGGATGTTGATTGAGTCTACGGGTTTCTAGAAGTTCTATTAGAACAGCAATTGATCACTGCTGTTTCTAATTGGAACTCTGGCAATGTGTAATAACCCTCACCACTGATTACTGGTTAACCACTGATCACTGCTAAACTGAGACTGATTATGATAAGTAATTGAATCGACTGAAATATTGAACTGACTGATTGAATATACTAGTTTAAATGCATTTCTATCTGTTTGGCTGTTAAATTATCTGTCCATGTTTTATGCTTTAAACTGCAAATTAAAGGCCTTGTCGGCGGCCGAATCCGAAATTGATCGATGTTTTATGATCATTAGAATTTATGTGATTTTTTGGCATATTTAATTAAAATGTGATTTGGTATGATTAAATATTGATAAATTGCACCACTTGGACTTATTCACCAATTTGCCACATTAGTGGCCCACTACTTAGGACATATTGAGATTTGTTTTCACCTCATTTCATTACATTTCATCAGCCATTTCTTGAGCTATAGTCGACTAGAGAGAGAGAGTGAGAGGAAAACTTGATTTCAACAATTTTAGCTTGGAGACTTGAAGGAATTGAAGGATAAGTGCATAATTGAGCTTTCATACTTGTAATTGAGGACCTAAGGTAGGAGAAACCTCTTCTTAATTGTGTATTTGAGTTGATTCTTGCATGATCCATGAGAAATTAGAGATTCTAGCCAAGAGTTAGTTCAAAATGTTGAATTGTAGCATGAATCATGCATTCATGTTGCCATCCTTGAGTTTTGAAGAGTATTGTTCATGAAATTCCACATGCATGTTCATAGTTTTGCATTGGACCATGAATTCATCTTGTTTTTGGAAAGATTGGCTCTTTTGAGCTAGTGATTAAAGCTTTGAATTGGTTTAAATTCATGCATGTTCAATTGGAATCATGTTCATGAAATTGGGTTTGAAATTGGATTTAATTGATCTTCCTTTGGGGCTTTGATTTTACAATTGATCCTTGAAACATATAATGTTATGAGTTTTGAAGTGTTTTCCAGAAAATTAGCCCAAGATGATCGAATTTCATGCATTGAAACTTGGTTTTGAGCTTGAGGTTCAAATCTAGACTTTCCAGAATTTGGACTCACGCTCAAGCGGGGAAAGGGGCGCTCGAGCGTGAAATTCGTGCTCCCAGCACTTTGCATTGTTTTGCAGTCCGCTCGAGCGGGGTATTGCACGTTCGAGCGGGGGCTTGTGTCATACGCTCGAGCGGGTGTCGAGCGCCCATCGAGCGTGATTTTCACACATCCAGTACTTTTGCCATGTTTTACAGTCCGGTCGAGCGTGGGAAGTGACGCTCGAGCGGGACCCTGTTTTCTGAAAATTCTGAAAATGTTTTTAAAGTGCATCTTTGCATCCTCATTCCATCCTAGGCATTCTTAGGCCTAGTTTAAGGCATCTTAATGAGGATATTGATGTAGGACCACACCGAGTCAAGTTAGGGATTAAGTTATTGTTTTTCCCAACTGTGTAGCTTAGTGTGTGTTCGTTTTGTAACTGTGTAGGGTTGGCATCCGAAGATGCGTACTAGCTTATCTGTAGCCCAGAACTCTGTGAGTAACAATGTTGTAAAGATATGTTCAAAAATGATTATCTTCTGAGCAATTGAATTGTACTGTTTTCTGAATTGATACTGTTAACTGAATGAATGATGTCCTAATTGTGAATTGTATTGTGGCATCCTTAGCAACCTACTGTTACTGTACTAAACTGCTACTGACACAGAGATCTCTGTCGGTTCCCATGTTGGAACCACTACTGTTTACTGATATGATGGCCATCAACTGACTGTTCGGTCTGTTAAGACCTACTGTACTGTTTGCTATTGGATGTACCACATATGATTATTATAGTTTCTGAATGACTGTTATGGCCTGAAATATGAGCCACAAACTGAATGACTAATATATTGTTTAAATGACTGTTTTCAATACTGAAAGGACATTCATTCTTAACCTCTTTTCGCATTATGTTATTCACTGGGCTTTAGCTCACTGCTCATATATATATGTAGGTGTTCAGGCACCGAACCGCTGCTAGGGGCGTCAGGCTAAGCACTGTTTTGTCAAGCCAACCTTTGTGCCTCACCTCGAGGTTCCAGTACTGTTCAAGCCAAGGCTATGGGGTGTTTTAGATTCCCCCTTTTGTTTGTGTCCTGTATAGACTAAGTGAGACTTGTACTGTACTAAATGTTTCTGTATACATTGTAAATACTGTTCTGTTTCCGAATGTGTATATATATGAAAAGTCTTTTTGCATACAGACTGTCACAACTCACTGGACATTGTTTAATTACTGTTTTGGCTTCCGCCATGCCCCTATACTCTGTAATACTGTCTTACTGTTAAGCAGGCCTTCGGTAATCACGGATTACTGGCCGGTTACGGTGCTAAACCCATAGGGGCGGGTTTGGGTCGTGACAGAGTGGTATCAGAGCGATACTTAACCACGAGTTATACCGCACACACGTGTCCAAATGAGCTATAGGGTGTCCTAGGAAAGCAATTAGGGCATCACATGAGCATGAAAGTGTGTGTGGACATGACATGAATATGTGCTAATGTGTTAATATGTTTAAAGTATGCAAATTCCTATGTTTATTATTATTGCTATGTTGCATATAGTGAAATGGATAATGCAAGGACTACTGATGAAACTGAATCATCTGACGCCAGAATGGCGAGATTAGAAAGAACTGTTGAACTACTGACTGAGGCCTTAAGGCAACAGCAACAATAGAACCAACAGCCCCCACCTCCTCCGGTACAGCCGGAACAGAATATGAATGATGACATCATTGCTCTAAGACAGAAATTTAGCAAGATGAAACCGCCATCCTTTCAAGGAGGCCTCGAACCCTTTAAAGCTAAAGCTTGGGTTCTTGAAACAGAAAAGTTATTTGAAGTGTTTCCGTGTTCGGAGGCACACAAAGTACTGCTAGCTACCTTCACCTTACAAGAGGAGGCCAGAAGGTGGTGGATGCTAGTCCGTGACACCAACACAGTTGTGACTTGGGCTCAGTTTAAGGAGTCCTTCTTTGAGAAATATTTTCCACAGTGTGTCAGGGACCGAAAAGTGACTGAGTTTGAACAGTTGAGGCAAGGTACCATGTCTGTTGCTGAATATGAATCGAAATTCACCGAGCTTGCCAGATATGCACCACATATGGTGGACACTGACTATAAGAAGGCCAGGAAATTCGAAGGCGGCCTTAATGTCGAAGTACTCGACAGAATTAATGTGTTGAAATTGCACAAGTACGTGGATGTTCTTGACCGGGCCATTATAGCTGAATCAAATATCGAGGCATTGAAACAGACTGAAACACCAGCGTCTGAATGGCGCAGTAAGAGACGAGGCTTTAAATTCAAGAAAGGCAGGAACAATCCGTTGAACAAAAAGCAGAATACAGGGTCAGCGACTAGTTCTAGTCAAGGGAACTGTTCCATACCGCCCTGTTCCGAATGTGGTAAGAACCATAAGGGAGTTTATTATAAAATTTCTGGTGCTTGTTACAGGTGTGGCAAGGTGGGCCACATGGTCAAAGATTGCCCTTCCACTCCTTAGGGCAATAGTAAAGCTGCACCAAGCGTAGCAGCATCAACTGCCCCACCAAAACCCAACCCTAAAGCGACTGGAAAAGAGCCTATGAGGCAGGGCCGAGTGTTCGCACTGGTACCGAGAGATGTGCAGAATACCGAGACCGTTGTGTCAGGTATACTCTCAATCTGTACCCAAAATGCATATGTTTTGATTGATTCGGGGTCTACACATTCATATGTATCGCATGCTTTTTCGCGAAAATTGAATAGACCATTGGAACCCATGAATTACTTGTTAGATGTATCTTCACCTGTTGGGGGATCTGTGACTTGTGCTTATATGTACCCTGCATGTGAAATTATTGTAGGGAATATGCATCTGTATATTGATTTACTGCCTCTGAACGTTGATCATTTTGACGTGATATTGGGAATGGACTGGTTAACAAAATATCATGCTACTATAGACTGTGTGACAAAGCAAGTTGTTTTCCGTCCACCTGGCCTACCCGAATTTGTGTTTAACGGAAATGGAGTGGTATCTCCTCCATATTTGATTTCATCTATGAAAGCATACAAATTGATTAGAAAGGGGTGTAAAGGGTATTTCTGTTCTGTATTGACTGTATCTACTGATGTTAATGCTAATGTGAACAGTATTCCTATAGTCAGAGAATTCCCAGATGTTTTTCTAGATGATCAGCCAAGGGATTTGATTGATAGGGAGATTAAGTTCACCGTTGATGTGATTCCGAGTACACAGCCAGTATCTAAAGCTCCTTACCGAATGGCTCCGACTGAACTGAAAGAATTGAAAGTGCAACTGCAAGAACTGTTAGATAAGAAGTTTATCAGGCCCAGTACTTCGCCATGGGGCGCACCTGTCTTGTTTGTGAAAAAGAAAGACGGTTCACTGAGACTTTGTATTGACTACCGTGAACTGAACAAGGTAACTGTGAAAAATAAATATCCATTGTCGCGTATTGATGACTTATTTGATCAGTTACAGGGTGCTCAAGTATTCTCTAAGATCGATCTCAGATCCGGATATCATCAGCTGAAAGTTAAACCAGAGGATATTGATAAAACTGTTTTCGAAAGAGGTATGGATATTACGAATTTTTAGTTATGCCTTTTGGAGTTACCAATGCACCTGCTGCATTTATGGACCTCATGAACAGGATTTTTAAACCATTCCTCGATGACTTTATTGTTGTATTCATAGATGACATTCTGATTTATTCCAAGAGTAGAAAAGAACATGAACATCATCTGAGACTTGCCTTACAGACCCTAAGAGAACAGAAACTTTATGCTAAACTGACTAAATGTGAATTCTGGCTTGATCATGTTATGTTTTTGGGACATGTTATTAGTAGGGATGGAATTTCAGTTGATCCACAGAAAGTTGAAGCAGTAGTGAATTGGCCTAGACCAACAAATGTTACAGAAGTCCGAAGCTTTTTGGGGTTAGCCGGGTATTACAGAAGATTTGTCAAAGATTTCTCCAAAATTGCCCTACCACTAACACAGTTGACTTAGAAAGGGATATCATTTGACTAGACTGACCAAAGGGAATCAGCATTCCAAGAGTTGAAAACTCGACTTGTGACTGCACCGGTTCTTAACCTACCTTCAGGTACGAAGGGTTTTACCATTTTCAGTGATGCTTCTCATAAGGGTTTGGGATGTGTTTTGATGCAGAATGGGAGAGTTATTGCCTATGCTTCCCGACAACTGAGACTGCATGAAAAGAACTACCCAACCCATGACTTAGAACTTGCCGCAGTAGTGTTTGCATTGAAAATCTGGCGTCACTACCTTTATGGGGCGACATGTGAGGTGTATACCGACCACAAGAGTTTGAAATACTTCTTCATACAGAAAAAACTGAACATGAGACAGCGGAGATGGCTAGAATTGATTAAAGACTATGACCTATAGATTTTGTACCATCTGGGGAAAGCCAACACCGTTGCTGATGCATTGAGTCGGAAATTGATTGGGAACTTAGCATGTTTACTCACCGGACAGGAAAAGTTGCTATGTGACCTTGAAAAGTCTGATATTGAGATTGTTTTGCGTGAACAAGGTGGAACATTAGCTGCTATTTCTACTCAACCAGCACTGATTGAAGAGATTAAAGAGAAACAACAACAGGATGACTTCTTGAAGAAGATCATCGAAGAACGGGAATCCAAACCGAGGCCAGATTTCAAATTTGAGAATAATGTGTTGAAATTCCAGAGAAAATTGTGTGTACCGAGTGATTCTGAACTGAAAAGAAGAGTTCTGCAAGAGGGCCACAATTCGAAACTGTCTATCCATCCAGGAAATACGAAAATGTATCAAGACTTGAAATTGAATTTCTGGTGGCCGGGAATGAAGAAAGAAATTACTGATTTTGTGTCAAAATGTCTTCATTGCCAACAAGTTAAAGCCGAACATCAACGACCCGCAGGTTTACTGCAACCCTTACCGATACCGGAGTGGAAATGGGAACATATTACCATGGATTTTATTGTTGGTTTACCTTGCTCCAGTAAAGATATGGACTCAATTTGGGTTATTGTTGATAGACTGACTAAATCTGCTCATTTCTTACCTGTCAAAACAATTTATAATGCAGACAAATTGGCTATACTCTGTATTGATGAAATTGTGAAATTGCATGGAGTGCCTGTGTCCATTGTTTCTGATAGGGACTCGAAGTTTACATCGGGATTCTAGCAAAGTCTGCAAACTGCGTTGGGTACTGAACTGAGACTGAGTAGTGCCTACCATCCTCAAACAGATGGTCAGTCAGAAAGAACCATCCAGACTCTGGAGGATTTACTGAGAATGTGTGTCCTTGATTTCCAGGGAAATTGGGAAAGCCATTTGCCTTTAGTCGAATTTGCTTACAACAATAGCTTTCACTCAAGTATTGGTATGGCGCCTTTCGAAGCATTGTATGGCAGAAAATGTCGATCTCCGATTTGCTGGGTAGAAGTTGGAGATGGGCCTTTGCTTGGGCCCGAGATTGTGTATGAAACTACAGAAAAAGTGAAATTGATTCAACAGAGACTGAAAACCGCACAGAGCCGACAGAAAAGTTATGCGGATGTCAGAAGGCGAGACAGAGAGTATGAAATAGGTGATCACGTTTTTGTGAAAGTGACACCGATGAAAGGGCAGACCCGTTTTGGGGTTAAAGGCAAGCTAGCACCGAGATATGTCAGACCGTATGAGATTATCAAGAAAATCAATTCGGTGGCGTATCAAGTAGCGCTTCCTCCTGAAATGGAGCATATGCATAACATGTTCCACATTTCTATATTGAGGGACTACCTCCGGGATCCTTTCCATGTGATAGAGCCTACTCGTGTAGTGCTGAGTGATGACTACACTTATGAAGAACAGCCTATTTAGATTGTGAACAGACGGATCAAGAAGTTGAGAAATAAAGAGATTCCATTAGTGAAAGTTGACTGGCAAAACCATGGTGGCGTGTATGCCACTTGGGAAAGGGAAGATGACATGGCCAAGAGATATCCTGAATTGTTCCCACTAGATCCTGTTTTCTTCCAGAACGAAGGTAATTCGAGTTTGGAGGACCAAACTCTTTTTAAGGAGGGGAGACTGTAATAACCCTCACCACTGATTACTGCTAAACTGAGAGTGATTATGATAAGTAATTGAATCGACTGAAATACTGAACTAACTGATTGAATGTACTGGTTTAAATGCATTTCTATCTGTTTGGCTGTTAAATTATCTGTCCATGTTTTATGCTTTAAACTGCAAATTAAAGGCCTTGTCGGCGGCCGAATCCGAAATTGATCGATGTTTTATGATCATTAGAATTTATGTGATTTTTTGGCATATTTAATTAAAATGTGATTTGGTATGATTAAATATTGATAAATTGCACCACTTGGACTTATTCACCAATTTGCCACATTAGTGGCCCACTACTTAGGACATATTGAGATTTGTTTTCACCTCATTTCATTACATTTCATCAGCCATTTCTTGAGCTATAGTCGACTAGAGAGAGAGAGTGAGAGGAAAACTTGATTTCAACAATTTTAGCTTGGAGACTTGAAGAAATTGAAGGATAAGTGCATAATTGAGCTTCCATACTTGTAATTGAGGACTTAAGGTAGAAGAAACCTCTTCTTAATTGTGTATTTGAGTTGATTCTTGCTTGATCCATGAGAAATTAGAGATTCTAGCCAAGAGTTAATTCAAAATGTTGAATTGTAGCATGAATCATGCATGCATGTTGCCATCCTTGAGTTTTGAAGAGTATTGTTCATGAAATTCCACATGCATGTTCATAGTTTTGCATTGGACCATGAATTCATCTTGTTTTTGGAAAGATTGGCTCTTTTGAGCTAGTGATTAAAGCTTTGAATTGGTTTAAATTCATGCATGTTCAATTGGAATCATGTTCATGAAATTAGGTTTGAAATTGGATTTAATTGATCTTCCTTTGGGGCTTTGATTTTACAATTGATCCTTGAAACATGTAATGTTATGAGTTTTGAAGTGTTTTCCAGAAAATTAGCCCAAGAGGATTGAATTTCATGCATTGAAACTTGGTTTTGAGCTTGAGGTTCAAATCTGGACTTTCCAGAATTTGGACTCACGCTCAAGCGGGGAAAGAGGCGCTCGAGCGTGAAATTCGTGCTCCCAGCACTTTGCATTGTTTTGCAGTCCACTCGAGCGGGGGCTTGTGTCATACGCTCGAGCGGGTGTCGAGCGCCCATCGAGCGTGATTTTCACACATCTAGTACTTTTGCCATGTTTTACAGTCCGCTCGAGCGTGGGAAGTGACGCTCGAGCGGGGAACCTGTGTCTGCATGTTCGCTCGAGCGGGACCCTGTTTTCTAAAAATTCTGAAAATGTTTTTAAAGTGCATCTTTGCATCCTCATTCCATCCTAGGCATTCTTAGGCCTAGTTTAAGGCATCTTAATGAGAATATTGATGTAGGAACACACCGAGTCAAGTTAGGGATTAAGTTATTGTTTTTCCCAACTGTGTAGCTTAATGTGTGTTCGTTCTGTAACTATGTAGTGTTGGCATCCGGAGACGCGTACTAGTTTATCTGTAGCCCAGAACTCTGTGAGTAACAATGTTGTAAAGATATGTTCAAAAATGATTACCTTATGAGTAATTGAACCGTACTGTTTTCTGAATTGATACTGTTAACTGAATGAATGATGTCCTAATTGTGAATTGTATTGTGGCATCCTTAGCAACCTACTGTTACTGTACTATACTGCTACTGACACAGAGATCTCTGTCGGTTCCCATGTTGGAACCACTATTGTTTACTGATATGATGGCCATCAACTGACTGTTCGGTCTGTTAAGACCTACTGTACTGTTTGCTATTGGATGTACCACATATGATTATTATAGTTTCTGAATGACTGTTATGGCCTGAAATATGAGCCACAAACTGAATGACTAATATACTGTTTAAATGACTGTTTTCAATACTGAAAGGACATTCATTCTTAACCTCTTTACGCATTATGTTATTCACTGGGCTTTAGCTCACTGCTCATATATATATGTAGGTGTTCAGGCACCGGACCGCTGCTAGGGGCGTCAGGCTAAGCACTGTTTTGTCAAGCCAACCTTTGTGCCTCACCTTGAGGTTCCAGTACTATTCAAGCCAAGGCTATGGGGTGTTTTAGATTCCCCATTTTGTTTGTGTCATGTATAGACTAAGTGAGACTTGTACTGTACTGAATGTTTCTGTATACGTTGTAAATACTGTTCTGTTTCCGAATGTGTATATATATGAAAAGTCTTTTTGCATACAGACTGTCACAGTTCATTGGACATTGTTTAATTACTGTTTTGGCTTCCGCCATGCCCCTATACTCTGTAATACTGTATTACTGTTAAGCAGGCCTTCGGCAATCACGGATTACTGGCCGGTCACGGTGCTAAACCCATAGGGGTGGGTTTGGGTCGTGACATAATGTCGCGGGACGGTCATTATCCGGAAATGAAATTTGTATGTGTTTATGTGACAACATGCTTATGTGAAGTGAATTACTGTTGTCCACCGCATTAGGACGCGATTGAGTTAGCTTCAACACATTTGTAAATGTGCTAATCTCTTGTGTTACCTTCATTAGGATGTCAGGACTTGGATGTGGTGATGGTAGGTGGTAGGCCTAGGAGGCATGAGGTGCCTTTACCGGATGATATTCTGGCTCAAGAAGAAGGGGTTGGTCAGGCCAATGCGACTGAGCCAGTGGGTCACCAGGCCATGGGTGCTTGTGGACACCCCATTTTTGACCGCTTGCAAGGCTCGAGCGCTCTGTCCGGTACACTCGATGATGAAAGTGGTATTCTGCGTGGTTCGAGGTCTCAACGAAAGAGCCATGTTTAAGCTTCAAAACAAGCCCAAACCTTCCATATTCCCATTGATTATACCCAAGAAATCCATTTTTACACATTGTATCACTCTATGTTGAGGCTAAAATAGAAAAACAGGGGAACACATTGAGACCTGACCGTGCCTCAGTGAGGGACGGCCGTGGCTATTGAGGGCCAACCGGACCTTGGTAGTGAGAAACACTGTTCTGGGTGGGAGGCCTCCAGCTGTCCATTTTTTAAGATATTTATGATATTTTTGGCTCAAATTCTATAAAAACGACCATATGCCTTTGTTTTGATGGTTGAAGAATTTCAAGAAAGCCTTTACACCACCTTGAGAGCTCCCTCTTCTCCTTCTTCTTGTGCAAACAACACTTTGAGCTAACCTACCACCTTAAACCTATATCCATACATCATATACACCTTCACACCTTAGCTTAGGAACCTTGGTTGAGCCTTGAACACCATAATTCAAGCTTGAGAGTGTGGTGAGACTTAGTTTGAATTACAACCAAAAGTTTACTTCTTTGAGAGGTATAAGCTTGTCATCCTATCCTTTACTTCTTGTTCTTTCATTTGCTATATAGTTCTTGTAGTTTCATGTTGCTTTGATTCTATTCTAAGTGTTTGAGTTTGGGTTTGGAAAGCTACCAAAAGGATAGAGAGAGTTTACCCTCTTTCTACACCTTTACCTATAGCTCAAACCCTTACTTTTACACTCTTTTTCTTTGTTCTCTACACTGATTTTTAGAGTGAAAAAGGGCTAAAAAATCATGCTTTGAGATTTCAAAAGTGGAGGGATTAGCCACCCCTTCTTATATTTGCTTACCAGTCTTGTTTTCTCTCTTTGTTGATTAGCTTGTTAGGCTCTTTTCATGCATTTTTTTAGCCTCTGTTTTTTTATCTGTTTAGAGCTATTTTAGGGCTGTGTTAAGTTGTTTAAATAGTTCATGTTTTGATTAGTTTAGTTGTTGTCTCATAAGTATGCTTACATAGCTTGTAGTATATTGTTCTTGGCTCTTCTTCAATTCATTTCCATGTTTAAGGATCTCATTTTAATAATCAACTTGCCATTCATCTCTTTCATTTGAGAGTTGTTTCAATCGGTTGACGGTTATTCAAAACATGAACTACCGATTTATGCTTAATGGCTTAATCTCTATAGAGGTTCATTGCCAACGGTGTAGTCTCTTTTTCATGTTGAGAATCACCTCTCGATTGACATATTTCTCACTTAGTGGACATAATCTTTAGTAGACGTAACAATCATCTTGGACTTAATGGATTAAAGGATGGCAAAGACTAATGAATTTGGCTTAAAATGAATCAACTCACATAAAGAAAATGAGTTATATTGCTTGGGATTCGGCCGGACGTTATGCCGAATCCATTGTGTCTAGAGTTGTCTTACATCAATTCATGATGTTTTGATAGATCTTGAAACGTCTCTACCTCCCTCTTTGAGTTCACTCCATGGTAGGAGGAAGGGATGGTTATAGTTCCTTTCATTTATTGATTTTTGTCCAAGTTGTACATCGAAATCATCAAGCAATCAATTTGCTCATTGATGGTTTTGGAAATAATTCTAACCTTCTCTCGAGGCTTTCCCATGACAGAGAAGTGTGAGAGGGACAAATAGAGTCCAAAACACTCTTTTGCACTGTTTTTACTTTAGAGCACAAAATAGAATTTTACATGAAATTGAGGCATGGCTAGCTTTCTTTAGGCTCGGCCGATCATCAATGTTTGGTCAGCAGTGTATTTTTGCAAAAAACAGAAGGCAGTGGCTGAAGGTGAAACAGAGCAAGCCAAGGCAAACAGCGTTGTTCTGGGACCTTGTGCATGCAACCCTTGTGTATTAATGCTCCATGCATTGTTATAATTAATTTATTTATTAGTCTTGTTATAATTAATCTTGTTAATTTTTAGTTGTTATAGTTAATTAACTTAGATAGTTGGTTTACTTGTCATGGTTATCCTTGTTGTAATAGCATAGTTAGCTAGTTAATGCTTTAATTCATTCATTCAGTTTTTTAATAAGTAGTTTAATTCGGACTTTTGGACTTTGATTCGCACCCTCTCGCACGAGGGAAATTGTATAATAAGTTGTATGTCTTCCAACCTCGTGCCTTTCTCCTTTACGATGGTTAGTATAGGATATCATTTTTCAAATTAGCATTCTTATGCTTTGCATCCATTGTCTTGCATGCATCCAAGGCTCGACTCATCATGCTAACCCAATATCAAATGTTCAAAATTCATTACTTGAATACGTGTCTTATCGCATGTCTTGAATGAAATCATATGCCATGCTCATAGCCGAGTCTATAAAATACATAATATATGTATTGCATTAGTCATATTGCATTAATCAGAAACATGCATATTTTTCTAATAATTTTGCTTTTTTTGGCTTGGAGTACTAGGTGAGCATTTACTTGCTTTAGCATATTGCATTGAATGTTAGTGTTGCCATGTCTAGCATGTCCACCATGAGGCTAAGTGCTTAAGTGATAAATTGTTTTGAATGCCTATAGATGAAGGCTAGTTGCTTGAATTGGAATAATTTGATTAATGTATATTTAAGCCCACTTTTTCAAGTGGCACATTCAATCAAATGTTCTAATTTTTGCAAATATTAGTCTATACCTTGTGTGCGCATCACATAGTAATATAGCTAATAAATCGGAATAAGAGTATATAATGTAAATAAAAATCACATCATGATTAGTAGAGGCTGATCTTTGATCGAGCGAGTGGGGTGCTCAATTCATGACCTTTCCCTCTCGTACCTAAGTTCCCGAGCCGAGACACTTTGGTGATGACGGACTAATGGGCTTTGGCACGAGTCTTGAGTTTCCTCAATTTCTCAAAAATATTTAGGTGGCGACTCTAAAATTTGGCAAAGCAGTCCATTTTTTGGCATTTGATTCAAAATCGATTTTTCAAAAGATTTGCCGAATTTTGACCCTTTGGTGTTTATCTATTTCACATTGCACTTGTGAGATCAAATTCAGAACCACAAGAGTCCGAACTGTAGGGCTTGTCATCTTCCGAAAGAAGCACGAAGTGTCGAGCTACAGTTTCTGGCGAATCTGCGGGGGATTTAGAGAACTTGACTCGAAATTCATGATGTGAAATTTTACCTACACTTATATGTTCTTTGTATTGCATTTGCATTGGTGCGCTTAAGTCACTGTGTTTGTCGACTGCTATTTTTGGACGGTTTGCCAGAGGCTTGCCTAAAAAGCTTGCCAAAAGGCTGACCGATCATAGGCTCCGCCGTGTTGGGAAAACAACCCTTGGATCTGGACTATTCTGTACCGTTTGATCCTCCTTTCACTTCTCGGTGTTAGGTGTGAAAGGTATATTAGGTGGTCTTGCCGAGGTACCCTTTTGACCATTTGACCTAGTTATATATAGTGAAACTTTAGTGACTATTCCAAACTTACGACAGGATGCTACACATTTGTAGAATGTTGTAAAACTCATTGTTTGAAATAGTGCAGCATAGACCATACCAAAAATCTAGGACAAGGTAACCCTACCCCCTCATAGGGGTGTATTGGCTCTTTTTACTTGATATGTGCCTTTTATAGTGAGACTGTACAGGATGGTTCATATCAGTATGAGTTTGAGAACAGAGTTTAGTGGGGATTATAGTTCAGCTATATGTTATGATTGTTGTGAATTGGGGCCGAAGTGCTGTCCGATTTTGATTTTGTTTTTCTTTCTTTGTTTTTTCTAGGTAGTTTACCATCATAGCTTCAGAAAGGCCTAATATTCCCCAAGTTGTGTGGACTCACTTTGGCAGGCTTTGCAAAGCTTAAGACCTTGTTGGTGGCCATCCAGTGTTGGTCGCGCTTCCATCAGTCACTCAACGAAGAAGGAACAGACAGTCAGTAGCATCAGTACAGAGCACTCTGTAAACACCTATCCGTTCTCACTCAATCAGTTCACCAGCATCTAATTCACCTAGACTAGTAATGGCACAGAATATAGCACGGAACGCGGAGGAATTTGCTTCCACGATGACGACTTTCTAAAAAACCATGGGCACTATAAACTAGAGGATGGCTGAACAAGATGAAGTTATCGCCGATCTATAACGTACATCTGGGGCATCAGCACCAACCATGCATCCAATCCCGACTGCTCAGTCAAACCCAAATCTACCCCCACAGGTAGAAAATCTGCCAGTCCCGGATCCTCAGGACATGTTTTGCCCGGCTCCAGCTTATAGGCCTTCGGTTCAACCTCTGAATTTTTCCTTTTGATATTAATGAAATTGATTCGGCCTTAGTCAAGATTTCCAAATTAGAGAAAGCATTGAAGAAATCCCAGGGCTTCAACTTCATTCCAGATATCGAAGAGGGTACACTGAGGCTTCAGTCAGATTACCGGAGAAATTTAAGATGTCCCATATCAACAGATTCGATGGGAGTGGGGATCTAATTGTGCATGTTCGATTGTTTTCAGATGTGTTGAGGTCCATGTGTTTGTCTCGGGCACAGAAGCTTTCGTTGTTTGGGAGAACCCTGTCTGATGTGGCGGTCATCTGGTACGCTAAATTGGAAGACTCAACAAAGCGGAATTATGAGGAATTATTTGAGGCGTTTGTAAATTAGTACTCATATAACACCCAGATAGAGGTAACCATTAGTGAGCTAGAGGCTACTATCCAGAACCCCAAAGAATCATTCATTGATTTTGTTGCTCGGTGGAGAGCCAAGGCAGCCCGAATGACAAATAGGCCTGCCGAAAGAGAACAAGTCCAACTAGTGGTCCAGAACCTTGAGCCAGACATGCTGCAGAGGATGATAGTGGCACCATTGTCCACATTTGCTTCCTTACATGAGCTGGGGGTCCAGATTGAGAGTGCATTCAAAAAAGGTACCATCTACAGAACAAGTGAATCTACAAAAAGGCTATTCTTCCAGAATACCAATGCTAACAGTAGTAATATTCCACGGCCTACGGATGTCAGTACCGTTGTTTCAGTAGCGACAAAATGTTATTTTATTAGTGACAAAAATTTTCGTCACTAAAGTAATTTCATTGGTGACAAAATTATTTTTCCTCCCAGCGCTTTTTAATGACAAACATTCAATGACGAAATCGGTGAGGAAAATATTTCCTCACAAATATCTAAAGTGACGAAATTTGCTCTTTGGAAACAAAAAATATTTGTCATTCAAGACCCAAGTTGTCGTAGTGAATATAAAATGATATATAACATTTTCATAATAATTGGGGTCCCATAACATTTTCACAAAGAAATTTTTAACTTTTCACAGAGAAATTTTAGCTCTTCACAAAGAACTTTTAGAAATTTCTATAATAATATTATTGAGGGATCTTAATTAATAAGTAAAGATATATTGGGCCTCTCAAACTACATAAAGTTAAAGAGGGATGTTTCACTAATTTTTCTTTAATCTTGATAAACTAGAAAGTATAAAATTTGTACAAAATTTTTAAAAAGTTCATTAAATGCAACAAAAATATTAAAATATACTAAATTTTCATTTTTTTTTTTTTTTGATAGAAAAAATTCCCAATTTATTTTAAGTGTACAGAAACTAAAAATTAAAAAAAAAAGAAATAAAACAAAAAACTCAATTTAAAAAAAAAAAAGAAAAAAAGATAACCAAACAAAATGGAAGTATTTGGAAATGACTTTTTAAAATTTTTTATTATAAAAAAAAAGATAAAAAAGTGAAGAAAATGAAATAAATCTTTCATCTTTTTTTTATTTTTTTTTATTTTTTTATAAATTTTTTTAACATAACTTTTTAAATATTTTTAATTTTTTAATATTTTTTTTATTTATTAAAATCCAAACTTTCCAAACAACTCCTCTATAGCTCCTTTTATAGAGCTATCAGGCAGCAAGGCATATACACTGCAACGAAGATTTCTGCTCCCACTCTTTTTCTGCTCTCTCTCTCTCTCTCTCTCTCTTCCTTGGTGACTCTGGTTCTTCTCTCTCATTCTCGATGTATAGAAGAAGGGTAAGTTTGTTTATGGTTTTTCTCTTTCTTCTCTCTCTTATTTCTTTCTGTCTTTGCGTATCACTATGTTTGTTCCCAGTTTTTTGAAAACACTTCAAAAAATTCTACTTTTGTGTTTTTCATATTTTTTTTATTTTTACAGAATTCTTTAATATTTTAAGTATTTTTTTTTAATTTTTAGGCACACCTAATATAAATACACTAAAAAATATAATTTTCGTGAAAAATCTTTAAAAATTTCACTAAATACCAAAAATACAAAAAAAATAAATAAATGAAATTTAGTATATTTTTTGTATTTTGCGTATTTATTAATTTTTTTAAATATTTTTTCACAAATATTTTACTTTTTAGATATACGTGCATCTATAAAAAATAATAAAAAAAAATCTTAAAAATTTGAAAATATTCACTAAAAACAAAAAAACACGAAAAACAAAAAACTGAATTCAGAAAATTGAAACTAAATATATATAATTTTTTTAGTTTTCCTTCATTTCCGTTAATGAGGTGAATAAACTTAGAAGAAGAAGGGTGAGTTTATTTATGGTGTGCCTCTTTCTCTCTCTGAATGGGTTTTTGTTATTTTGGGGTTTTTGGATCAAGTTCTTGGTTTGTGATTTTAATCTTCATTTATTATTATATTATTATTATTATTTTATTATTAGTTATATATATTTTTGTAGGTCCTCGATAGTTACCATTGAAGAATCTCTCAGTGTTGAGCTGTGTCCACTGTAAATTTCTCTCTCTTATCTGTGTTCTTGTTTTTTTGGGTTTTCAGTTCAAGTTTTTGGTTTAGGATTTTAATCTTCATTTATTTTATATTATATATTAATTTAGTTATATATATATATATATTTTGTAGGTCCTCAGTAATGCCATTGAAGAAATCTAAGTTGAGCTGTGTTCACGGTAAACTTCTCTCTCTCTCTTATCGGTTTTTTTTTTTTTTTTTTGACGATGTATACAGTAGCATTAGCTAGCTTTTTATTAATGTTATATGTTGCACTTACCTTCTACTGCTATATTATTTTACATCAATAAAGTGGAAAATGAAATATTTTACTATTTGTTATAGCTTTTGTTTCATCTAGATCTAGTTTATTATTTGGCTTACATTTTTTAAACATATTATTATTAGTTAATCAAAAATATTTTTATTACATTATTTTAGGTTATATATATATATATATTTTTTTTGTATGTGTGCATATTTACATTGGCCTGGTTTAGCAAGTTGGGTTGGAGTTCAAATATTCGATAAGTCAAAATATCCAATAATATCACTCTTGCTATTTTTTACACATTTTTTTGTAAAAAATTAAATAGTTAATTAAAATAGCCTATCTCAAATATCTAATCTTCTTCCTTTTATTTATTTATTTATTTATTTTTAAAGTTTATTGTGTACAAACAATATGAAAATCAACATATAATTTTATAAATGGTCAGGCCATGATTTCTCATCTCAAGCCTAACCTAAAAAAGAAATGGACTCAAAATCTTAATCCAGCACGACGTATGGGCCATATATATTGGGCTAAGTTCGGCAAGTTCCTAGACCTGTGCCTGTTTCCTACTTGGAAGTTTTGTCCATCATAAACTAGCCAAACAACTAATTTCATAGGTTTGTTGTTTTGGATTCAATCCAGGAAAGGGCCTTTGTAATAGAGGTATCATGCATAGTTGATATGGAATTCCTACATCTTGCCTTGGCGCAAGGAGTCTGGATCCTCGGTCGCACTTCCCTGCGGAACAACATCGTTTTGGTTTGTGTTTTTTTTTTTGAAATTATTTTTTTCCAAAATTTGAGTTTCCTACCTTTTCTTTTCACTTTCATCTTCGTTTCTGTTTAGCCCTAATAGAGAAAATAGAAGCAGATGGACAGAGAGAGAGAGAGAGGCAGAGAGATGATCGGCGAAGACGGAGAGATGATCTGCGAAGATGGAGACATAAACAAACTGAGAGAGATGATGGAGGGACGCGACGGTGAAGGACAGAGGATGGCGAATGGATGCGAGTTCGGCGGCGACGTGACGATGGCAATCTCTCATTCTCTCTGTCTCTCTATCTCTCTCTACCCGTCTATCTCAATTGCTGAAGGAAGCATGGACAATCAATGCAGTCTTCTGCTCACTTGGGCTTACTATTCTCAGGGAAAGGTACAAATCTCTTCTTCTTCTTCTTCTACTACTATTACTAGTACTATTTCTCAACATACATAATTCTACCCAATCATTGAAAAATAACTCTGAAATGCAAGTGTATGGTGTAAAGTAGTTTTTTTGGTAAATTTTACGAGTATAGTGTTGTTGCTTTGCATTGGACTCTATTAGGTTCCCCATTTGTTTACAAATTGAGAGCTAATGTTTGTTGATTTTGGTGAAAACAGAGCATGGATGAGCAGGGCCGGCCCTGAGCTAAGGCCAGTGAGGCCTGTGCCTAGAGTCCAAAAAATTAGGCCCAAAAATAGGCCCCCAAATTCATTATCTTGTACTATATCAAAAATTCAAAATGACCCAATTTCGTTTAATTAATTTAGGCCATTTTAAAATGCCTTAAAAGTTCTATTTGTGCCAATTGATAAAAGGCCCAGTTAAAACATATTTATAAGTGTTAGTTGTTAGCCCAATTAAAAAAATAAAATATAAAATATATGTATATGCCTGTGGGGCCTTTTTTTTCTTCTCCTTTTACGGCCCAATTATGTGTTTTTTAGTGATTTTTTTAAATATTTTACGCAATTTTATTTATTTATTTTGTAGATACATCTAATTTAGATACACTTAAAAACTATAATATTTGTGCTTTTTTAAAAAAGAAAAAACAAAAAAAGTTGCCAAATACAAAAAAATACGAATTGCAAACTCAGATAATTATTTTTAAAAATTCTAAACCAAACAGGGTGATTTTTATTTTTATTTTTTATGAATATCTAAAAGGCCCCGAAAAATTATTTTGTCTTAGGCCTCTGAAACTCAGGGCTGACCTCGTGAATGAGCTAAGACAGTCTCTTTTACTCACAACTCTGGAGCTAGAAACAACTCGGCTCAAAGCTCAAGAAGAGCTAAAAAGGAGAGACGAACAATTGAATCATCTCAAGTCTCTGCTCTCAGAAGCAATCAGAGAAAGAGACAAAGCTCAAGACAAATGTCACAAACTCTTCTTAGATCAACTCTTAGCTCCAATTTTTGGAAATTCAAGCATTGAGGATGAACCCAGAAGATGAGGAAAAACCTTTTCAATAGAAAATCCTTGTAAGTAGGAAGGAAATGAATCTTTCATATCATTCACATGTAAGACAATTTGTAAATATAAAATATTGTATTACAAATAAAAAATTAAACAAACCCTAGGTGGAAAAAAAAATGGAACAACTTTTCTGAAACAGATATCTGTACGAGTACTATGAATACCCAACTCACAACTTCCTCACTAAATTCAATTACTACAAAGAAATGCTAAGTATAACTTTGTAACTCCATGGATCACTAACAGTGGGTAGTCAATGGTGGACAAATCTTGGGTATTTCTCATTTAAAGAATTAGAGCCTTCACAGAAAACCTTTTTCTCCGTTCCCTCGCCTCGCCTTGCCTTGCCTCCGTCGTCGTCCCCTCGCCTCACCTTGCCTTGTTGGGATCGGGAATCCACCCAAGACCTTATAGAAATTATAGCAAGCAGAAAAACACACCCAAACAGAAAGAGACACCATATTTAACGTGGTTCGGCAATAATGCCTACGTCCACGGGAGAGTAACCGTTTATCACTTATGGAGAGATTACAGAAGTATTACAACAGAGGAGAAGCTCACACTATTCTCACTCACCCATCTCCCTCGCTCACACCGAGGGAGACGGTTTCTCTAACTCATATCTCTCACTCTCTTTGTTGTTCTTGGTTCTCACTCACACTCTCTTCAACCCTCTCTTCCTCTTTATACATAAGCATTGAAGAGATTTGATTGGCCACTACATAACTCCTTCCACTCTCTAGTGGGTTAGAGTTGGTGAGCCACCCCCACCATTATCTAGTGGGTGCTCCATTGTTGGGAGTCCACAAGTGGTGCATTATCACCCCCTCAACATGGGGTGATATCTAACAAATCACCCCTCAACCCATGTAAGGTGATCCACTGCACACACTGCTGCTAAACTTGTCACGCCCAAATTTTAACAGAATGCTGCATCCCCTGAAGTTAGAGATAATACACCAGAGATACAAGAGGATGAGGGAATCATACATCCTCAACTCAACTCACACCACTCTCTGATTTGAAGAGAGCCTCTGCTCCTATCTCCCACAGATCTCTTCCACGCTTCCTGTCTCGGATGTCTTCACCTGCTATGCTTGAATTTTTGCGTAACCCAGATATCCGACACCCCCTGATTGGATGTCCTGCACCCCCTGCTAGGATGCCCTTGACTGTCATGCATTACCTCACAGGACCAGTCATTGGGGCAATAGAAAAATCTTCTTTTGTCTGGTCAAAGTTCCTGGTTTTCTTTGCTCGGAGTTTCCCTTGAACTATCCTGAACTATCAGCATTTGCCCTTTGCACTCTGAACAAACTTCCCAGCGTTTCACACACAATTGTTGTTCATTGCCTTTTGCAATCCCTGATCTCTAGTTCAGTGATACGCGTTACCTGCGTATCTATCACTTGTACTAATAGATGATGGTTGACAGTAGCTCTTTCTTTCAAAGCAACTTCAACAGATCTGTACAAGTTACCAACTATGCAACACCTAGCATAGTACCCACACCCATATTCTTGAGTGCTCATCGTGGCTCCATCTCTCCTCCTGCGCTCGAGTTCGCCTAAGAGATCCGCAACTACTCTGTTTTATCAAGAGGTGCGTTCGCCGCCACAAAATCAAAAAACCAATACCATAACCCAGGTATCCAACCGTTCAATCAAAACTGAATACCATCTACTGTACAAAACACAAGCGCTTTTCCCAAAAAAAAACACAGTAGATTCCATTGCTCAAAATCACATTGAGCCAATGCAAAGAACATGCAGAACCAATCGAGCTAGCTCTTCGATTTTCTGCAACTCAAGCTCCACCATAGTGCCAAGTTCCGATTTCCATAGGCGCCAAACAAGTTGTCCTTGACAACTCCAAACAAAACATGGTGAGCAACCCGCTTGAACCAGTGCTGAGGAGAGTAAACAAGAGAGGCTTCAAATTCTCCGTCAAAGCAACTTCGAAAGCGGTACCAAAAAACATCATGTCTGATCAACCATCGAACATAATACTGCTCTCTTCAAGCTCGAATTAATCAAGAGAGCCAAACAAAATCTCGAGAACTGAGGCAAGTTCTCTACCAAACAAAACTGGACTGTGGACGCAGTTAGGCTCTAACCAGTTCAGAAGTATCGGAAAACAAACTTCAAATGAACTTACAAAATACCAAGAGCCAAAAATTCTGAAGTGTTGAGCAAACTCCAGATTCCTCCAACTGCCATTCCAACCGGCAAACACAAGATGATGCACCATCTTCACAGTTGCCAAAAAATCGCCCAAAGGCGCGTACACTGTAAATGCACAACTCCAACAGTCCCTGCTAACTCCACCGAGTCTACAAACGATCTATACCCTCCAAATCCAACGGCAAATTAAGGGATGGATCCCAACACATGAGATTCACAAAATCACCATCTTCACGTTTCTCCGCAACAATCTCTTCCAATCTTCAATGAACACCAACGGTCAGACCGCTTCCAGAGAAGCAAACACCCGGAGTCTGAATCGTCACCCAGACTACCAATAGCTGATGTCTTCGAATATGGAACAGATTGCGAAAATGAAAATCCACAAGAAGAAACAATCAAGTCTCACAAACCGGAGACACCCCTGGATCTAATCAGACACGATCATAGATCCCAGCTGTGATAATGAATCTCAATAAACCACGACTCTAAAAGTCGCCAGTAATCCGTGAAAGACCGCCAACAACAATGCCTCCAATAGACATTGAACAAAAACACCAAAGCTCCACTAAGATCTGAAGTAGATTGTCACACCTTCTCCAAATCGACAAATGCGGAGGAAACAAGGCTTCACCAGATGCAAGTCTTCCAACAACGATCCATGAAGGATCTCCAACGCCTCCACAGAGGCCAATGTCAATAAATACTACCATTTGGACTTATTACATATGCCAAATCTCTATAGTACACTCTGCCAATGGTTCTCTCTATCCCCTAGAGAAAAACCCAATGAACTCTGAAGTTCTGTAACTAACCCAAGAGTCTCAAATGAACTGATAACTTTTGCAACTGACTTTGATAAAGGTCTTCAATTGGCTTCCAATTGGCTTACCGGGTGAACAAAATAAATCACCCCATCACCCACATGGATGATAAAACACCGTTGTACAAATATGCCTCCATTCCACCGAGTATCCGGAGTGAATCTGCACCTCCTACTTGGAATGTCTTTAACTGCCACACATCATCTTGCATGGCTTGTACCTCTATCACCAGGTACTTGCATCCTCCAATAGAATGCTCACCGTTTCCCTGTTGAGGTGACTCCACCCAAACTCTCTTGGTGCCCGTCGCGACTTCACTGCCACGAACCAGATTCAAGACAAAGAAAGAGATTTGCCTCTCCCTGGGTGCGCATTGCAGCATCTTATTCCTTTCAATTTCTTTGTCTAGAGCTTTCTTCTGTGAACTAGTTGATGCTGCCAGGCCAAAAACTGACACACTGCACCTTTGTACGATTCTGCTGCGTACTTTTGCACTGTTGTATATCTGCACCTTGTATGACATTCTTGTGTACTCATCTGTGCTATTATGACTACATGCTCCTACACTTATGTGTGTACTGCTGCAGCTGTTGCCTTTCTACGTTCACATACTACCAGTACTTCTTGTATTATGTTTGACAGTAGCTCCACTGCCACAACATTCCTCTAAGCCTGCACTAGTTGCCAAATCATCTATTTATTGATGAAGTGGACTTTTGATTGAACCAGATCTTCTAATCACCTCAACAACAGGGAAAGTTCCCAGGAAAGACTGGTGGGTCACAATCGGTCCCACTTAAGAACCAGTCTCCTTAGACAGTGTCTTTTTGACAGAACTTTCCTAGACATTGTTGATCTTGAGATAATCATGTGCAATTCTTCTGATCGCCCTTGACCAATCCTGATCTCCATTGATTTGCCATTTGATTAAGCCCGATCTCCTTTGGTCTTCAATGATCTATCTCGATCTGTATCTGGTTGTCCAATTTGGTTAGAATCTGCCCATTCTAACCTCTTCAGTGAATCCGCAGCGTTCCACAATATCTAGTAACCTTCCTTCGACTATTAAAGATGACAAACTCCCATGTTTTAACAGCCTTTAAAAATTGTTCAAAATTTCACCATTCTGACCTTGCGGTTGCGTTCGGAACGGTCCGATTAGCTAAGACCAATCATCGCTGCACTCCGGGGGACCTCACTGAAAACTTTCTCCAAAACTGGGGCAAAATTGCAAAATTTTCCAAACACTGGGACCAAACTGTAATTTCACAAAATACAGGGGCCAAATTGTAATTTTCAGAATTTCAGGAATATTCCGTGTTCCAACAGAATATTTGTCTGCCGCACTACCGCCGCCTGTCACTTAATCTGCCTTCTTTTACAGAAACTCCAATAAAAATCTGACCGTACGGATGTGTCCGAAATACTGTAAATAGTTGAAAACCACTATTGGATCGCCAAAAACGGACCAAATGGCTTAGATCTAGCCAAAACATTTGTACGCTCAGATCCGCGACTGCACCTTAGCCGCGAAGCACCGGATACTTTTTCTCTGCGGTGCACCATTGCCGCATCGTACTGGATCCTTTCCTTTGGATGTTGACGTGGCATTGAAGTGGCTGACTGGACGATGACGTGGCGGACACGTGGCGATGACGTGGCTGCCACGTGGCGCTGGCGTGGCTGCCATGTGGCGCTGACTGGACGCTGACGTGGCGGCCACGTAGCGGCTTCTGACTGATGACTGTGCCGCGTGTCGATGACAAGGCGTGCTGACATGGCGCCATGTGGCAGTACGTGGGTTACACGCGCACGCGCCAGTCGTCTTCTTCCTTGCGCCGCGCGTGGGGTGCGTATGTGCGACTGGGCCAACTCGCCATCTGTCTGTACGGCGCGTGCGAGAGCGCGTGCTGAGACTGGGCCTCACACGCAGTCTTCTGGTGGGCGTGAGCGCGCGTCCGGTTCCTCTGGGTGTTTTCTTGGCATTTTTGGACTCCTCTCGTCGAGACCTTGCTCCTGGTATACTCAAACCTGATTTCGAGAACTTGATTTTGGGAGTTTCGAATAACCCACTGTTTTTGTTCCGAAACGCTCCGACGAGGCTCTGATACCACTTGTTGGGATCGGGGATCCGCCCAAGACCTTATAGAAATTATAGCAAGCAGAAAAACACACCCAAAACAGAAAGAGACACCAATTTAACGTGGTTGGCAATAATGTCTACATCCACGGGAGATAACCGTTTATCACTATGGAGAGATTACAGAAATATTACAACAGAGGAGAAGCTCACACTATTCTCACTCACCCATCACCATCTCCCTCGCTCACACGAGGGAGACGGTTTCTCTAACTCACATCTCTCACTCTCTTTGTTGTTCTTGGTTCTCACTCACACTCTCTTCAAACCTCTCTTCTTCTATTTATACATAAGCATGAAGAGATTTATTGGCCACTACCTAACTCCTTCCACTCTCTAGTGGGTTAGAGTTGGTGAGCCACCCCACCATTATCTAGTGGGTGCTCCATTGTTGGGAGTCCACAAGTGGTGCATTATCATCCCCTCAACATGGGGTGATATATCTAACATGCCTTGCCTCCATCACCTCTCCGTTCGTCCCCTCTCTCTCTCGTCCAGATCGTCGCCTCTATGTTTGCCTGTCTCAGAGGCTAGGTTCAAAAACAAAAAAGGGGAAGCAAAAAAGAAGGAAAATATATATATATATATATATATATATCCAAAACGATGTCGTTTTGGAGGGCTGTAAAGGAAGTGCACGAGGATCCGGACTCTTGGCGGATGCATATGTTAGCTTTGATATCTACATGTGGCCTAGACCTATCTTTAGAAGTATTGTTTGATATGGCCCAATCCCTTTGAACTTAACCCAAAAGGTGCTTTACATTGAAGGTGTCCGACTATTCTGATAAATCATCTTGGACATCACCTGTAAGTTGTAAATTACATCAATGATTTTATTTACCTCTTGAAGAATTAAAATGATAAAGTAGAGTGGGCCAAATCCTAGGCTCGAGCATTATGAAAGCTTGGCCAAAACAATGATGCGACCTGCTGTTAGTAGAAACATTGTGAATGCTTTTTCCTCGATCAACTTTAGCACTATTCTGCTACTTGTGGATTTTCTTTTATTGGGTTTTGCTTACTTGGTCTGTCGTTCTCTGTTTTGAGGTGTTTTGGTTGGTCTCTCGTCAACCCTCCTTAGTGTAGTGCTTGCACATGATTGGATTAGTTCTATAGTACCAGCGTAATTGGTATTATGTTGTCTTGTTATGATGTAATTTTGCACACACCATCTTCCCTCTTTGTTGATGGAAGATCTTATGGATTTGTTTGGGATGTGGGTTGACTTTTTGGATTTTTAGCTTTGGCTATTATAGCCTGAGGTTAAAAAGCCTCGTTTGGGATGAGCTTTTTTGCTTTTTTTTTACTTTTCTGAGAAAAAAAATGAAATGATTATGATTTGGATGTAAGATTTTGTTTTATTGGGATAAAAAGTCTATTTTGTCTTTTTATAACTATTTTAGCCCCAATCCACCCCAACCTATCATGCCAAACCGGTATTGTATGTTGGTTTTCATCAATGAAGATTTATCTCTCTTTTACCAATCAAAAAAAAAAAAAAAAGGTAAAAAAGAAAGAAAGAAAGTTGTAACTAATGTGGGATTCCAACAACCCTTGCTAATTAGCTGCAACATACTTTTCTATGGATTAAAATGTTAAGTTAGTTATAGTCTAACATTTAAAAAGAAAGGTTAAAAAAAGTACTTCCAACTTGAAATCCAATTTTACTAGACGATGGTGACCAAAAAAAAGAGGAAAGAAAGCTGCACTGGTCTGTTGAGAAGAGATGACAACTATGGGATTTGGGGTAACCATTGACCTATTGGACTGTTACAACTCGCCCAATTCAAGTTAATATTTTTAGGACTTAGAATAAGTATTTTGGTCCATAATGTCAAACTGGGCCAAAATTTGGAACTTGTTTATTTTTGGGTTTGGTTTATAAAGAGAAATTCTAGCCCAGTCTGGCCTATCTATTTATAAAATATTAATTAAAAATCTTAAATTAAACATTTATTAAGGAACCCCAAAATCATTCACAATTGATTTATTAATGACTAAAATTCAAATAATTATTAAAAATGATAAATTCATATATATCAGATTAAGTGAACCGACTTGAGACTTGAACTTAAAACTTGAGTATTATACTTCTTGAATTCACCCATATATGTATTAAGCTGTCCCACATGTGCTCTATCTATATTGATTGATTTTCAGTTCGTTTGTAGTGTTTGATGTAATTTATATTTTTGTTTGATGTAAAGTTCATTTGTAGTGTTGCTGCCAAGGAATTTGTGAGGATTTGATCAAGATGTTGAAGATAGTTATGCTCCTAATACTTGTTATATTTAAAGTATTGCATGGTAGCTCAAACACATACGCATCTGCACATGCTGCATATACTTGCAATGTTGATCTATATCTTTGCATACTATATGTATACAAGATTAATTAGAAATAGTAAATAAAACACAAACAATTGACTCCTACAATGTAGGAGATAAAATCAAATAAAATTATGTTTAGTAAAATATTTTCTTACAAATATCAACTAAATTATCAAGCATTTATGTATAATTTTATAGGCTTTTGTTAACATATATATTCTAAGGGCACATGTTGAGGAAGTATCAAAATAGATACAACAACCTCCATTAGTAGAGGAAGTTGTAAAAACTTAAATGATGTCTCCATTAAATAGTTGTTTTTTATTATAAGATCAAAACACCCTTGTCGTTTTTCTTTTCATTTTAACTTTTAAAATTTTTTTTTTTTTTTTTTTGGGTATAGAAACAATTTTTAAAAATCTGAAAAGATCATCTTCTTCTTCTTCTTCTTCTTCTTCTTCTTCTTCTTTTTGTATTTATTTTTAATAAATTAATTTCTAAATTTTCAAAATAAATTTTGAAAATTCAACCAAACAAAAATAATTTCCAACTAAAGTTCTTTCTAATTTGGAATAACTTATTATAAAAATATTGAAAGATACAGTACATAAAATTCAAAATAAAAAATAAAATAGAAGATAAATGGTGGATAATTGAATAACCATTTATCGTAAAAGTTTGTTGGGTTTTAATATTACAATTTTAGTTTTTATTTATTTATAATTAATTTTTATTTTTTAACATTATACTTTTTTGGGTGAATTTTTTTAATGTTATACTTTTGCATCCTTCTCTCTTTTGTTTTTAACATTATACTATAATAGTTAAAAAGCTTACCATCAATTTCATACCTCAAGAATGAGGTATTTTTGTCCACGTAAAAGAAGGGCTCAATTGTGGATTGGACGGTACTGTTGGACTCATAGGGCTCACCACGAGTTTTGTTTCGATAATCTGAACCGTCAATGTGTAGAGTTCGTCGAGTAATTTATCCTCGTAAAAAATCACTTTGATCAGATGTCAATAGCCACTTGATCGGATCAGATTTTTGTTAATAATTTATTTTGAAAATTATATTTACCATTGATAGAAATCTGATCCAATCAAGTAGCTATCGATATTTGATCAACGTGATTTTTTACAAGGATAAATTACTCGACGAATTTTACACATTGATCAGTTTGAATCATCGAAACGGGACCTGTGGACATCGCACTCCAATCCGATCATAGACTAAGAGAAGCTAGGTCCTAAAAGAAAATATGAAATTTATTAACATTTTAAAAAACATTAAATGTATTTATACTTTTGTTCAACATTCCCCATACTAGTGGAAGTAGATAAAGTTAATTATTACTTTCTCAATTTGTGCCCTAAGAGTATATGTTAACAAGACCCAATCTTATACTCGTAAGATTATCTTAATATTTTATAGTGACTTTTACTTACACTTATTGTAACCATGTTAAATAGGTTTATCATTATATATATATATATATATTCATAATTTTTTAAGTTACTTAATCATTTGCCCCATACCTTTTCCCCTTTCTCTATTGCTTTTTTCAATTGGGAAGGCATTTCATTGTTGACTAATTTCACCAACCACCATTGCAAATCCCTCCATTGCCATCATTGGCCCCCTCTTTTATCTTTTCCATGTCCTTTACTCTTCCATACTTCTACTCTACGTATGGTCCTTCTTCTTTATTGTCAATATCTATCGCTTCCTTCCTTTTTAACGCCTTGCAAGCTCCATATCTCTTTAGTTTTCCTTTGCCATTGACGACCATAGCTAAAATCAATTTTTATGAATTAACAATCGAAACTACTGAGTCAACTCTATCAGCCCTAGATTGCCATTTGTGTGAACCACTGTCAATCATCATCATAAAATCTTTATAAAATCAATGGAAAAGAGTTGTAAATGACTTAAATCGCTAGGATAAGGTCTCATTTGTGGAAAGAGGCTAGCGGTATGGGTAAGGTGGTGTCGAGTTGTGTAAAGGGATTAGTAGTAGGCATGGGGTTGGATTTGGGGTGGGAGAAAATGATGGTCAAGGTGGAGGTGGAGGCGGAAGGGAAAGTAAATGAGAGTTATGAAAATATGAGTGATGAGTGAAGTAGAAGTGAGAAAGAGGAAGACGGTGATGGTGATTAGAGTTGGCTTTGGGTTTGAGAACGTATTAGGGTCTGAATATGGACACCTTTTTGAAAATACCAAATATAGCCTTTAATCTTAGCCGACGTTGATCACAAGACCAAAATGAGAAAAGGTCAATGGTTTAAGGATTAAAGTGGGAGAGCCTTTTTTTAGGATCTAAAGTGAGAAATGGGTCATACTTTTATGTTGTGTTTGGTTAGAGGATTTGGGGACGGATTTGGAAAGGGAAAGGGAAAGGGAAAAGGTGTGTGAAACTATGTGAAATTTAGGCATATTTTATTCTCATTTCACCTACCTTTTCCATTTTCCTTTCCAAATCCCTCCTCAAATCCCCCAATCAAACACAACATTAGGGTTTGAAAGTGTACTTTATCCATAATAGTATAGATATATAGATAGCTAGATAGATATTAAAGGAATAGTTTGACAGAAGACTTATCAATTTATTATGTAAATAATTTTGTTTCCAAATTGAAAGTGTGTTTCAAGAAAATACCAACTACATATGAGAAAGTTATTTTTGTTTGCAATTTGATTTTTTTTTTTTTAAAAAAAAAATAGTTATGCAATAAATGGATTTCTTATCACTTTTTATTTTTATTTTTAATCATTACTTTTTTTAAAAAAAATCTTAGAGACAAAGATAATGAAGAAAAAAATTGAAAAAAGTGAAGAAAACTTTATTGAAACTTTTAGTCTTAAAAGATCTCAAAAAATTCCACAATTATATATATAATACATTTTTAAAAAATTAACTACTAATAAACATTGTTTAATTTGGAATAAAAATTGATAACAATTTACACTTACCATGTTAATGAAAGAAATATATATATATATATATATTTGTGTGTGTAAAAAAAAATTAATGAATGATTTTTTTTTTGTCATTGGATATGTTAGAATGGTTGAGAGAGAGAGAAAGAGAGAATGTGTATGTATTTGATAATTATAACAATGTACAGGGGCTCCTTTATACAGGAGAGGGGTACAATCTAAACATAGAAGGTAGAATAACAATCCTAATCTAAACCCTAAATCAAAGCCATAAATCAAGGCCCTAGTTATATAATATACCCTAAATATATAATGTATCTATATATGCATTAACAACCCCCCTCAAACTCAAGAGGGGTAAGCATCAACCAACTTGAGTTTGAAAACTAGATCACCGAAACGACCAGAAGGATGAGCCTTGGTGAAAATGTCAACAGGCTGATTTGCAGAAGCAATAAGGAGAAGATGAATAGTGCCACGAGTAATATGCTGTCGAATCAAATGACAATCAATCTCAATATACTTGGTGCGATCATGGAAAACACCATTATGAGCAATCTGAATGGCACTCTTATTGTCACAATAGGGAGAGGTATCACTAGAAGAAGAAACACCCATATCAACAAGGTGCCAGCGAAGCCAGAGAAGTTCCTGAGTAGTATCAGCAAGAGCTCTGATGGGTCGTTGAACACACCAAAATTAAATCACTAAACTATACCAAATTCAATCAGAATAATGGCAAGTCCAGGTATCGATGTGAAATTAAACTAATTTAATTGATAAATTCCTAAATTAATTTTGATAAAAAGATTGAATGATTATAACCTAATTTAATAATAAATAAATTAAACTAAGGAATTAAATTATTAATAATAAATGAAATTGGTTTACTGAATTGGGGGAAAAAACTAGGGCAAAGAATCCACCACTAGCCACGTAATTAGGGTTTCCAATTGAAATCAATTATCCTAGGGTTTGAACAGATTAATGCTTTGCAACTACAAGTTCAAAGCATTTAACAAGAAAATCATCACATTCAATGTACGGGCACGAAGCATCTCAAGTAGTACGAACCGTTCACTCTAAACTAGGGTAGTGACACGACTCGTCCCTCGTAGTATGATTCGTCTCATACCTTGAATGTGAAAGAATAGAAAACTCATGTATGGATAACATGCAACAATCACAGAAAGTCATATATTTGAAAAGATAATGAAAATTATATATAAAGAATTTCTAAAACACCATACAATGGTTCAAACCTTTACATAATTGAGAATCAAAAGGAAAACAAAATAGTTACATGGCTAGGGTTTCATCAAAACCCTAGAAAAAGAAGATTAGCCACTCATGGAGGAGTGGAAGGAGCTAGAAGGAGAATGAACCACCATGGGAGACATCTTTGAAGCTTCTTGTTCCTTTTCTCTTTCCCAAACCCTAGTCTCTCTCTTTAGGTCAAAACAATTTCAGAACCCTAGAAAAGCCTTGTCCTTTTCTTTTTATACTTCTACTCACTTCCAAACAGGTTTAAAACATCAGTTTGACTTTTCCAGAAAAAGTCAACTCTGTCCAAATTTTGTCTTTTTGCCCATTTTATGCTCCGACAATGTACAACCTGATTGACATTCAATACACATAAAATATACGGTTTGACCAGCAAGTGAAATTAAGAGATTCTAATTAACGGCCTCAATGATGTACATTTCGGCCTTAATCAAGCTCGGTATTTAGCTTTTGTACTAGAGTGAGTAATGAGGGATTGTTTCTTGCTACACCAAGTAAGAAGATAATTCTCTAAGAAGAAACAAATACCCGTGGTGGAGCGTCGATCACTAGGATATCCAGCTCAATCAGCATCAGAAAAGGCACGCAACTCAAGAGAAGAGAAAGTAGAGTAGTGAAGTCCATGGAACAGAGTGCCATTGAAGTAACGAAGTATATGGAGTAGAGCAGTATAATGTGGAGTGCGAGAAGCCGACATGTATTGACTAAAATATGGACATCATATGCAATGTCAGGACGAGTCACAGTGAGATAGATGAGACTACCTACTAGCTAACGAAAAAGAGTAGCATCAGAGAGAATATCCCCATTGAAGGAGTGAGACGAGTTTGAAGATCAACTGGAGTAGAGGTAGCTTTGCAATCTGTAAGACCAGCATGTGCCAGAAGATCGGATGCATATTTGGCCTATGACAAATAGTAACCAGTGGAATCATGAGAGATTTCAAGTCGTAAGAAGTAATTAAGAGAACCAAGGTTCTTCATCTCAAATTGATGATGGAGAAATTGTTTGAGGCTAAGAATACCAGCCGCATCATCACCAGTGATAATCATAGCATCGACATAAAGAAAAAGAAGAGTGGTACCATGAGTAGTAGTCCGAACAAATAAAGCAGAGTTATATGAGCTGGAGGTGAAACCGAAGTCATGAATAGTGGAACTGAACTTAGCAAACCAAGCTCGTGGGGCTTGCTTGAGACCATTGAGGACACGCTGTAGTTTGCAAACCTTATGAGCTGGATAAGGAGGCCCAAGGGGATTGCATATAGACCTCCTCAAGAAAATTACCATTAAGGAAAGCATTTTTTGACATCTAACTAAAAAAGATCCTAGTGGCGAGCGGCAGCAATAGCAAGCAAACTGCAAACAGAGGTCAGCTGAGCAACAGGGGCGAAGGTCTCCTCATAATCAATGCCATATTCCTAGTTGAAACCTTTTGCAACAAGACGGGCTTTGTAACGCTCAATAAAGCCATCAAAATGGGTCTTGATTTTGTATACCCATTTGCAGCCAATCGCAATCTTTCCAAGAGGAAGATCACCAACATCCCAAGTATGAGTTTTGTCTAAAGCCTGTAGTTCATCAGTCATAGTTTACTACCAAAGCGGATTAGTACAAGCCTCGCCATATGAGGTAGGTTCATAAATAGAGAAGGTAATAGACCCAACAATATATTCACAAAGATGAATAGGTGGTTAAGTTACCCGGTGTGGTTGACCTATGGGAGGATCTATGGGGGGAAGGTCTGGTGGAGAAAGAAAAGACGGGCTAGAAGGCACAATAAGAGGTGGACCATCAGGGAGAGTAGTCTGGACAGGATCAGGGGTCAACAAAGGCATCTCTATAAAGGAGGAGTCTGCATCAAATTCATTAGAGAAGAGGTCTGGGGAAGGATTAGTAAACATGATGAAAATGGATGGTGTAGGTAAGTGAAAGGAGGATAGGGAGGAAAACATTTTGTGCTCTCAGAAAACCACGTGACAAGATACACGAAGACGCTTAGAGATAGGATCCCAACAGCAATAGCCTTTATGTCCAATCCTATACCTGAGAAAGCAACAAAGACAAGAAGGAGGTTCAAACTTGATGTGTTCATGTAATTGAAACAGGACAAAACATGCATACCCAAAAACTCGAAGAGTTGTGTATGGAGGGCGAGTGCTATGCAGACGTTCAAAGGGAGTTTGATTATTGATGATAGGAGTAGGAACACAATTGATAGTGTACACAACACTAAGTGCAGTTTCCGCCCAAAAGTTTTCAGGACAGGAAGAAGAGAGAAGGAGAACTCGAGTAGTGTCAAGAATATACCTATTTCCGTTCAACACGTCCATTTTGTTGGGACGTGCTAGCACAGGAATGATGAAGCTGAATACCATGACTCTGAAGAAAAGAAAGGAAAACTGTATCCCAATACTCCATAGCATTGTCAGAGCAAAAAAATTTAATGGTCATTGAAAATTGGGTTTGAACCATTTTGGCAAAGTTATAATAAATTTGTTTAAGTTTAGATCGATTTTTCATGAGAAAGAGCCAAGTGAACCATGAAAAATCATCAACAAAAACAATAAAATAACAAGATCTCCCCATGGTAGTAGTAGGTGATGGGCTCCAAATATCAGAATGTATGAGATCAAAAAGTGTATGGAAAACAAAAGTACTTTTATTAAATGATAAAACAGGTTGTTTTGCAAGTTGACAAGGTAAACAATAACCCAATTGACCACTAGAAACCAAAGACTTTCACCTACTAACAGAAATATGCCCTAAACGACAATGCCAAAGATGAAAAGGAGACAAAGAGGAATCAGATGCAGGAGCAGCTAACTGTGGAAAGTCTGGAACATGAAGGTGAATCAGTTCATAGAGACATCCATGCTACGGCTAATCCCAAGAGTCTATCTCGTCTGAGGGTCAGCAAATAACCATTAGCAGAAAATGTGACAGTTAAACCAAGCTCACATAATTGACTAATAGAGATAAGGTTTAAGATCAGAGTAGGGATATGATAAACATGGGGTAAAGACAAATGAGAAGTGGAAACAAAACCAACATGACTGATGGACATGAGAGAACCATCAACAGTATGAATAGAAGGAATATGAGTAGATAGAGAGATAGAAGAGAATATAGTAGAACTGGAAGTCATATGATTATAACATGTGGAGTCAAAATACCAAGAAATATACCTGGAGTCATAGACAAAACAGTAGAAGGAGATGTACCTGAGGTGGAGAGAAACTGTTTGAACATGGCCTCAACATCAGTTTAGGAAAAGATAGGGGCAGACGGATCATGAGACTCAAAGAAATCCTCAGAGGCAGCAACAGTAGTGCAATGAGCAGGTAAAGACCTAGACTGATTAACAGGACAATGTGAGCTACTCCTGGAAGAGCCACCACGAGAGAAGTGACTAGTGGAAGATGATCGGGAGGGATTGCGAAAACAATCATACTGTAGATGACTAGGACCAAGTTTGTTGCAGTACTGGCAGGATCTGATGAGGCAATGAACCAAAAGATGAGTAAAATGAAGGCCTTGATTCTGACAATAAATACAGGCAGTAGACCGCTGAGTCGATAAGGAAGAGGGTCGTGACTGAGGAGTGGCAAGAATAGAGTCTATATGATGAGTCTAGAGAGTACCAAGACGAGTTTACTCAGATAACAGCTTGGAAATAGCATGCTTAATAGTGGGCAGCAGAGTGGGATGAAGAAGAAATGCGTGCACGGGCTCAAAACGGGGAGTGATAGCCATGAGAAATTGAACCAACTGCTGTTGATTACGATATGTAATGAATAAAGCAACATCTTCATGGTGCCGGTTCTAAGAGAGCAAGCTGGTCCCAAACAGAATACATCTGAGAAAGAAAATCCTTAATAGACTAACCGGATTCTTGACGCATGTGGTGAAGCTGACTCTGAAGTTGATATTGATGGGCAAGACCAGTAGTCTGGTATCGTTCTTTCAAAAAATCCCAAATGTCTTTAGTAGGAATGGTAACAGAGTCAAACTAAAAACAACCAAACTGAAGACTAATAGAGGGAACAGTGGTATTCTGAAGCCAAGTAATGATCTGGTGGTTCTTACTGTCCCAATCTTCGAGTCGATCTTCATATGCAGCAGTAGTTTTAGCGACTGCTTTCACCGGTTGGGTCACATCTCTGGTGATAATACGCCAGAGTTTCCTACATTTGAGGAAGAAAGACATGGCTTGGGCCCACAAAACATAAGTGGACCATCAAGAAAAATAGAAATCAGATGTGAGGCATCATGGTGATCTATAATAATAGTGGAATAGGACAAAATAAATAGAAACAGACTTGTAGGAGCAAAATCAGGGAAAATAGAGCGTACCAGTGAGTTCGGAAGGTCGAAAATAGCTAGGAAAGGGGTTTGCTGTGCAAAGATGACATTAGCAGAAGGCTGGATGATGTCAGCGGTGCACAATAGAAGAGGAAGGCACGGCGCACAATAGCAGGAAGGGCAAGCGGCGAACAGTAGCAGAACGACGCATGCGGGGGCACAATAGCAGAACGGCGCACGCATGGTGCACATCAACAGGCGCGGCGCACGTGAGCGTAGGGCTAACGTCAGATGCTGACGTGAGCAAGCAATAGAGGGGCATGTGAGGGCATGTAGGAGAGTGGCAGTGAAAGGCTGAGATGCATCGAGCACATAAGTGGCACGTGAGGGCGTATGAAGGCTTTTTTGGTGACATGGACGGTGCCATTAGAATCGGGAGGAGATTCCGAGCAGTTTGGTGGGTGAAAAAAAAAATGATGAAGCAATGTTGTAGTGCCACTGTGTACGAGACTAAGCACAAAGAGAAAAGGAAAAGGCCATAAGTGTAGAACCTAGAGTTCTGATACCATGTTAGAATGGTTGAGAGAGAAAGAGAGAGAGAGAGAAACTGTGTATGTATTTGATGATTATAACAATGTACAGGGCCTCTTTTATATAGGAGAGGGATACAATCTAAACATAGAAGGTAGAATAACAATCCTAATCTAAACCCTAAATCAAAGCCATAAATCAAGGCCCTAATTATATAATATACCCTAAATATATAATGTATCTATATATACATTAATAGGATATATGTCAGTAGAGCAAGAGGGCAATATAAAGGGTATTAAAATTTTGTCCATAGTGTTTGAACCTGTAACTACCCAACTATTGACCAAAGTTCCTGATTCATATTAATGAAAACTTAAAAAATCTCTAACCAATAGACAAAATTTGGTAATAAAAATTATTAAAATAAAAACATAAAATTTACAAAAACCAATAATAAGAAGACACATATATGTTTACATTTAAAAATTTTAAAAATTTGGAAAAAGATAGATTGAAGTTTTCATCAATAAAGACCACACAACATTTTTACTTATGTAATAGTATAAATAGACACATATATATAGATAGGTAGACGTCTATTATCTATGGATGGGGACAGCTGTTGCCGTTGCTTGCTCTGATGCAGGATACCAGGAGCTGCTACTGTCTTGGGAGGCTACTGATTTAGGAGGCTGCTGCTGCTGCTGCTGCATTTTGGAGATTGTTGTTGTTTGTGTTTTTTATTTTGCTTATGGGTTGTCCATTGTTGGTTAGTTGCTCACCAATTCAGTGTTGTGCTAACATATGATTGAGTTTGCTTTGTGGTTCCTTAGTCTTGCTATGATGCTCCTTACACTTGTTGGGGAAAAATGGTTTTAAACCATTAATAATGTAGAACCCATCCATTATTTAGGTGGGTCAACGTAGCAATTTATTTCTTGTTATATAGTGAACAAGAGAACGTATTATGGTTGTTAAAACCATTAATGAGTGAATGAGAAATCGATTCATTGTAAGGAGAGGAGTAATGGATCGAAATGGGCTCAATCCAAAACACACACGCACTGCCACTTCGCCCGAACCAGGCTGGACGTGGGTTGGATTGGCACTTATATTTTTGAAAGGAAAAAAATAAAAAAAAATTAAAAATTAAAAATTAAAAATATATATATATATATATATATATATTCAAATTTTGAATTTTGTCTTTAATGATCACTTCCGAACAGTCACAAAGGCGACTGTTGCTTTGTGCATGCTATGGTTCATTATTTATATAATAGCAGTAGACAAACTGTAAGACAGATATAAAAAAGAAAGAGAAATCATTTGCCTCCAAGTCTTTTGTCTTCATCTACATCTTCATCTTCATTTTTTTTTTTTTTTTTTGAGAGAGAGTACTTAACACAAATTTGGTTCGCAGTACACACAGATTGTAGTGCTCTTTCTGTGTGTAGGTGATTGTTGTATCCTGGAGATAGGACGTCCATAGATCTCAAGCACCAATGGAGAGGGTGACTTTCTGTCTTAAAGACACAGTGTCCAAACACTGGCCTTAATCACACATCTGTTAATTATTTTGTTTTTGGTTTACAATATTGTAAGTATTTTATGTTATTTGATTTTTGTTTATTTATTATATTTCGTTTTTGATATGTAATTAAATAAATTAATTTACCGGGAATTCATTTTCAACAACTTTAAGACAAAAAATTTCGTTTTCCTAGTTAAATTAATTACTGTTATTCCAGTCTGTTTTAGATACAAAATTCAGTTTGTATTTTTCTGGTTTTATTTAAAGTCTGTTTCATTCTGGTTTATGTTCTGGTTTGGGGGATAAAAACTGTTTTGTTATGTTTTAAATAATACAGAATTGGAACCTTTTGTTTTGTAAATCTATTAGACTTACGGGTTCTGTATATCCAGAATTTGAACCCTAGTTTCCAATTTCATCTCTCTTTTTTTTTTTTTTGATCGGCAAAAGAAATCTTTATTGATGAAAACATACAAAGTATGATAAAGTACGTCAATAAAGAGGAGCTCGGAGCTAGCTCAAGCTCCAAGCTCCAGTTGGAGAGAAACCAACAAGCAGACCAGAATTATGCAATCAAAATCAACCAAATTACAGCCACATCTGAGCAGAATAAAACATAACAGATTATGCAATCAACATAGCAGTAAAGATCACCAAGGTTAACAGCACACTAATAGAGCAGTTCAAAGAACAGTAATAGATCAGATTAGATTAGTCACCAAATCACCAAAGCAGAGCAAACCAGCAGAGAAGCAGACCAAAGTAGACTAATAGATTAGCAAAGCAAAGCAAAGCAGCAGACTAAGCAACAGTCATCAACTGAGAAAGAAAAGTCCTTTGTAGATGCTTTGAGCTAGAGAGCAGTTCTGATTTTGATGAGTTCACATAGACCTGGGGAGTTGGGTTATGACATAGAAGACACACTCATTCCTATGTTTCCAGAGTGACCACAGAACAACTAAGGGTATCACTTTCCAGATTTTCCTTTCAAGTCTCTTAAATTTTCCACCCATCCACTAGTTGAAAAGGCCTTCCACTGATCCTTGAATACACCATTTAAAACCCCAATCATGGATCACTAATGATCAGATAAACCAGGAGAAAAGACAGTGCAGCAAGACATGCAGAGTAGATTCAACTTCAGTGCTACAGAATAGGCAAAAGAAGGATACACTGCTGCTTAAAATGCCAATTCTGTACAAAAACTCTGCAGACTTGATTCTGCTTTTCCAAGCCAACCAACCAAAAAAGAGAACTTTTGGGGGAAGAGCATTATACAAGACAAACTTACTAATTCTGAGTTAAGGGCCAAGCAGAGAGCTGCTGAAAGAATAAAGGGCAAAAACAGAGAAAGAACCATTAGCCCAAACTTGACAATCCACACCGTCAAGACACAGAGGAGGAGAAGAGGATAAGACATTAACAAGTCTGTTTTCTTCAAGCAATTCCCAATCATAAAGCTCTCTTCTATATGGAAAGTTCCAAATATCTGAGCTAGATTTCCTAAGGAAAAAATGATGAAGGGATCCTTCCTTATTAGTAGAAAGGTTGTAAAGAAGAGGGAATTCTGACTTGAAGCAGAGGCCTTCACACCACTTATCATGCCAAAATTTGATTTTGGACCCATTCCCCACTTTAAGTAGACAGTTATCCAAGTAGAAGTTAAAGATATTCCTGCTATAGGCCCCAATGGAAATAATGTCAGTCCACAATCTAGAATGATTATAATGGGATCTTAGTGGAGGATGCCAACTATGTTCCTCAATTTTATACTTGTTGCAGATAGCCCTTCTCCAGAGTGCATTGACTTGATTCCCAAATTTCCACCACCATTTGAGTAGTAAGCAAGTATTCACATCTCTGATCCTTCTTATGCCTAGACCCCATTGATTGACACTCTTTGTTTCCTCCACCCATTTCACTAGATGAATTTTCCTCTTTAGTTCATTGCCACCCCACAGAAACACAGCCTCAATCTTCTCTATTTCTCGAGTAACTCTTTCAGGCATCTTAAATAAGGAGATGTAGTTCACAGGGAGACTGGATAGAACAGATTTGATCAAAGTTAATCTACCTGCAAAAGATAGTAATTTCCTCTTCCACCCTTCAAGCTTAACTCTGATTTTGTCAAGAACAGGTTTCCACATAAATTTCCTACCTGGATTAGCTCATAGAGCAGCCCAGGAATTTCAAAGGGAGTCTTTGCACCTTACAATTAAGTAGGTTTGCAAAAGACAACAGAAGCTCATTAGCCACACCAACCCCACACACAACACGTTTATAATAATTGATTCTTAGGCTCGAGAGAATTTCAAAGCATCTAAGAATTCATTTAATAAGTACCAACTGATCCCACTCTGCATCACATAAGAGAATTGAATCATCTGCAAATTGAAGATGGGATAAGAGAACCTCATTAACCCCAAGTTTCACACATTTAAGGATGCCAAGATTGAGTGCTCTGTTAAGAAGAATGTTGAGCCCTTCTGCTACTATATTGAAAAGGAATGGTGAAAGTGGGTCACCATGCCTGAGACCTTTTTGTGGTGAAAACTCCTTTGTTGGTGATCCATTTACAAGAATAGATATACGAGCTGCAGAAACACAGACTTTCATCCAGGAGATCCATTTAGGCCCAAACCCAAAACTAGACAGCATAGAAAATAAAAATTCCCAATTTATAGAATCAATTTCATCTACCATAAATTTTGTTTGGTATTCATAAATTTTCTTTTATTTGCCTTTCATTTGGTGGTTGAAATTGCTACTGGTTTCGTGGGTACTTTGGAAGGAAGGTATAAAAACCAAATAAATAATTATTTATAGTCTTTTTTAGTTTAGTTTTGAACGCTGTAATTAAAATAAAATTAGTTTTCTGGCTTTATTTATTTATTTTTCTTTTCCATTGTTATATATACACATATTTATTATGAAATATCTTCTGTTTTAATAAATTTATTTATCAAACAAAAATGGCCGTTGAAAGTGGTGTTACGGGGAGTGGTGTTCCACCACCTGTTGTTCCTACACCAGTTATTCCTACGCCAGTTGCCTCTATACCAGTTGTTTCTCATGGTCCTGTTTCTAGAACTATTCCAGTTAATCATGGAGAGAAATCTGAAAAATTCAGTGGTGTCAATTTCAAGAGATGGAAACAAAAATTGTTATTTTATCTTACTACACTGAATTTGGCAAGGTTTCTACGAGAGGATGTGCCTACTCTAAAGGAGGATGAAAGTAATGCTCAGGTTGTTGCTACAGTGGATGCATGGAAACATGCATATTTCTTTTGCATAAATTATATACTAAATGGATTGGACAACAGATTATACAATGTTTGTAGTCCAATCAAGACCGCAAAAGAGTTGTGGGATTCCTTGGACTGTAAATATAAGACAGAAGACGCCGGAACAAAGAAATTTGTTGTCGGTCGTTTTGTTGATTATAAGATGACGAATTCCAAGACAGTGATCAATCAAGTCCAAGATCTTCAACTTATACTGCATGAAATACATGCAGAAGGGATATCTCTGAGTGAATTTTTTCAAGTAGCAGCGATAATTGAAAAATTACCATTTTCTTGGAGAGATTTTAAAAGTTATTTAAAACACAAACGCAAAGAGATGCTATTAGAGGATTTGATTGTTTGCTTGAAGATTGAAGAAGACAACCGTGGGGCTAAAAAGAAAAATGGACATCATCCTATGGAGGCTAGAGCTAATGTGGTGGAACAAAAGTGGCAAAAGAACAATAGTAAGAAAAGGAAGCATCTTGGAGAAAGTTCCAAACAAGGGTTCAACAATAGTCAGAATTTCCAAGGCAAATACTATGTATGTGACAAGTCGGGGCATCGTGCCAAGGATTGTCGCAAGCGACGAACTCAAGGAGGAAACATGAAGAAAAAACCAGCTCAGGCTAACATAATAGAAGAAGAAAGTCTATGTGTAATGGTTTCGGATTTAAATTTGTCTGGAATGGTTTCTGAAGTCAATTTGGTGAGCAATCCCAAAACATGGTGCGTGGATACCGGCGCTACTAGTGACATCTGTTCAAAAAAAAAAAAAAAAGGGTTGTTCTCATCATATCAAGTAGTAGATAATGGAGAACAACTTTACATGGGCAATTTTTCGACTTCTAAAGTTGAAGGAAATGGAAAGGTGGCACTGAAAATGACCACAGGAAAGAAGCTGACTCTCAATGAAGTATTGCATGTGCCAGAAATTCGCAAAAATTTGGTTTCTGGATCGTTGCTGAGCAAGAATGGTTTTAAACTAGTTTTTGAGACTGATAAATTTGTACTGACAAAGAATAGGATGTATGTAGGAAAGGGCTACATGTGTGATGGGCTCTTCAAACTGAATGTAATGACTGTTGTTCCAATTATTAATAAGATTAACACATCTTCTGCTTATTTGCAAGAGTCTTCATGTATATGGCATGGCAAATTAGAACATGTTAATTATGATACTTTGCGTAGATTAATTAACTTAGAATATTTGCCTAAGTTTCAAATAGATCCAAATCACAAATGTGAAGTACGTGTTGAGGCAAAGTTAACTAAATCACCTTTTCAATCAGTGGAGAGAAATACCGAGCCACTAGATTTAATACATAGTGACATTTGTGATTTGAAATTTGTTCAAACTCGAGGTAGGAAAAAATATTTTATCACTTTTATTAACGATAGCACTAAGTACTGCTATGTATATTTGCTGCGAAGCAAGGATGAAGCCTTAGAAAAATTCATTCAATATAAGAATAAGGTTGAGAATCAAATTGGTAGAAAAATTAAGGCAATAAGGAGTGATAAAGGTGGTGAATATGGCACACCTATTGGTAATTTTTGTACACAAGTTGGAATCATTCATCAAACCACTACGCCATATACATCTCAGCAAAATGGGGTTGCGGAGCGTAAAATTGAACTTTAAAAGAAATGATGAATGCTATGTTAATAAGTTCGGGAGTACCCCAGAACTAGTAGGGGAAAGAAATTCTCTCTACTAACTATATTCTCAATAAAATACCTGATAAGAAAACACTGAAAACTCTTTATGCATTGTGGAAAGGTCGACAACCTTCCCACAAATATCTGAAAGTGTGGGGTTGTTTGGCTAAGGTAGTTATTCCTAATCCCAAAAAGGTCAAAATAGGACCTAAAACTGTTGATTGTATATTTATTGAGTTCGCAGAAAATAGCAATGCCTATCGATTTTTAGTTCATAAAAATGAGAATCTGAAATCCATATTAACAATCATTAATTTACAAGGAACTATTGGTAATTTTTGTACACAAGTTGGAATCATTCCTCAAACCACTACACTTTATACACCTCAGCAAAATGGGGTTGCTAACCATAAAAATCAAACCTTAAAAGAAATGATGAATGCTATGTTAATAAGTTCCTGATTACCCCAAAACTTGTGGGAGGAAGCAATTCTCTCTACTAACTACATTCTCAATAAAATACCCCATAAGAAAACACTGAAAACTCTTTATGAATTGTGGAAAAGTCGACAGCCTTCCTACAAATATCTGAAAGTGTGGGGGTGTTTGGTTAAGGTAGCTATTCCTAACCGCAAAAAGGTCAAAATAGGACCTAAAATTGTTGATTGTATATTTATTTAGTATGCAGAAAATAGCAATGCCTAACGATTTTTAGTTCATAAAAGTGATAATTTTGAAATCCATATTAATACAATCATTATTTTACAAGGAACTATTGGTAATTTTTGTACACAAGTTGGAATCATTCATCAAACCATTGCGCCTTATACATCTCACCAAAATGGGGTTGCTGAGCATAAAAATCGAACCTTAAAAGAAATGATGAATGCTATGTTAATAAGTTCCTGATTACCCTAAAACTTATGAGGGGAAGCAATTCTCTCTACTAACTACATTCTCAATAAAATACCCTATAAGAAAACACTGAAAACTCCTTATGCATTGTGGAAAGATCGACAGCCTTCCTACAAATATCTGAAAGTGTGGGGGTGTTTGGCTAAGGTAGCTATTCCTAACCCCAAAAAGGTCAAAATAGGACCTAAAACTATTGATTGTATATTTATTGGGTATGTAGAAAATAACATTGCCTATTGATTTTTAGTTCATAAAAGTGATAATTCTGAAATCCATGTTAATACAATCATGGAGTCAAGGAATTAATGCATCGTTTTTTGAACATGCATTTCCTTGTAAAATAACACAAGAGTCTCATTTTCCTAAAAGGTCCTATGATGACGCATTTGACAATAATCAAGGACAAGTTGGGGAACATCAAGAAGAGAAAAACATGGAAGGACCTAGGCAAAGTAAGAGAGCTAGGAAAATTAAATCCTTTGGTCTTGACTTCTTGACGTATTTATTGGAAAATGAGCCTCAGACTTATAAAGAAGCAATGTCTACTCCAGAAGCTTCTCTATGGAAAGAAGAGATCAATAGTGAAATTGAATCTATCTTACAAAACCATACTTGGTATAGCAATTCTAATTTTAACCTGACCCTTTTGTATCTTGGACTTGGGTTTCATGGTTTCACAGTGTTGTTCTTGTCTTTTCCCCTCATACTTCCTTGAAGTTTGGCTATTGGATTGTAATTGTTACATTTGGAATAGGTTGGTTGCTTGGTTTTCAAACTTTAGTTGCCCAGAATTTTACTCTTTCGCTCGAGCGGCACTTCTTGCGCTCGACCGGGCTTCATGAACTCTCAGTACTTTTGCAGGTCTGCAAAACTACTGGGAGAGTGTATTCTACGCTCGAGCGGTGCTTTCCTCGAGCGATCTTAGCTAAAGCGGCCTTTCTTACGCTTGAGCATTGGGCTGTTGTCTGCAAAATTACTGGGAGTATGCATTCTATGCTCGATTGTCACTTCTTGCGCTCGAGAGGAATAACTTATTGTGTTTGACGCTTGAGCGTCACTTCTTATGCTCGAGCGGACTATGCGTATATCAGTTCGCAGTAGCACCTTTCTACGTTACTTTTTCACATCTCTTTCTCTCAAAACCCTAGATCTAAAGCCTCTCTCTTTCTCTCTCTCTCTCTCTCTCTAAAACCTCTCTCTCTACATTTTCACATAGATTTGGTGGTTTCTCTATCCATGTGTCTTTGTTAAAGAGGTAGAGCGTCTCAAGTACTTCACTTTGGTCCGAACAAAACTTGATTTCGACGCCTTTGAAGTTTCTTCCTTACTTTGCTCGTCTTCTAAACTTGAGGTAGGGACTTTCTACACTCTTCTATGAGTTTTAACTTAATTATTTGTTGATGTGTAAAGAATATTGAAATTTAGAATGATTTTGAACAAACCAAAAATTTTAGTTTAAAATCAAAAAAAGGCTTTCGAGTATATATATTAAAAATGGTTATGAGAGTAGATGTGAGGTTATGCTATGATAAATTTGTTAATTTTGATACCCAAGATGGATTTTGAAAGAAAATGGAGTTTTTCCTAAAATGTCTCAAATAGTTATTTTGTATAAATAAATGAAATTGGTATTTGGAATATGAAATTGGATGAATATTTATATAAATAGTGGAGTTGGATATGTATTACCTCTTACCTATGGAAAATTCAGATAATTTATCTGTCCTGGAGATTGTATATCTGTTTTGGGCTATTGGTAGATAATAGCTATGATTGTTATAGAAATTACATGAGGATTAGATGAATTGAAACTAATATCTTATTCTTTGTCATTGAATATGACTATGCTTTTAATACATTGTAAATGTATGATGTTTGGGAGAAGAAAGATGATGGACTCGATTGAATTAAGTTAGCCTGTGTGTCCAGGGTGAAAATCCCGAAAACCGTGTGTATACATGGGTGCCGATTCCCGCAGACAAAATATCCGTAAAATGACAAATGAAAGTATTTGTATAATGGTTGTGTTAGTTAGGGATCCACTGAGTTGCATCTTCCGTTTGGTTGTCTGAATGAAATAGAAATGACTCATTAATTGAGATAAAACAGATTGAAATATAAAGTTTGGCATAATGTGGTTTTGTAAAATAGTTGTAAATGATTGATCATGGGCATTGTGTGTACATGTCATACTTATATCTTTGTTAAAATTCATATATTGTGCTAGATTATCTCTACTGGGCTTTGGCTCACCCTACTTGGGAAAATCATTTTTAGGTGCTGATAATATGCCTTCACCAAGGACTCAGCTTGGGAGGATTGTGGAGCTGAAGACTCAATTTTATTTATCTTGTATTTAACTTTTGTACAATTCTAGGGTTTACTTGTATATTGAGTTTATGATTCATTTTTTATGTACCCAAGCCTTGGCTTGGAAAGATGTAAGCCTTTATGGCATATGAACGTTTGTTTAGCCTTCATTTCTTATCACCTTTTTGTATATTAATTCTGATTAATGAAAGCTTATCATTTCAATTATGTCTCCTTGTATTAGTTGTTTGGACTTGAATCATTGTAATTATTTCGGGGCATTACAACTTGGTATTAGACTGTACCAGGTTTGAATACCTTGGGTACGTGGGAAGTGGTCATTGCCACAATGGGTTTGTCTCGCTTGATAGAGACTTTAGTATGTACGATGTGTTTACATGATAACATGCTTATGTGGTTATATGGGTATGAGATTTGGTTTTTAGGATGTTGATTGAGTCTACGGGTTTCTAGAAGTCCTATTAGAAGAGCACTTGATCACTGCTATTTCTAATTGGAACTCTAGCAACGCTGCGAGACGGTCATTATTCGGAAAAGAAATTCGTATGTGTTTATCTGACAACGTGCTTATGTGGAGTGAATTATTGTTGTCCACCGCATTAGGACGTGTGTGAGTTAGCTTCGGCACATTTGTGAATGTGCTAATCTCTTGTGTTACCTTCATTAGGATGTCAGGACGTGGACGTGGACATGGACGTGGTAGGCCTAAGAGGCTTGAGGTGCCTTTATCAGATGATATTCCAACACAAGAAGAAGGGATTGGTCAGGCCAATGTGGCCGAACCAGTGGGTCAGCAAGCCATGGGCTCCTTAACCCACGAAATGGCCGAAGCATTGCGGGAGTCTATGGACATTCTCAGAGCTGAGAATCAAGTCCAGGCCCAAGTGCCTGAGGCAATCTTTCTTGAAGCGGGAGTTTTTCTGGTCGAATCCAGATGAGTTTTTGGGAGATCCCAAGAAGCCACTGAAGGCAGATGAATGGCTAGAAGAAATAGTAAAGATGTTCGAGATGCTTGGCATCTAGGACGACCAGTTGAGAGTGACCCTGGCATCCTTCCAACTGAAGGGAGGTGGGGGTCAGTGGTGGAAGTATGCGCGTGGGCATTGGTGTGACTTGGGAGGCTTTTGTTAGCGCCTTCCAGGACAAGTTTTTGCCTCCCACTGTTAAGAAGAAGTTGAGAGATCAGTTCTCTAAGCTTGTTCAGTTGAACACTCCGGTGGCTGAGTTTGAGGCCACATTTATTAGCTTGTCGAGGTTTGCACCAGAACTCATGGCGACTGAGGAGCGCCGTTGTTTAGAGTTCGAGAAGAGATTGAGAACCGGGCTCATGTTCAAAGTGACAGGGTCAATGATTAGAGATTATAGATGCCTTGTGGAGGTGATAGCTCATCTGGAGAATGTAATGCAGATAGCGGAGGAGAAAATGAGGGGCTCCAAGAGGAGTTAGGATATTCATGGGGACAATAAGAAGCCGAGGGGGATCTAACACACAGCAATCCCAATGAGCTCAGTCGAGGTCCACTTTTCCAATACCAAGTTCGGGTTCTAGGAGAGGTGGTTACGGAGATGTCACTTGTTTCAAGTGTGTTCAATTAGGCCACAAGTCTTCAACTTGCCCGTAGAGAGGAGGAGGGCGACGGTTTGCATCGTTTTCAGCTCATACTCGAAGCTAAAGTCAGAGGAGAAGTCAGCCACTCACTTGTTATCAGTGTGGGCAGGCGGGGTATATGAAGAGGTTTTGCCTTCAGTTGGGCGGTACACCTAGTGCGCCTGGTTCGAGGCAAATACAAAGCCACTAGCCAATACAGTCAACATAGGCCTCGATGGCCAATCAAGGAGCCTCTTCGGCTCAGTCAGTGCATCGGGCTTATGCTTCGAAGGGAGAGCAAGTTGAGCAAATACCTACTGGGTACGTGTATGCTGTTACCGCACTAGATCTTGTACCAACTTCTTCAGTAGTCAGAGGTACCTTCTTGTTTTACAATTCAGTTGCTAATGTGTTAATTGATACAGGTGCATCCCATTCATTTATGTCGTCTACATTTGCATTGGTTTTGGGGTTAGAGTTGGCTCAGTTAGCATCTCATCTCTGTATAGAGTCACCTATTGTGGTGAGATTGTTTTGAAGCAAGGATGTCGGGGTTGTGACATAGAGGTTGCCGGTTGCCGATTTCCTTTTGCATTTGTGTTTATTGACATGTCTAGTTTTGGTGTTATTTTGGGTATGGATTGGTTATCATCATATCAGGCTGTCATAGACTGCTACCATCAGAGGGTTACTGTATGTACCTTAAGCAGTGATTGCTTTTATTTCTTGGGAGACCGAGTTGATAGAGTCTTATCACCGGTGTATAATCCGCGTGAGCGGGTGAACTTAGTTGCCTTCTTGCCAACTTCTTGAGTAGGGAGTGTGATGAAATCCAAGTTGAGTTGCCACGGGTGGTTTGTGAATACCTCGGACGTTTTTCCTGAGGATCTTACTAGTTTACCACCTCATCGAGAGATCGAGTTCTCTATAGATTTAGTGCCTAGCACGACACCGATTTCTATGGCACCATATAGATTTGCACCTGCTGTGTTGAGTAAGTTGACGATTCAACTCCAGGAATTGTTAGATAAGAGTTTTATCCGCCCTAGTACTTCACCTTGGGGAGCACCGGCTCTCTTTGCCAAAAAGAAAGATGGTGTGTTGCGACTTTGTATAGATTACCGGAAGTTGAACAGAGTAGCTGTTAAGAACAAGTATCGAATGCCTTGTATAGATGATTTGTTTGATCAGTTGAAGGGGTCTTGTTATTTCTCTAAGATAGACCTGAGATCGGGTTATCACCAGTTGAGAGTAAGGGAGGAGGATATCCAAAATGCAGCATTCCGTACGTGGTATGGCCATTATGAATTCCTAGTGATGCCCTTTGGGCTAATCAATTCACCAGCTATGTTTATGGATTTGATGAACCGGATCTTTCGTGAGTTCCTAGACCGTTTTGTGGTCGTCTTTGTAGACAACATCTTGATTTACTCACCCTCCGAGGAGGAGCACGAGGAACACTTGCGAGTGGTGCTTAAGTTGCTTAGAGCCCACAAACTGTATGCTAAGTTTGGGAAATGTGAATTCTGGTTGAGAGAAGTTAAATTCTTAGGTCATGTGGTTCCCGGAGAAAAAGTGACTGTAGATTCATCCAAGGTAGAGGCAGTACAAGATTGGGAACAATCTAAGAATGCTTTTGAGATCCGTAGTTTCTTGGGGTTGGCCGGGTATTACCGTCGGTTTGTGAAGGATTTCTCTAGGCTAGCCTCACCGTTGACTAGACTGACGAGAAAAATGATCGAGTTTTGTGTAATGAGACTTGTGAGAAGTCTTTTCAAGAGTTTAAGATTAGACTTACCACTACTCATGTATTGATTATTCTGGAGAGGGGTTTGGGTTATTCGGTGTATTGTGATGCTTCACGGGAAGGTTTGGGTTGTGTATTGATGTAAGAGGGGAAGGTAGTAGCCTATGGCTTGAGGAAGTTGAAAACAGATGAGAGGAACTACCCTACTCATGACCTAGAGTTAACGGCGGTGATCTTTGCCTTAAAGATTTGGAGGCATTATTTGTATGATGCGAAGTTTGAGGTGTTTTCTGATCACAAAAGTTTGACATATCTGTTCATACAGAAAGACTTGAATCTGAGGCAAAAGAGGTGGATGGAATTCATAGAGGATTATGATTTTGAGGTACATTATCATCCGAGAAAGGCCAATGCTGTGATCGATGCCTTGAGTAGGAAATCTATTAGCAGTGTAGCTTATATCACCATCCGGGAATGGGAAATATTGAGTGCTATTGGGGAGTTTAACTTGTATCTTGGTGAGTCCATGGAGTTTGCAGCCTTGTTTTCGGTAGTTGCACAATCTACACTTGTGAACCGAGTGATAGAAGCACAGAGGGGTGACCTTGAAGTGGAATCCCTCCGAGAGAAGATCTCTAGTGGAAAAGTGGAGAAAGGCTTGAATGTGTGTCCCAATTTGAGTGTTAGATACCGTGACTGTCTTTTCTTGCAGAAGTCTTGCCGAGAGGAAGTACTCAAGAGTTTCACCATTCACGCCTTGCGGTGGATCTGGGAGGCACAAAGATGTATCACAACCTTAGTTGTCAATTTTGGTGGAGGGGAATGAAGAAGGATGTGGCTATGTTTGTATCAAGGTGCCTTACTTGTCAATAAGTGAAGGCCTAGCATCAGAGGTCAGTGGGTTTTTTTGCAACCCTTGCTTATAGGCGAATGAAAGTGGGAGCATGTCACGATGGATTTTGTTGTGGGCCTTCAAAAGACTCAACGGAGTAGTGACGCCATTTGGGTAGTAGTTGACCGGTTGACCAAGTCGGCGCACTTCATACCTATGCGCGTGAGTGACTCGGTAGATTACCTTGCTGGCCTTTATATTAGGGACATAGTGAGGTTGCATGGAGTCTCTGTGACGATTGTCTCGAATAGAGATCCATGTTTTACGGCTCGGTTGTAGTAGAGCTTACAGAGTGCCTTAGGCATTTGATTGACTTTTAGCACTGCGTATCACCCTCAGACTGACAGATAGTCAGAGCGCACCATTCAGATCCTTGAGAATATGCTTTGAGGTTGTGTTCTTGACTTTAAGGGGCCGTGGGAAATGCACTTGCTCTTTGTGAAGTTTGCCTATAACAATAGCTTCCAATTGAGTATTGACATAGAACCGTTTGAGGCCTTGTATGGTCGACTATGTAGATCCCTTGTGTGTTGGGCCGAGGTGGGTGATGCATCTATGTTGGGTCTAGAGTTAGTCCAGGAGACGGCAGAGAAAATTGCACTTATCCGTAAGAGATTGGTTACTGCCTATAGTTACTAGAAAAATTATGTCGACTGTAGGAGGAGACCCTTGTCTTTTGACATGGGAGACCATGTCATCTTGAAGAGATCACCTAGAAGGGATTTGATGAGATTTAGAAAGAGTGGAAAGTTGTCCCCTCGATTCATTGCGCCTTTTGAGATCCTTGAGCGGATTGGAGAGGTAGCTTATCGTTTGGCTTTACCGCCACAACTTTTTGGGATTTATGATGTGTTTCATATTAGCATGCTTCAGAAGTATGAGCCGAATCCATCGTACGTGTTGGATTAGACCGACTTCGAGGTAGATAAGGATGCCTCATATGAGGAGAGACCAGTGAGAGTCTTGGACACTCGGGACCAAGTCTTGCAAGGCAAGACAATTCCCTTGGTTAAAGTATTGTGGAAACATCACGGGGTTAAAGAAGCAACTTGGGAACATGAGTTGGAAGTCTGTGAGAAGTATCCGGACTTATTTGTTAATGTTTGAGCATGTATTGAAATTTTGATTATAGTAATGAAATACGAAAACATTGTATATGTTTTGAGAACATGCAAACATTGTATATGTTGTATATGTTTTGGAAACTCGGATTTAATGTAAACATTGTATATGCTTTGGAAAAATGTGAATTGTGCTTTCAATGTTGGAACATGTGTATCAAGTTGATGAGAATGGGTGATCAGAGGATGGATCATGGTGACGAAATTGATTAATTATCTTAATTGTGATTGGTTTAAACATAGTTTTAAAACTTGTTTTGAAATTTCAGGGATGAAATTCCTTACGAGGGGAGATTATAGCGATTCCGATTTTAACCCGACCCTTTCGTATATTGGACTTGGGTTTCGTGGTTTCGTAGTGTTGTTCATGTCTTTTCCCTTCATACTTCCTTGAAGTTTGGCTATTGAATTGTAATTGTTGCATTTAGAACAGGTTGGTTGCTTGGTTTTCAAACTTTAGTTGCCCAGAATTTTACTCCTCCGCTCGAGCGGGCTTTGTGAACTCTCAGTACTTTTGCAGGTCTGCAAAACTACTGGGAGAGTATATTCTACGTTTGAGCGGTGCTTTCTGCGCTCGAGCGATCTCAGCTCAAGTGGGCTTTTTTGCGCTCGAGCATTGGTCTATTGTCTACAAAACTACTAGGAGTGTGCATTTTGTGCTCGAGCGTCACTTATTGCGCTCGAGCGGACTGTGCGTATATCAGTTCGCAGCAACACCTTTATACATCACTTTTTTACATCTTTTTCTCTCAAAACCCTAGATCTAGAGCCTTTCTCTCTCTAAAACTCACACACTCTCTCTCTCTCTACATTTTCACCTAGATTTGGTGGTTTCTCTACCCATGTGCCTTTGTTAAAGAGGTATAGCATCTCAAGAGCTTCACTTTGGTCCGAACAAAACTTTATTTTGGCACCTTTGAAGTTTCTTCCTTGCATTGCTCATCTTCTAAACTTGAGGTATAGACTTTCTACACTCTTCTATGAGTTTTAACTCAGTTATTTGTTGATGTGTAAAGAATATTGGAATTTGGAATGATTTTGAACAAACCTAGAGTTTTGGTTTAAAATCAAAAGAGGGGTTTTCTAATGTATGTATTAAAACTGGTTATGGGAGTAGATGTGAGGTTGTGTTGTGATAAATTTGTTGATTTTGATACCCAGGATGGATTTTGGAATAAAAAGGAGTTTTGCCCTAAAATGTCTCAAATAGTTATTTTGTATAAATAAATGAAATTGGTATTGCAAATATAAAATTGGATGGATATTTATATAAATGATGGAGTTGGATATGTATTACTTCTCACCTATGGAAAATTCGGATAATTTATCTGTCTTGGAGATTTTATATATGTTTAGAAATATCTGTTTTGGGCTATCAGTGGAGAATAGCTATGACTGTTATAGAAATTGCATGAGGATTAGGTGAATTGAAACTAATCTCTTATTCGTTGTCATTGAACATGACTATGTCTTTTATACATTGTAAATGTATGATGTTTGAGAGAAGAAAAGGGATGTACTCCATGTTTGGGAGAAGAAAGGATATGGACTCCATTGAATTAAGTTGGCCTGTGTGTCCAGGGTGAAAAGTCCTGAAAACCGCGCGTATATATGGGTGCTGATTTCCGTGGATGAAATATCCATAAAATGGCAAATTGAAGCATTTGTATAATGGTTGTGTTAGCTAGGGATCCATTGAGTTGCATCCTCAGTTTGGTTGTCTGAATGAAATGGAAATGACTCATGAATTGAGATAAAATGGATTGAAATATAAAGTTTGGCATAATGTGATTTTGTAAAAGAGTTGTAAATGATTGATCATGGGCATTGTATGTGCATGTCATACTTATATCTTTGTTAAAATTCATATATTGTGCTAGATTATCTCTTCTGGGCTTTGGCTCACCCTACTTGGGAAAATCATTTTCAGGTGCTGATGAAATGACTCCACTAAGGACTTAGCTTGGGAGGATTGTGTAGCTGAAGGCTCAGTTTTGTTTATCTTGTATTTAACTTTTGTACAAGCCTAGGGCTTTACTTGTATTGAGCTTATGACTCGTTTTTGATGTACCCAAGCCTTGGCTTGGAAAGATGTAAGTCTTTAGGGCATATGAACATTTGTTTAGCCTTCATTCCTTATCACCTTTTTGTATATTAATTCTGATAAATGAAAGCTTATCATTTCAATTATGTCACATTGTATTAGTTGTTTGGAATTAGATCATTGTAATTATTTCGAGGTGTTACACTTGGGAACTAGTGGATCTTCCATCAGGTTGTAAACCTCTAGGATACAAGTGGATATTCAAGAGGAGAATGAAACCGGATGGTTCAAGCAATAAATACAATGCTAGACTTGTAGTTAAAGGCTATAGACAAATTGAAGGAGTAGACTATTTCGACACTTATTCTCCTGTAACAAATATAACATCCATTAGAATGTTGATTGCTATTGTAGCTTTGCATGATCTAGAAATACATCAAATAGATGTCAACACTGCATTTTTGAATGGAGATTTGAATGAGGAAATTTATATGGAACAACCAGAAGGATTTACTGTTCCGAGATAGGAGAAGAAAGTGTGTAAACTTGTGAAATCTCTGTATGGGTTAAAATAAGCTCCTAAACAATGGCATGAAAAGTTTCACAATGTAATGATGCCAAATGGTTTTAAAATAAATGAGTGTGATAAATGTGTTTATGTGAAAAATACTGAAAAAGGATATGTCATTGTTTGTTTGTATGTGGATGACATGCTCATTATTGGCAACAATTATAAGATAATAAAAATTACAAAAAAAAAAAAAATGTTGAACACTAAGTTTGATATGAAAGATATGGGAGTAGCAGATGTTATACTTGGTATGAAAATCACAAAAACATCTGTCGGATATGCCTTGTCACAACATCATTATGTTGATAAAATACTTGAAAATTTTAATAAACATGACAAAAGTTTTGCTAAGACTCCTATCGATGCTAATCGTCATTTAATGAAGAACTTAGGGGAAGGTATATCACAATTAGAGTATTCCCGGATAATTGGAAGCTTGATGTATCTCATGAACTGCATACGTCCTAATATTGCCTATGCAGTTAGCAAATTGAATAGATGCACGAGCAATCCAGGGAAAGACCATTGGACATCAATAATAAGGGTACTTAGATATCTAAGATATACCCGTGTTTTTCCTTCCTCCATTCACTTCATAATCACAACAATACCCTCTCTATTCACTTCAAAAAAAGTATATTCTTCTTTTCTGTTTTGAGAAATTTGAATAGTTAATTGCACCAAAACATTGAAATTTCATATTTTGTATCTTCAATTTTTCGATTAAAAGTTAATCTCATTCGATTAAATATCATTTTTCATACCATATCTTTTTATTATTTTATCTTAACTTTTTGCTATTCATATTATAGGCTGGTTGGGTTGTCCTGCAATTGGTCAGGAAATTGGTTGCATAACTCCTTCTAAAGTTCCATTGGGTGAATTCTTAAATGACTGTATTCCTCCTGGAAAAAGATACTCTTCTAAGCAAGTGATTCATCAACAGAGAGTTTTAGGAAGAAAAGTAAGTACACCAAACTTCCATTGTTTTTCTTTTTCTTCTTTGGATCTTACAATGAAATTATCATATTCTTTTTAATGTTCGAGCGATTTTTATTTTTATTTTATTGGAAGAGTGAAGTAGTTTGTTCACCATGTAGCTTACGCCTTAAAAAGTGTTGCTGCCCTCCTTTTAATTTTTATTTTATTTTATACATGTTAAATGAATTATATGACTTCACTATAAGATTCAAACAATTTAATGCATGTTTACATACACATTGCTTGCCAAGATGTTTGCTCACTAGAAGTATGTAAAAGTATTTCAAGGAGTCAATGCATTGATACTCCAAATAGGAAGTCTATAGAAGTAAGGAACTTAAGACGATCTCAGTTGTTGTGATGTCATGTTTAATACAGAATACATGTGGAAGAATTCATCTCTTTTCTAAGCTCTGGTATGTAAAAGGCTCTTGTGTTGGAATTTCAGAAAAGTAAAGATACAAGTAGGCTATACATGAGGGACATCATTAAGTTAAAAAACTGTGGAACTATTAGTGAACAAATGAGGGGTCGGTCCACATTCTCTATGTCTTCCTGCATATTCAGATTTCATTATTATGTAATGAGGGGGAAAAAAAATGAAAAGACGTTGTTTGGAGGTTACCAAATATGTAGAATTTATACAATTAGTTTTGAGGATTGAAACAATGGTGCATGCTAGCAGCTTTCGCGAGTTGTTTGATTGAGTTTGTAGATTTTACAGTGAAGTCACCTTATTGATTGCTCCCGTTTGGTATACAGAGAAAATTGATGGTTAGCATCACAATTGGAAGCCAGGCTCTAGATGAACTCTTCAATGGAAATTTTCAATATTAATTATATGTTATTTGTCGATGGATACACTAGTTGTCATTATTGTACTTGACAATAATGTTTTTGAATTGGTTATGGTGGGATTGAAACTAAGGCAATTATAGAAACTTTTGGGGAAGTCTGGTGAGAACCACACCCTTCTTCATGTTCAAACCTTTATTACGTTTTAGGTTTTTAAGTAATTTCTTCTATTTTCATTTTTAAGCAATTCTTCTATTTTCACTTTTAAATTTATTAATTTTGGTTCTAAACTTCTAATGGTTTGGTTTATCAATGTTTTGATTCAGATTTAGGGAGACACAACTCGCACACTCACTCTGCGTTTCTACACATGTTCCTTTCTCAACCTTTTAACTCAATAATAGTGATGGAGTTTAGAATCGCCTTGGTTTAAAGAAGAGGCAAATTTTACCTCTGAATTAATTTGTATTTCATTTTTAAGGTCAGAAATTGCTTAGAGAGATGCGAAATATGGTCAAAAGATTCAAGGACTTTGTGCTTCAAGTTTTTTCATTTTTTTAATATATGTAATCACAGTTAAATTTTTTTTTATTAATTCCTTTGTATATACTTTTGAATATTCAACTTTCATTTATAAAATATATGACGTTATTCTATTTAATATGTGGTTGTAATTCAAAGGATAATATATAGTGTGTATTACATTCTTCAAATGCGTACAAAAATAATATTGATTATTTTTCAAATATGTTGAACTCTTTTTTTATCACACGCATTAACTGTGAAGAGAAATGCATATAACATGTGATCTTATCTCATCATTAATCACATATTTTATTAGATATTAATCATGCTTAAAATATATGATCTAAATGTTTATTATCACAAGTTTTATTAGTTATACATCATACATAAAAAATGCGATCTAAATGTTTATTATCACACGTAAAAAGTGTGATCTAAATATTTGTTGTCACACACATAATGTGCGATGGAATCATCTTTTAATGACACTCAAAATGTATGATTAAAAATGACTCTTTTTAATCGTACTCAAAGATCACACTTTGACAAAACTTAAAGCGCGTGATTGAATAATATACATCACACATAAAAAGTGTGATCTATTTATGATTTTGTAAAATTATCCCACATGTATATTAATCAAGAGATTAACAAAGAATTAAGCCGCACCATACTAAATCTGCAAAAAAAAAAAAACAATTAGTGCCTCTTGACCGGCGGTTGCCGACCGAAGGGCAATCCGGCGACAAAATTAGATAGCATATATCTAAATCAAACTGAATAAGTAAATAAAATAGTTTAGGCATACCTCTCCCTCGAAGATGAAGGTTACATCCCTTTGTATAAGCAAACCTGCCACTTATTTTGTCCAGTGAACTTAAGCCACTAATTTGGTCCAATGAAAATAAACCACTTTGTATATCCCAAAACTTATCTGATACATGTATGTCAGACCAACTTGGCAAGTTGCATTGCAATGTATTATTTTATTACCTTAATTCTATTTCCATGTAGGCATTTGGTGGGCCCACCTCACACGGGTTAATTTTCATCCCTCCACAATAATCACCAATGCCTAATTCCCTTAGAAGTGTTACTTCATAGAATTCTATCTCTTACAAAGATAAAGCTTATCTAGGATTCCTCCTATTCAAATTAAGATTAACTCTCTCTAGAGTCCAATCTTATCCAAACAAGTAATCTGTCATCATCTTGCACTCTTATCCTTTATTCAAATAATTCAGATTCGAGTATGATCGCGTCACACCTCGGCAATCCAAGTCCTCCCACGTGGCGCCTTGGTTAACAATCAAGCCACGTGGACAATCCAAAAATATATCCCCACATTATAAGTGTATTTGGATAGGGTGTATCTAAAAAATAAATAAATAAATTACTTAAAATATTAAAAAAAATTCACTAAAATTAAAAAAAAAATGACAAATAAAAAACTTAGGTTCCGTTTGGTTAGGGTTTCAAATTATAATTTCACCCATTGATTTGAGTATATTGTTTGTTTAGAGCTTTCAAATCATAATTCTACACTCATTTCTCAAAACTCAATTCAAAACATAATCATTACTTTTCAAAACTCATAACCAAACACATAATTCAAAACTCTTTTCAAAACTCAATTCAAATCAATATTTTAATTTTTTAAATATTTTAAATATTCAAATATTTTAAAAATATTTTAATTTTTTTTAAGATTTTAAATATTTTAATATTTAAATATGTTACGATTTTTTAAAATTTTTAATTTTTTTGAATATTTTTAAATATTTTAATTTCAAAATATTACGATTTTAATTTTTTAAATTTTAAAATATTTTATAAAAATAAATTCAAACTCTATTTTATAAAAATATTTTTAAATATTTTAATTTTTTTGTTATGTATTTGGTTACGATTTGAGTGTAGAGTTGTGAAAGTAGTATGTAGTTTCGAGTTATGTGTTTGGTTATGAGTTTTAAAAATAATTTCTTAATTGAGTTTTATTTTATGTGTTTGGTTACGATTTGAGTGTAAAGTTGTTTTTAAATTTAAAATATTAACATTTTAAATTATTTAAATTTTTTGAATATTTAAATTATTTAAATTTTTACGATTTAAATTTTTTGAATATTTATTTTAATTTTTTACTTATTAAATTTTTTAGATTATTTAAATTATTTAAATATTTATGATTTAAATTTTTTGAATATTTATTTTGAAAAAAAAAATTATTTCCTTTGTAGTATTTTCAATTAAAAAATTGATTAATGTTTTTTTCTGTTAATAATAAATTTTTTTAATTGAATTTTAAAAAGAGTTTGGTTATGAGTGTTGATCAAAATTTTTAATAGTGTGAAAGTAGTGTGTTTTGTTGTGAGTTATAACAATTTAAATTAAGTTTTGAAAACTTTTTCCAAAACTCATAACCAAACAAATTTTCTTACTTCACATGTCAAATCAAACTTTCAAAACTCAATTCCACACTCAATTCAAAACTCAATTCAACACTCTCTTCAAAAACCATAACCAAACAAATTTTCTACACTCAAATCATAATTCCACAATTCACAAACTCAAAATACAACTCATACTCTCAAATCATATTTTTAAAACTCTACCAAACGCAACCTTAATTTTCTGAAAAGCGATTTAAACCAAACAAGCTAATATGTTTATGATGACTTTTTGATTTTTTTATAAAAAGAGATGCAAAAAGTAGAGTGAATCTAAAGAAATCAAATTTTTTGGTTTTTTTTTTTTTTTTTTTGGGTGACCTTTTGGCTTTTAGGCCAAAAATACCAAATCTCCAAACGATTCCTCAGTTATGACCTTTGTGGTCTGTAATCAGGACTCATTATAGTATTAGTTATGATTTGATTATAACTCATTGTGGTGTTAATTTTAATCTTTTATGATTTTTGTTTTGATTATGACTAAAGTGATTTTTTATTATTCCTCCAATTATATTTAGTTATGACTTATTATATATATATATATTTTTTTAATTATGACTTCAAAGTGATTTAGTTATGCACAAATAAGTGCATAGATAATAAAACATAAAAAAGAATTGCTTATGGACACATCCAACTGGACTGTAACACACCAGAACAAATCTCAATCTCTACCAAAAACTCCAAGAAAAAGATAAACCAAAAGTTGGCAAGGAGCCAACAACAACCAATGACCCCCAAAAAAACACCTTCACAGCAAAACGAAACTTACACCACTGTTTTGAAAACATCAGATTTTTGTTTTTTGTTTCTTGTTTCTTACCACTAGGTCAACAGTAATCCATGTTGATAAATTAGTAGATATAATTTATTATATTTTAATCATTTTCTTTTATATATTAATATAATTAATATTTTTACAAATAGTATCAATAAAAAAATAAATGTATAAAAAAACATAATTTGTAAATATATTTATATAAATATAGAATCTATATTTAATGCATTTTTTTTATTTAATTATATTTTTTTGTACATTTATTATATAATTATGATATCATGGTTCGATTCAACAATTGAAATTGTGACTCATCCACCCAAATGCTTTTCCAATTCGTTAAACGGTTCAATTTTTAAAACCTTAACTTAAGCCACCACAACTCAACAACACAACAACAGATCAACTACCAAGACGGCTTCTCACAAATATCATGTTCTCAGCTTAAATTGGATATCCTGTCTTAATGCATGCCTCAATACTAATGAAAATTAAATACCAAAATTAAGAGAAATAATTTTAATTTCTTAAATTATGTGACAATGGAAAGAAGAAATTTATATTTGAAAATAAAGTTTTACTCAATATCTGAAAAAAAGTAATGTTGAATTGAACTTCTGTGATTGTTGCATTTTTTTAAAAGATAGTCTATTGCACATTAATAAATGAGATTGTTGCACATTTATACGTGTGAAATGAGTGTTGCCTGAAATAGGAAAGAATGCAGAGATAGGGTGAGAATTTTATAGGGATAAATGTTGAAGGATTTGGGAAGGAATTTAGGAAGAAAAAGAAAAAAGAAAAAGAAAAATATAAGTAAAATATAGGTATAATATACCTATATTTTACTTAATTTTACACACAAAAAAAATTTTAATTTTTTTTGTGGTCAAATCTCTCTCCAAATTGGACCAAACATAAGGAGAAAGAAACCCACTTTTTGGTACGTAAGAAGAGAAGGGAGACCCACTTTATGGGTTTGTTGAGAGAAAGTCAGATTGGTTTGGTTCGGTCTGTACGAGTGGATCAGTATATTCGCTGCTCACTCCTAAAATCAAAGAGACAAGAAGTTCTGGTGCTAGAGACAACAAGTTAATTTTGTACTGATTTCACTGTTGTGAGATACAAAACTAAAAAGCACAAAACATAACGAAAACATAAATAGAAATGAGCAAATTACAAATAAGTGTGGGAAAATTATAAATAAATGTGATAGTTATAAAATAGGAAAATTTACCCATAAGTCCTAGTTTCTGAAAAGTTAAACCATTTAGTAATTGTATTATAAATAGAAAAAAATAAGATTTGCACCAAGTACAACAATACGATAAACATAGAGTTGTGCTATCATAAAGATGTAAATTTGTTGTCACTACTCCACTCAAATGTAATTTTTCCAATAAAAATTTGGTAAAAATGTGGGCATTATCATCCCCTAATAAAATTATTATACATATATTTATTTAAATTATAATTTTTTAGAATAATAGGGTTAAAATTATTCTTCTAAAATCTTTGTGTGGAATGACTATCATAATGGTGAATAATGATTTCATTTATAATAGATATATATATATTTTTTTATCATATTTTGAGTTAATCAAACGTGAAAATGACTATTTCAATAAAATTGGTATTTCGTTGATTTGCATTCCAAATGAACAAACACTAGCTAAGAGAAAAAAAAAATGAAAGAAATAGTTTGTCGGCTTAGCTTAGCTTAGAAGCAGACCTGAAACCCAGTGATCTCATATTGAATAAATCTTCAATCAATATTCACTCTATATTACTAGTGTCTCTTGTTCTTTTTCTTTTTAAAATTTATTCTATAATTGGATCTTTATTAAAAATTTGTTGTAGAAAAATATTTTAAGTGCTAATTAAACACCAAAAAACAACAACATAAACTTATTTTTAGACAAAATTATTCTATATAATTTTTATGGCGAAACAAGAACAGAGACTAAATTAAAAATTATTTAATAGAATATATGTATGTCTGATTTGGTTTGGTTTGGTTTGGTCTACTTTTTGGAAACTTTTAATTCAGAAATTTTTTCTAAAAAATTAAAAATTAATATGTTTGGTTTGGTTTGATTTAGTTTTTAAAAATTTGTTTTAGAATTTTTTTCTCAAAAATAAAAAATTAATTTGGTCAAAGAAATAAGATATTCAAAAATACTTATCATTTTTACATTATTTTATCTTTTAGGAAGCCAAAAAATAATTTTAAAAATATTTTTTTGATATTTATTTCTAATCAAATTAATTTCCATTTATTAAAAAAAATCTGAAATTATTTTCTGAAAAAGAAACCATACAAGGCCGTAACCATAGCTCTCAGTTTTCTAGGTTTTTGCACCATCACATAATTTCTTTCACGTTCTACTACTACACTAGAAAGTACAAGTCCAAGTTGCATTGCACAACAAGGTAAATATGATAAATATACATTAAGGGTCTAACTATGACAATCTTAATTCTAAACTATTCAAAATCAAACTTGTTTTTCTTATAATAGCCTATAGGTAATGAACAGGTGAATCAAAAGCTTTATGGATTTATTTTTAAAGATTATTCTGTTTTGAATTTTAGTTCATCAAAAATGATTATAAAAAATAAAAAATAAATAAAAAATTGGAAAATTTAATTCTTATGTATAACTAGGTGTATGATATACACTCAAAAGGTGATGTGTCTCATAAAATTATCACTCCCTACCTTATTATTATTATTATTATTATTATTATTATTATTATTACTATTTTATTGAAAAAATTACATAAATAATTCTTATACTTTGCCTTTTGTCATTTTAGTTACTAAAATTTTATTTAGTTGGATTTTGATTTTGAATTGTCATTGTTCAAAAGTGTCATTCCCGCATACATTATTTATTTATTTATTTTTCAAGAAAATTACTAACCTCTCTTGAATTTTGTTTTAAAAAAATACAGTTGATTTTATATTTTTGACATTATCACATTATTTTCTCTTGAGATTATAATTCACATTACTATTATGTCAATTTTCATTAGTAATTTGAAGTTATATGAATATAAAAAAAAAGAAAGATATTATCAACTCTTTTTCACTGAAATGTATGTTAATTTTATTTATTGCATTGTCTACTCACTATGTGTATTAGTTTAATGTAAAATTGACTGTATTTTTTTCAAATCTCATGGAGGTGAATTTAATTACCCCCTTCTTTTTAGACCCTTAGAGAGAGACCCATCAAACCTAATCTCTCTCCCTCTATTTTTCAATCTGTAGAGAATCATCACATTACCAAATCTCTCATTCTCTCTCTTCTTCAGTTTACCCTCTCCATTCCTTAATTTACCAATTAGGGTGCTTTCACAGTTAAAATTAGGGGTGATTATTGGCCTGCTGGCCTTCCCAACTTGCCCAGTCTAGCCCGATACTTTTAGGGTTTAAAAAATATTTTGCCCATAGGGTTGGACTGAGCTAAGATTTTGTATCTATTTAATATTTGGATTGAGCTTAGAATAAAGAGTCCTAGTTCGGCCTGACCATTTATAAAATATTAATCATAATTTTATATTATTTTAATTATAAAATAAAAGTAGAAAAAATATAGGACTTATATTAAAACATTTGTTAAAAATCAAATTTATTTTACCATTTAATTTTATTAACATTGCAAATAATAATAATAATAATAAAAAGATCTAAATAATTTAATATTTATTAAAGATAAAAATAAAATAAAAAATTAATAGTTCATATTTATTGGGTTAAATAGGCGGGCTTGAGATTTGAATTTTTTTTTAGGGCCGAATTAAAATGGCTAGATTAGGCCCAATGTCAGACAGGGTCGTGCTTAGGATGACATATGTTTTCTTACTATATTTTTTTTGATTGGTAAATGTTAGTTGTTAGTTGTTAGATTAAGATCTATGGGATAAAACTTTCCCACGCTTGACGAAGCACCTAAATGCTTATGTGGTATTATTGTGACTATGATGCTTTATAAGATGTTCATATTCATAAATTGAGTTTTATTCTTTAAAAATAGAGTTTTATTCAAATATTCCTGAAGATTCAAACAAACCCTTATGAATTATGGATTTGTTAAAATTCATACATTGTGCTAGATTGTTTTTACTGGGTTTTGGCTCACTCTATTTGGGAAAATCATTTTTAGGTGCTGATGATATACTTCCACCAAAGACTTAGCTTGGGAGGATTATGGAGTTGAAGGCTCAATTTTGTTTGTCTTGTATTTAACTTTTGTACAAGCCTAGAGCTTTATTTGTATTAAGTTTATGACTCATTTTGATGTACCCAAGCCTTGGCTTGAAAATATGTAAGCATTTAGGTCCCGTTTGTTTGGGGTTATAGGAAGGGGATTGGGACTACTAATACCTAATTTGTTTTGAGAGATGGCCTTGGGACTACTAATACCTTGGTATTACTAATACCCTTGGAAGGGGGATTCATAGTGAGGAGGTAGAGATGGTATTGGAAAAATAGTGAGGGGATTAGAAATTTTTTTATTTTTTTATTTTTTATATATTGGGATTTTTTTTAAAAATATTAATGTTTAATTTTTATATTTTTTTATTTGTTTTATTATTTTATATAAAAATAATTTAACAATTTCTCACTATCAATCCCTTCACTATTAATCCCCTCACTAACAATCCCCTCACTAAGGCATATGAACATTTGTTTAGTTTTCATTCCTTATCACCTTGTATTGGTTGTTTGGAGTTGAATTATTACAATTATTTTGGGACGTTACAGTAATAGTGTGCAACACCTGACTCTGCACCATGGATTTCATCATGGTCTGCAACTCGGCCACTTTGTTGGCCAGATTCTTTACCTCTTCGTCTTGATGGGTGCACTGGTCTTTCCAAACTTGTACATCGCTCTCATTCTAGTATTCTTCTTAGAGCCGCTCCTGCCTCCTTCTGTTGCCCCTCTTCGAGCCATCCTCTGTTCTAGGATTTTGACCGTTGGTGGCATTATTCGCTATAACCACTAGTGCCTTGCTTTTATAATTGTGGAGGCATGCACTATTACAAAAATAGTTAAAAATCACACATTGACAAATGAAAATATCTCACTTTTATTGGAAGTGTGATAAAAAAAATTAGATTGATATTTAAATCACACTTGATTTGATTGAGTATGATAATATTTATTTTTTATATCACTTTTCAATTAAGTGTGATTATATATATATATATATATATTTTTTAATCACACCTTCTAATTAACATGTGATTATATTTATTTTTTATGTCACTTTTCAATTAAGGGTCATTATATATATATGTATATATATATTTTAATCACACCTTCTAATTAATGTGTGATTATGTATATATATATTTAAAATTTTTCTTTTATATAAATTAGGAGAAATTACAAATACACCTCCTGAGATTTGCTTAAAATACGAATTGCCCCCCTGTGGTTTGGAAAATTATAAATACTCCACTATCAGAATTTTTTATTTAACAGAATTAATTAAAAAAATGAAATTTCAAACTATTCATCTATACAATATTTAAATTATCTGAATTATTAACTGAAATAAAATTTAAACATTATTAAAAACTATTAATTAACAAGAAGATTTATTAATAAAAGGACCTATTTATTATGAAATAAGAAACCTTAAGAGATATTATGTAATTTCTAGAATTACAGGCGATAATTTGTAATTCAAGTAAACTTCATGGGGTGTGTTTGTAATTTATCCTATAAATTAGAAATGGGTAAATTACACTTTGCGCCCCTACATTTTACACAAAATCTCATTTTACTCCTTACATATCAAATTGTGACACTTTCCCTATATTTTTGGTTAAGTGTCATATTGACCCTTCTGTTAATAGTGAGGCTAATAGAAGTTATCCTTTAGAGAGTTAAGTGTTACAATTTTGATGTATAGGGACTAAAGTGAGATTTTGTGTAAAGTACAGGGGTGCAAAGTGTAATTCATTCTCATATGTTTTTCATGTAACTAACTTCTGTTAGCAATGAGGCTAATAAAAGGGTTAAAGTGACACTTGACCAAAAGTGCAAGGGGTTAAATGTCACAATTTGATGTGTAAGAACTAAAATGGAATTTGATGTAAAGTGTAGGGGTGCAAAGTGTAATTTGCCCATTAGAAATACATCCCTTGAGGTTTGCTTAAAATACGAATTGTTTTATTTGATTTGGAAAATTACAAATACCTCACTTTCAAAATTTTTTATTTAACAGAATTAATTGAAAAAGCGAAATTTCTAAATATTCACCTATACAATTATAAAATTATATGAATTATTAATTGAAATAAAATTTTAATATTATTAAAAACTGTTAATTAATTTAATAATTTATTAATAAAAGAACTTATTTATTATGAAATTAACAACCTTACAAAATATAATATAATTTTTAAAACTATACGAAATAATTTATAATTTATAATTTAAATAAAATTCGCTAGGTTTGTAATACTCTAAAATTAATATCCTAATATTCTCACATCCTTATTCGAAGAAACAGGAAATCATTATTCAAACAAAAATTGCCCACATTCGCACCAAATCTCCCCACGATCGACTGAGCTGAGAGAAGCTAGCACGCACGTACGACTCTTTCCATTCCCACATTTCCCAAATCTCTTCCTTTCCAATTGATCGTTTGCCCTCTCTTTTTTTTTTTTTTGTAAACATAGCCCTCGTTTCCTTAGTCACAGTGCAGAACCACCATTGAAGTTACCCAATCAAACCACCATTGAAGTGTCTTTTGAAATCAATAACCTCTTCAAGCTTCTAGTGAGTTCTTTGTTCTTTATGCCCCTTTTGTGTGTATATATTTTTTATTATGATTATTATTAGTGGAATTTCTCTCTCTCTCTCTCTCTCTCTCTCTCTCTCTTTTTTGAACTGAGTGGAATTTCTATCTATACACTTATCATCATCATCATCAGCTCATAATATAAGGAGGAGTTAGGGTTTCTACAGTAACATGGCTCTCTTTTTTGGTTGCCCCTTCTACCCTTGCTTTTGCCAAGTTTGCATGGACGTTGTTGTTTATGTCACTTTGGACTATTTTATTAAATTTCACTCGATTTTATCATCTCTCAGTCTCTCTCCTGTCTCTTTTTCTCTCTAGATATCCTACGGGAGATGGGCTACGCGATGTGAGTTGAGGGGATTTGAAGATGAATCAATAGGGACTGACTACTAAAGACAATCTAAACGGCGGGAAATGCGAGCTAGGCAATGGGAAAGTCGACAATGAGACCAAACTGCACATATTTCTTCTCTGTCTATCGCTATTTCCAAGGATCGATTTCATTGATAAAATGGTAAGTATAGTGATTTCACTTTTGCATTGATCGATTTCAAAGAGTTAGTATAGTGATTTTGACTTTTTCTCCCACCGAGTTTTGTAGCTTCTTGCAATTGGATCCACTGATAATTTGGTGATTTATTCTTTCTTATTTTTAATTCTCTTTTTTTTATTATTTTTATTTATTTTTGTTGACCTCCATAATCCATAATCAGAAATTATGCACACTACTTTCTCCATTGGCTACTCTTAATTGTTGCCGGTGAAATTTGGGATTGGTCAAGCAACCAACCATTACATGTTGCATCTAATAATCCAATAGCTGTATTTGATTTCTTTGAGATTATCCTTTTATCTCACTAACTCCAAAATTAAGATTTTGTGCAGATAATTGGGGCTTTTTTGATAATATAGGTGGAGTTTGTGTTGCCATTTTTATTTTTTATTTGGGTAAATTACACTTTGCACCCCTGCGCTTTACACAAAATCTCACGTTAGTCCCTGCACATCAAATTGTGACACTTAACCCCTTGCACTTTTGGTCAAGTGTCACATTGGCCCTTCTGTTAATAGTGAGGCTAACAGAAGTTATCTTTTAGGGAGCTAAGTGTCACAATTTTGATGTGTAGGGACTAAAGTGGGATTTTTTGTAAAGTGCAGGGGTGCAAAGTGTAATTTATCCTCACATGTTTTTCATGTGACTAACCTCTATTAACAATGAGGCTAACAGAAGGGTCAAAGTGACACTTGACCAAAAGTGCAGGGGGTTAAGTGTCACAATTTGATGTGTAAGGGCCAAAGTAGGATTTGATGTAAAGTGCAGGGGTGCAAAATGTAATTTACCCTTTTTATTTTTTAAATGTCTAATTTTTGGATTGATCGAGTTGGGTTTTGATATGGAGTTTTTTTTTTTTGTTTTATTTATTTATTTATTTGTTCGATTTTTAATTGGTAAGGTTTTTGTTTGCTTTGTTGTGATTTGATTGTTGTTGTTGTGGGACCAAAAAAAAAAATAAAAAAAATGGAACTCATCTATCTTATCGGCTCAATTTAAATTTCCTGCATTAGCTTTGTTGGGTTGTAATATATATATTTTTTGGAATATGTAATTAAAACTGTGATACTTTGGTACTAACTAGATGTTTGGGATTTCTATTTGAGAGTCCTGAATTTCTGTTAGTACATTTTTAGAAAATAAAGAAAAGACTATTTAGTGTGTTTGGTTTTAGTTTTCTGAAAACTGAGTTTTTTGTTTTTCATGTTTTTTTTTTTGTTTTTAGTGAATATTTTTAAAATTTTAAGTAATTTTTTTACTTTTTTAGATGCACCTTACTTAGATGTATCTAAAAAGTAAAATATTTGTGAAAAAATATTTTAAAAAATTAATAAATACACAAAAATATGAAAAATATACTTAATTTTCATATATATTTTTTATATTTTTGGTATTTAGTGAATTTTTTAAAGATCTTTTTTACAAAAATTATACTTTTTAAGTGTATTTATGTTAAGTGTCTAAAAATTAAAAAAATTGCTTAAAATATTAAAAAAATTCAGTAAAAACAAAAAAATACAGAAAACAAGAAAGTAGAATTTTTTGAAAAGTGTTTTCAAAAAACTGGAAACAAACATAGTGATTAGTCTTCAACCAATCATTTGTTTTCTTATTGAATAAAATTACTTCTATAGATGTTCTCTTTAGTTGTTTTAATTTTTCATACATAGTTATAATAGAATGAATAGCGATGATTGCATTAACTAATTGTTGATTTTTGTTTTCCTATTTTCAAAATTTTAATTAATTTGGTTCTCTGTTTTAGGTTTAGAAAAGTTAAGAGTTTTGGTGGTAATGTGGTGGTCAGAGTGATTAGATAACAACAATGAGCTCTTCTTTCTTTGAAGGTAACTCTCTACTTATTATTGAATTTTTTTTTATTTGTGTTCTTTTATTTTTAAAAATTGGTTATTTTTTATATGTGATTACTAATGGATGTTTTCAATGTTTATCACTGCATTACCTTGGCGATTGAATGTTTTCCATATTTGTGAGTTAAAGGCTTAAAATTTTTGTTTGATTTTGGGTGATGAGTTTACGAAGTTTAAGATTTGTAATTTGTACAGATATTTACTTACTTGGGCGTTATGGGAATTTTTTATTTTTTTGGGTAGTGATTGAGGTGCTCTGTTTCTCCTTCATTGTAATGGGTCTTGTCATGTATATATGTTAAGTTCTAAGGTTACTGTATATGGTATTTAGTATTCCATAATTCTAGGGGCTGTTTGGAAATTAATTTTTTTAGTGGTTGTTTGGTTTTTACGAAAATACGTGTAGAAAAGTAGAGAGAATGATGTGGTTAAAAACAAAGGTTCCCAAATGAGGCCTTAATATAATGTTTTGTGGATAGATAGATTTGCTCACAAAATTGTGAGTTTGTTTTTTGTTTGCTATTTGAGTTTGTGAACAATTAAAGTGACCTTGGTAATTTGGTGAGTAGAGTGATTAGTTATGAATCCGTGCCCTTTTGAGTGTTGTTCTCCTTTTTGTTTTTTTTCATGGGTAGATCTAATAGAATGAATATTAATGATTGCATTAGCTTGACCATTTTTTGTTTCTTTTGTATTTTCAAATTTTTAGTTGGTTTGTTGGTCTATTTTAGGTTCAGAAAATTTCAAAGTTTTGGTCGTAATGTGGTTGTTAGAATGGTTAAATAGCTAACAATATGATTTCTTTTTTTGAAGGTAACCTTCTACTTCCTATATATATACACACACTAACGGTTGGCACACGCGATGCGTGTGCAATTCAAATAAGTAAAAATAAAACAAAACATTTGTTATATATTGTGTGCCGCTGAAGTGGTGATTGTCTTCTTTATTCAATTTAAGGTCTAAGGTTTGAGTCCCATGCCTCTTATCAATTTTATTTAATTTATTTTTGGGTAAATTACGCTAACGGTTCCTATAGTTTGGGGCTTGTGTCATTTTGGTCCCTGACTTTTCAATTGTGACACATTTGATCTTGAATTTTGAATCTTGTTTCAAATAAGGACAATTGAAGATGCCATTTGATTTTTCAAGGGCAAAACCGTCAATTTGATAAAATATAACTAATTTGACAAAAATAAATGTCAAAAAAATATTTTGGAATTTTTAAAAATTATTTCTACCTACTAAAGATAAAATTATGTAAAATTGATAAATCTTTTAGACATTTATTTATTTATTTATTTTACCAAATTAATTTTTTATTATATGTTTGGATGATAATCATGTAATAGGTGGTTGTTTTTGTTTTTCATTAAATTAGTTTTCATTTTTTTCAAAAGTCAAATATGGCGACAACTTTGATATCATTATTAAACCAATCCATTAAATCAAAAAAAATCCAAATCTAAAAATATTTCATATATTAAATGTATCGATTACACATTAAAAGTTTAACAACTATCCATTACATAATCATCGTCTAAACATATAATAAAAATTAATTTAGTAAAATAAATAAATAAATAAATGTTTAAAAGATTTATCAATTTTACATAATTTTATCTTTGGAGGGTACAAATAATTTAAAAAATTAAAAAAATATTTTTTTGACATTTATTTTTGTCAAATTAGTTTATATTTTATCAAATTGACGATTTTACTCTTGAAATTAAGCAATGGTATCTTCAATTGTCTTTATTTGGAACAAGATTCAAAATTCAGGTCAAATATGTTACAATTGAAAAGTCAGGGACCAAAGTGACACGAGTCCCAAACTATAGGGACTATCAGTGTAATTTGCCCTTTATTTTTTTTAAAAAGAAAAATGGACACTTGACAGCATAAAAAGCCAAGGCTTTAGGACATCGTAAGGGGTGTTCACTTTATATATAGTATAGATAGACAAGGCTTCAGGACACCTTAAGCGGTGTTCAATTTATATATACTACAAATAGATATATATATATATATATATATATATCCCATGTATGTACCACAATGGTTATGGTTTTGAGCCTAAAGCTTCACTTGCTATTTTAAACACTTTACTCTTATTATATTAAGTGCTCCTTCCATTGTCTCATTGTTGAATTTTAAGTTTCCCTTGTTTTTGGAATAGATGCCACTTTAACATATTGTTTGCCAAACACTTTCTGTAGAAGATATCATATCACAAATGGATGGTTTTTTGTTATTGTATTTTCTTGCACAATGAAGAAAATGGTTCATGCTATTTTTTTTTTCCCTGTCTTTAACTTTTTGCTTTCTCCTTAGTGCAAGATATATGGGTTGTCACAAAAACAGTGCCCGTACTTGGACATGAGAAGTAAAAAATTGCTTAATAGTGTAGATATATATACATACCTCTATGTTTCTGTGAGATTGTCAGACCGGTTTGTAAGTATATACCCCTATATCTTTCTCTATCTATACGTCTATATTTTTTGAGAAGAAAACAGCGAAAGAAGAGCCTTAACAAATCTGCACACTGTAATTGTAAGTGCTTTAAATTTGAATTCTTGGCTTTTGGGTCTTCAAAGTTGTATTTCAAATTTATGACTTTGAATGATATGGTTATGGCTATATTCATTTTTTCTCTTTGTTTACTTTCTGAAAGCTTTATTGATGTTTACAATGCTCTTCTGGTCAATTTTTATTTAAATTTAATATATAATTGACACCAGAGAGTTCAAGCTAATTTATTATTATTTTTTTTCAAATTATTATTGATGACTGTACATATTTGTCCTACTTTGTTGGGAGTTTTTATACACCAATGGATTTTGTAAGGTCTTTTGTGCTCACTTATCTTGAAGACTTGTAATGGTCTGCTGCTGTAGCATTTTTGTTTGGAGATTTTGATTAGGATTCTACTTTTTCGCTATAGTTTTAATATGTTCTTTTACATGTTTTATTGTTTTAGCTATTGTTAATCTTTTATGACTACTTACTGGATACTCTGTATTATTTTCCTTTTAATAAAATTGAGCATGCACCACTGTCACCTTTCTATGCTACATTTGATTTCATGTTAAAACTTGCTGAAACAACGGGCACGGGCCATCTTGTGAAGCACGAACCCTCGCAACTAGTATATAATAAGAGGGAGCTCAAACCTGCTACAGTAGTAGGTGGCTCTCTTTTTTTTCTTCCTTTTCTATCCTTTGTTTTGTGCTTTGTTTGTTTATTTATTTATTTGTTTTGATCTGGACAATTTTGTAACTTACAACCTTGGGAGTTTAACAATGGCTCTGCTAAAAATAAAAAAAAAAAAAAAAAAACTCTACGAAGGAGAGCCAGCCACCTATACCATCCTTTTACACCACACAATTTCTCTTCACTTCACTTCACTTCAGTCTATGCATGCGTATCTCATTTTCTCTCCCTACTGTAAATTCTTCACCTCTGAGTCTGTGTATCTCTCAGTCTCTCCTCGTCCAGAGAGATGTCCAAGATCTGGACTATGGTTTGAGATCTTGATGGTGATGAGTTAATGATCCCGAAATACTACCAAAGATTTGTTCAACTTGATTTCAATTTTGGATTACAATTTGGAATTTCTATGCGAATCCGCCCAACAAAATTAGGGTTTCTTCTTCACTTTGGGTACAGTACATAATTTATTTTTTTATTTATATTTTGCTGCGTAAAAAAGAGGTTTTCGCTTACAACTTCATCTCATCTTCAAAATCGAATCAACAGAATTAATCGTGTATGGAAGTTCTATGAGACCCGTCCAACAAAATTAGGATTCTTTTTCTTCTATTTTTTATGTACTGTACACAAATTTGTTTGTTTGTTTGTTTGTTTTTGTTATGTAACAAATGTTTTGTTTTCGTTATTTATTTATTTATTTTTAATTTATATTTGTTAACGATTTTCTTTCTTTTTTTTTAATTTACTTTTTTTTTTTTGAAGGGTTGTGTGGTGATCATGTTTTGTCTTCTGCGTTTCCTACTGGATTTGACTTCTTTTTGTTCAGGTAAGAAAGGTTTTCTTTGTGTGGGGATATGTTTCAGGCGAGAAAATTCATTTTAATTGTTCAAAAACACAAGGCATTAAGACTTGTTTGGATTAGGTAGATATCTCCAGGAGCAGGGTAAGCCATGGAATTTTAGTTTGTTAAGAATAACATATTCTGAAAATTAAATTAAATTACTTATTGACTAGCCAAGATTATTATTATTTTTTATTATTGTGTCGACCCTGTCATGTCTTGGTGTCGATCCTTTGCTGCTGAACAACCTAAGCTTTGTTCACTGTCTTTTGGTGTCGACCCTGTCATATCTTGGTGTCAACCCTTTGACTTGTTTTAAGCAAGAATAACATTGTGCACACTTGTACTAATTCTATTAATTTGAGGTGCCATTATTTATGAGAATATAATAATTTAGAAACATACATTCTTTAGAATCATTGAAGTGCAAAGACATGGGTATATTTTGAAAACTTTGAATAATTAAATAAGCTCAAGATATTTGTCAATAATCAAAATCAATAAAATTGAAATGTGAATAACCTTGGGGCTAACAATCTCCCCTTTTTTGATGATGACAAATATATGCGAAGTTTTCAAATCATGAGTTTTAAGACAAAGGTTTAAGAAATATTTTTCAAGGAGTTTTGTAAATAATGGATTAAAAAACAAGATAGAAAAACTTCCCCGATGAAAAGGGCTTCATGGCCAAATCAATTTTATTTTAAAACTCAATGAGAAATCTCCCAATATAAGCCAAGAAGATTTTTGCACAAATGGAACAACTTGCTAATTACAATATATGACAAGCTCCCCCTCTCAATATGCACTAGATCTTTTGCAAATAAGAGCTGATCTCGACTCAATTCCATTGAATGAAATCACAAGCTATTTTTCCATCAAAACAATAGCCTCACTCAAGCACAAATAAAGTATATCAATCAATGTGTGTGCACTTTCAATCACTGTGTGTGTTGCTAGTAGTGTAAAATGAATCTATGACACATCTTTCATATCCATTCATGACTATATCAAAACAAACCAAAAATTGTACCACAAATTGTTTGTTCTACCATGTGCAAAAGGATATAAGTTCGTATACATGTGCAAAAAGATAAAAAAAAAAAAACTATCTATCCAACATCCAAGTTGATATACATTAAAACTAAAACTATAATTCTTCTCCCCCTTTGTCATCAACAAAAAGAGGGGTAAAGAGAAAGAAAAAAAGACTAGCGAAACGGAGGAGGCTCATGGGGCCAATGCGGAGCTGCTTCACGCCAACCTTGCGCGAACCAAAGCATGAATTTATGAATTTGTTCGCCAAGATCGTCATCCCATCGCTGTTGAAAAATTTGACAAAATTCTTCGTTGGAATGCTTGAGGCCAAAAACAACTGTCACCATGTTCTCAACACTTGCCTTGGCAGCTTCAATTGCCTGAGATTGGTGTACCCTCATATTATCAATTTCTTGTTGCATGTCCATTTGGCGAGAGAGAATTTGTTGAACCATAGAAGCCAATTGATCAATCTTTTGTGCCAGATCAGATGAAGGTGGAATAGAGGTAGACTGAGAAGATGATGTCATAACTGACACTGTTGTAGATTGGGGATTAAGATTAAGGTTATTAAGCTTGGAGTTCAGTTCAGCAATCCTTACCAGAAGTGGTCCTTGAACCAAGGAGTCTAGATGATCAATTTTTATGGAAAGAGAGGAAAGATCATGAGGTGCAACAGAAGAGAAAGGACCAGGGGTGGAGAGAGGCATAGATGAAGAACTTGGAAGGTTAGGATCAGTGGAGAAAGATGGAGCAAGAGTAGGTGGAGCAGTGACAGGTTTTTTAGTTTTGGTCCAAACATTGTCAATCAAAGAATAACCTATGTGACTAAGAGTTTCTGAGCCATAAACAGCAGAGTCTCTAGGGATATTGTCTTCACCTTTGAGGTTAATTTTGAAATGTTTAATAATGTTGGTGAAGATTATTCCATAGGGTAGGGCTTGGTTGTTTCTTTTGTGGGCATCAATCATGACTTGACAAACCAAATTCCCAAAATCTGTAAGGTATCCAGTGGAAAGGGGCCCAAAGAAGATAAGTGTGGCCATAGGTGACTGTATCAAATCGACCTCATCGGGGAAGGATGTTATGGTTTATGATGTGATGCAACAGTCTCAACTCAAGAGTTAGGTCTTTGCCAGAAATGGTAATGTGTTTATCTAAGGCTGGGTTATTGGTCAGAAATTGAAGACCTATATGATGAGTGTAGTTAGTAGGATTTCTGCTTAGGGATAGAGAGACACGATGACCATCATTAGAAGTTTTCGAAATGGAGTTAATAATGGAGGGTTTAAGAGTGAAGGAATCACCCCTTACAAAGCACTCCAAGGTGCTAGGAGAAGATTCCTCATTATAGGATAGATTTGCAAAGAATTCCTTAATGAGAGTAGGATGACCATCACAGTCAAGTTTTAACAGAGAGGACTATTTTTGGTTATCAAAACATTGTTTAATAGGAAGGCTATGTTCTTTGAAGAAATTAACATCAATAGTTCGGCCAGATAGTACCTTTTTTAGGTTGAAATCTTTGTTGAACGAGGCCTTGCATTTGTTATTTTTGAAGCGTTGCAGAGTAGGGCTTGGAGGCATGGAGACGACGGTGGTGGAAGTGGAATGTCGAGCACGTTTCTTCGATGGAATTGAAGGAGAGGCTTGAGATTCCATGGAGAAAGATCGAAAGAGGTAGATAATGATGGAGATGAAGACAGGAAGAGGAATTGTCAAAGGAATCATCGGAGAAGAGAAAGGGGCTAAGGTGAGGGCTTTGAGAGGTGTCGCAGGAAATAAGAAGGGGGTCGCAAGGTATATATACCCTTAAGAAGGTGTCAACACTCAAAAGAGTGGTGTCGGCCCTTTAATCTGAAGAAAGTACAAAATCCAACCGTAGCCAAGGCAGGTGTTGACCTTCGCAAAAAGAGGTGTCGACCCTAAAAAACAGTGAACCAAAAACAACCTGGTGTCGACACTCGCGAAGAGAGGTATCAACCCTTATGAATAAAAACACAATAGGGGTTCACATGGTGTCGACCCTATAGAGCAAGGGGTCGACCCTCAGAGGTCCAAACAGACAAATTTCATAGAAAGGCATATAACTATAAATTAAACCATCATATAGGAATATTCATCATGTCAAGCTCTGTTCGAATAAAGTAAAATTTTTCCTCATTGAGAGGCTTGGTAAAAATATCCGCCAATTGACGGTTTGTAGCCACAAATTCGAGTTCAATGTCACCTTTAAGTACATGATCTCGTAGAAAATGAAGCCTTATTTCAATGTGTTTAGTGAGTGAGTGAGTGCTGAATAGGATTTTTTCAAAAGATTAATGGCACTAGTATTGTCGCATTTTATAGGAATGTCATCAAAGTGAAGTCTGAAGTCGTGAAGTTGTTTCATCCAAAGCATTTGTATACAACAACTAGAGGCGGCAATGTATTCCGCTTCAACAGTTGACAAAGCTACTAAATTTTGTTTTTCACAACACCATGATGTGAGTGAGTTTCCAAGAAAATGACAAGTGCCACTAGTGCTTTTTCGGTCAAGTCTACATTCCACAAAGTCGGCATCCGAGTAACCATAAAGGTCAAAAGCATTACTTTTAGGGTACCACAAAACCAAATTTGGAGTGCCAACTAGTTTGCCGAACTTACCGCATTACAGGATGAACCCAAAGGAGAATGAGATTTTGAGGGAGAAGGTTGAAGAGTTGCTGCAGAAAGGGCATATTCGTGAAAGCTAGAGTCCATGTGCCGTTCCAACTCTTTTGACGCCAAAGAAAGATGGAAGTTGGCAGATGTGTGTTAACAGTCGAGCTATCAACAAAATCACCGTCAAGTACAGATTTCCTTTTCCACGTCTTGAAGATATGCTTGATATGCTTGAAGGTTCAAAATGGTTCTCAAAGATTGACTTACGAAGCGAGTATCACCAAATTAGAATACAACCGGGAGATGAATGAAAGATGACGTTCAAGACCAAGGATGGCCTATACGAGTGGTTGGTTATGCCATTCAGACTTTCCAATGCTCCTAGTACTTTCATGCGGATTATGAATCAGGTATCGAAGTCATTTACAGGAAAATTTGTAGTTGTTTATTTTGATGATATATCCTGATTTATAGGAAATCTGAAAGGGACCATATAGAGCATTTGCGGCAAGTGCTAATAGTTTTGCAAGAGAATAAGTTGTTTGTTAACCTCAAGAAGTGTAGTTTCATGACAAGTAGTCTATTGTTCTTGGGGTACGTGATTAGTTAAAATGGTATTCATGTGGATGGAGAAAAAGTTCAAGCCATCCAAGAATGGCCAACACCAAAACTGTCAGTGATGTTCGAAGCTTTCGTGGGTTGGCAACATTCGACCATCAATCATCCACAATTTTAGTTCAATCATGGCACTTGTCACAAAGTGCATGAAGAAAGGGAAGTTCTTTTGGGGAGAAGATGCTGAGAAGAGCTTTGCTTTGATTAAAGAGAAGCTTTGCACCGTGCCAGTACTAGCTCTACCTAGTTTCGAAAAGATTTTTGACGTGGAGTGTGATGCTAGTGGTGTAGGAATTGGAGCAGTTCTTTCACAAGAAAAGAGACTGGTGGCTTTATTTAGTGGAAAGTTAAGTGAAGCCAAATAAAAGTGGAGTACCTATGACCAAGAGTTTTACGCGGTGGTGCAAGCTCTCAAGCATTGGGAACATTACCTAGTGCAACGAGGAGTTTGTCCTATACATTGTTCATCAAGCATTGAAGTTCATCAACAGTCAGAAGCACCTAAGCAACATACATGTCAAATGGTCTACATTTCTTTAGAAGTTTCCCTTCAGCATCCGGCACAAGTCAGGGACTTTGAATCGAGTTGCAGATGCATTGAGTCGTTGTGCAAATTTGCTAGTTACATTGACCCATGAGATCGTGGCATTTGAGATCTTGAAGGAGCTTTACTAAGAAAATGAAGATTTTAGAGAGATATGGGGTAAATGTAAAGAGAATAAACCTGTCAGTGATTTTCATGTCACTAAGGGATATTTATTCAAGGGGAATCGTCTTTGCATTCCCAAGACATCTCTGTTGGAAAAGCTAATCCAAGACCTACATGGAAGAGGATTGAGAGGACACTTGGGTAGAGACAAGACCATATCAAGCTTGGAGGAACGTTACTTTTGGCCTCAATTGAAACAAGTTGTTCGGAATTTTGTAAAGAAGTGTTGCACGTGTCAAGTATCCAAAAGTTAGTCTCAAAATATTGGTCTTTATATGCATCTTCCTATTCCTAACAATATCCGGAAAGACTTGTCTATGGATTTTGTGTTGGGACTCCCACGTACCCAATGAGGAGTAGATTCTATATTTGTGGTTGTCGATAGGTTTTCTAAGATGGCTCATTTCATTCCTTGTCGAAAGACATCAAACACATCCCATGTGGCTCGATTGTTCTTTGAGAGGTAGTTCGCTTGCATGGGGTACCTCAATCTATTACTTCCAATCGTGATGTGAAGTTCCTTAGCCATTTTTAGGTGACTTTGTGTAAGATGCTCAATACTTCATTGAATCGAAGCTCTACCGCACATCCCCAGACAAATGGTCAGACAAAGGTGACTAATAGAACTTCGGCAAACTTGGTTCGAAGCATATGGGGGGACAAGCCGAAGCACTGGGATCATGCCTTGCCTCCAGCCGAATTTCTTACAACAATGCGGTTCACAGTGCCACTGGAAAGTCACCATTCTCTGTGGTATATGTGACACCTCCAAGGCATGCAGTTGATTTCGTTCATCTACCAAGAATTCCAGACGTAACTGTTGCAGTAGAAGCCATGGCTAAACAAGCTCAAGCAATGCAAGATGAGGTGAAACAGAAACTAAAAGAAACCACTACAAGTTACAAAGAAGCAGCTGACAAGCGCAAGCGTACCAAGGTGTTCAAAGAAGGAGATTCAATGATGGTGTTCTTGCACAAAGATAGATATCCAATAGGTACATACAACAAGCTAAAGCCAAGGAAGTATGGTCCATACAAGATTTTGAAGAAGATCAATGACAATGCCTATGTGATTGATTTGCCTAAAGATTGGAAGATTTCCATGACTTTCAACGTTGATGATCTTTTTGAGTATCATGCAAAGGAGTCTTTCTACCCAAATTTGAACTCGAGGTCGAGTTCTCTCCATGTAGAGGTGACTGATGTAGAACAAGTTGCTGCAGATTTATTGAGGCGGCTAGACAAGCACAAGCCAAGGAAATCAAATTATTGACCAAGGATGAAATGATAGTTTTAAACAAGTTTTACTTGGCTACCAAGAATTTTTCTTGATGACTAAGGATTATCCTAATTAGTTACTTTCTTGTAATACTTGCTCTCCAAGTATTCTTGTTGACCAAGACTAGTATTATCTTTATTTATTATTTTCTTATATTTTCCTATACTTGTTCTCCAAGTATTCTTGTTGACCAAGACTAGTACTACCCTAGTTAATTAGTTCTTTTTATATTACTTGGCCTCCAAGTATGCTTGGTGACCAAGACGTTATCCAGTATAAATAGTTATGTAAGCCTAGAGGCAAAAGGCATTCTCTATCAATATAATTTTCAAGTTACACTATTTTGCTTGTGGATTCAAGGGTTTCTTTCTTGTGGATTCAAGAGTTTTAGTCTACTAGAACGATATCTAATTTTGTGCCTATTCTGCTATGTCATCTTCACTCTGGTTTCTAGCCTCTCTTTCTCTCATTTTTCATCTCTTTCTTTGAGAGACAAACTCATTTCTCCCTCTCTACGTCATCTGTGCTTCTCTTTCTTTTCCCTCTCCTCTTTCCTTTGATGGTGATGGTTATGGTGGCAGACGACGTAAACTAACAATAGCGATGATCAGCAATGGCGATGGTTGCGACTGCAATGGTTCTCTCCCTCCTCCTCCTCTCTCTCCCTCTCTCTCTCTACACATTTTCTTTCATCTACTCTATTGTAGATGTATGTGTGTATATGTATATGTATGAGTTCAATTCAATATTTTACACAAAAATATCGCCCGTACTTAGATTTTTTAAATCGATTGAACTGACTGCAATGGTTCTTTCCCTCCCCCTCCTCCTCTCTCTCCCTCTCTCTCTCTACACATTTTCTTTCATCTACTCTATCGTAGATGTATGTGTGTATATGTATATGTGTGAGTTCAATTCAATATTTTACACACAAATATCACCCGTACTTAGATTTTTTAAATCGATTGAATTGACCGTCAAACAATACTCTTTAATTCGGTTGAGAACGGATCATTGATTTTTAACCTAAAGGTGTGGGTTCAGCTGACATGTAAAGGGTAAACCCGAGCCGAACTGACTCGTGAACACCCTACTTAGATGAATTTGGTAAGACTAGGAAAGATATTAAAATGATAGGAGTGGCACAAAATAAAGATAAATTGATAGAGAATAAGTTAAGATGGTTTGGTCATGTACTACGATGGAAGAGTGATATGATCAATGTTTTAAAAACCGGACCGGTGAATGAACCGGAAAAATGATCGGGTGGACGGGTCACCGGTTCAACCGTCGGGTTGAACCGGAATCGAACCGTGACGTCATAAATATATTAAAATTATATTTAAATAAAATATAAGTAATAAAATTATAAATTAAAAATTTTAATAATCTTAAATATTTCTCTTAATACTTTTTTTATTAAAAAATATAAAAATATAAGTAATAAAATTATAAATTAAAAATTTTAATAATCTTAAATATTTCTCTTAATACTTTTTTTATTAAAAAATATAAAAATATATTTAAAAATATTATTAATTTTAATTTTGGAAGAAGAAATCAAATATTCAATATTCCCTTCCCTCCATATGATTTTAATTCAATACTTTGATTGAAAGAAGTGCAAAATTTTTGGAGGGATATCAACCCCGTCACCCAGATCTACCATCGTGATCCATCTCTGCCTTCATCGCAAGCCTTCATCCACTGTAGAGAGAGACAAAGACAGATTGAGAGAGAGAGAGAGGGAGAGAGAGAGATTGAGAGATGGCAGTGGCAGTGGCGGTGGCGGCAATGGACGTTAGGGTTTTGAGACGAGGGGAGGGGAGTTGGAGAGGGTTTTGCGACGAAAGGGGAGGGGCGGCGGCGAAAGGATGAGCTGATGACGAAGGGGTTGCGACGCAAAGGGGAGGAGGCTGTGGAGGAAGAAGCAGTGGGGGGAAGGGGATAGTGGTTGGGGAGAGGGTGGCGGCGGAAGAAAGGGGTAGTCGACGTTGGTTAAGGTTAGGGTTTGGACTTCGACGTTAGAGCCAGCAATGGAAACGACAGCAGTGACATTGATTTGGGGTTAGGGTTGATGAGCGTTAGGGTTAGGGTTATGGTTAGGGTTTGGATGTGTATTCAACTAAGGTGTGTATTCAGTTGTGGTTATTTTGGTCATTTTAAGTAAGGTCATTATTATAATAAAAAAAACCAATTAATGGTGTGCTTTGAGATCAAATGTGTGTAAATAAATAGAGGCACCCTTTGATAGTAGTAGGAGATAGGTTAGGTTATAGATTTATTTATTACTTTAGTGTGTTGCAGGCAGGAACCCTAGCCGGCGACTGCCTCGTTTTCATCTGCAGTACCATTAATCTGTAGAGTCCATCCACAGCGCAATCAAACTAAAACCCCATGGCTATGCATTTTGTTCTTGAGAGGACGGCGAAAATCAAAACTTGGTATGTCAATCCAAAGCTTGGATTTTGGTTTGGCAGCAGCGCTTTCAACACCAGTTGTATTCCTTTTTGCCAAGTATTGACTGTTGCAAAAATTGCGACTCAACTGCTAGCTTATGTGACCATTATCATCTGTTTGAGGTCTCTCTATCTCTAGACTCTAACCCACACACACTCACACTCACTTTCCCAATATTATTGTTTGTTATTATTGTATTGTATGTGATTGATTAATTGATTGTGAGCTTTTTTAATAACAGGACATTATAGTTCCTCGCTTGGCTTCCCGTCATCCCTTGCTGGTGAATCTGCCCTGTATGATAAACCCTTAGACCATCCTAAGATTTTAAGGATAGCTCGAATCGCGGTTAAGCAATACAACCGGCAGCAGGTTTTATTATTATTATTATTATTATATCATTGTGTTTGCGTATTCCTGTATTTTATTTTTACAATAATAATCTTAAGGCCTTGTTTGGGTTAATCTAGTTTAGCACTTTTTTTTTTTAATCTTATTTAGGTCACATCACCTTTTATTCGAGTCCCATTACCTCTCTATCGCATTTCAGATATTTTCATAAAAAGTCAAAACCCAAACAACCCCTTAGCATAATGATTGTTTGATTATGCTCAATTCCAACTTTTGGTATATATATATAGCAAATAGAAGAGAAACATGTCTTCCACCTTGCTAAACATAATGTGAATTGAGACATTGTTACCCTGCCCTCTTTAAAAGAGATTCAAGCTATCTGCATTTGATAACACCTTCATATCCCTCCAGTGGCGACTCTAGCAATATTTAGAGACCAGGTCACCTCACATTTTCAAGTTCTACACGTTGACAAGAAATAAAGAAAATTACACTAAACAACTTTTAGGTTTTAAAAATAAAATAGCCAAAAATCTATAAATAAAAGATAAAAAATAAAGAAAAAGAGGTCAAAATGTAAATAAATAAAAAAACAATAAAAAAAAATCAAAATTCAAACGAGATTTTATATTTCTCAAACTTTAAGTAGAATAAATTACAAATATATTATACTATTGTCTTGACAAAAAGTAACACTCTTACAATTTCATTTGATGAGGTTTTATTTTTTAGATTTGTAGCATAATAACTTTATTGTCAAGAATGTCAAACACATTTTCTTATATATATGTAATCAAGAAATTATTCATTTATTGAAATTAAATTATATGGTGGGGTCCTTTAATTTTTTAATGAGGCTAAATCATATTGAAAAAAACATTAGTAATATAAATATATATATTTTTTGTAAGTGTATCTGATTGGTTGATGGTGGGATTGGTCCCCATCAAGCTATAGGTAGTGTCGCCCCTATATCCCCACCTATGTTACATACCTTTTCATTTGACTTGTCTCTCCCAAGCAAAGTTTCTAAAAGGCGAATGCATAATTCAAGGTGTTTTACCTCTCGATATGCATTTCAAATTTTAAATTTTTTTATTTAGTAAATAAAATTTAATATTTTAAAATAGTAAAAAAATTAAAATTGAAAAATTAAATATACAATTGTAAATACTTTTCTCCTCAAGGTAGCAAATGCTTCTTTGCAAAGAAGGAAACCTACCTTTATTGAAAGTCAATTGACATTCTTAGCTTTACTGATTGATCTTGTCCCTTGCGCTTTTAACTTTGTGTGTGTTTGTGTTTTTATTGGTCATTAACTTAATTTTTCCTACAAAATATAATTGCAAAAGGTATTCCTTTCTATTATTATTATTATTTTTATTTTATTTTTCTTTCTGTATAAACTCTCTACTAGACTAAGTTTAACAAGAACCTAAGACTAGTTTTTTTCGTATGTGTACCCGTCATATGCTTGTACAGTGGTAGAGCCAAAGCCAGAAATTCAATGTAGCGGGGGCACATATTAATCGCAATATTGAATTTTTTTGTTTCTCCCACATTGAGCAATAGTGAAATATTATTAGACTTGTTATACATTTTTTTAAATATTAATATTACAATTATTATGCGAACATGGTTTATAAGTTCTCAATCAACAACTCAATTCTATTAACCAACAATAGGGAGAAACAACCTACTTAATCTACAATTGACAAGTCCAATCCTATCAGCTCAACAAAGAGCCCCACAATGGAAAGAAACATCCAACTAAACAAACCCCATATTGGGAATGAAATGATCAATTGATTCAATTCCCATTCTTGGCCTCTTAGTTAAGAATCAATATGAATGTCCAAAAGAATCAAATAGGACACTTCCAAAGTTGTGCATAATTTAAGGAGGGATAGTATTGTAATTTTATGAGGTATAAATAAGAAATAATATTTATATATAAGGTTATTAGTATAATAGTAGTGCTAGGATCCCAGAAAATTTTCTAGACAAAAAACCAAGAAAGCACATTGGAGGGATGTGATTCAATTCAAATGCAAGTCCCATTATACATAATTAAATCTAGACTACATTTCAATATTCATGGTAAAAATCTGGGTATTTTTTTCCAATACCTTAGTTTTTGTTAGTATAAATATTAAAAATTTAAAAATGAAAGTCTTGATGCGTTTTGCCTTAAGCCTGCCCTCTTGGCTCGGCTCGGCTTGGTAAAGCCGTTTAAAAGTTTGCTCTCAAGAGTCAAGATACAATAACCCTAGCTATACAGATCATTTTCACAAGAAGTTGAGTCGTACAGAGTACTCGAAAAAACACTATGTAAAAACGAGGGAAAATTACACATTAGTTGTGCCTTCAAATTCATGAAAAAGTTTAGAGTAATGGTATACAAACAAAAAATTCATACATAGTGATGTGGCTCATTGTGGACCTTTCACTTCAAAACAAAACTCCATTGAAGATGAATTTATTTACAATAATGGCATTACCACATCATTATTGTTATGCTTTTTGTATGAAGAGAATTTTACAAAAGTTCATAATTTTAAAAATATAGAAAGAGAACAAAGACACAAAGAGAGACTTGTATCACACTGCTATAAGGCTTAAGACTCTACAAACGCTGAATTGAAAGAGTTACATGTACATAGGAAAATGCTCAATTGAAAGAGTTACATATATATATAGGAATAAACTTTTATCCGTTTTTATCACATATTTTTGCCTTATATTATTTTATTTAATTATTTATCCTTTCTATTTCCTTCACGAAACTCGCTTCCTTCTTTTTTTAAATTTTTTTGATCAACAATGTCAATGGCAGCTTTTCTTTATCTTCTCTTCCTTATCCATGTGACAAATATATAAAATATACATTTAATGAATATAACTAGAATGCTCTAGTTAGATCACATAGGTAAAAAGTTCATAATTTTAATATTAAAATACACTGTGCATTGCATTATGGATTGACATATCTCCACTTATTTTAATATTGAAAATATAGTAAACATCATGAAGGTATGCTATGCACTAAACCTCCACTAGTGTAACAATGACCTCTATTCTAGAGTTAGTAGTATGCCCTACATTGAACTATGACTACTAAAAGAAAATATAGTTAAAATATTATCGCTTAGAACAAACTGACTCAACTTTGGAAATAAATGATTTATATTTTATTCTTCATCCATTTTTATCACATGTTTTTGCCTCCTATTCTTTTATTTCATTATTTATCCTCTCTAGTTCCTTTGTGGAACTCTCTTCTTACTTTTTAATTTTATTGACTATGGCAAATTTTACTTATCCATGTAACAAAGATGTAAAACATATATTTAATGAATGTGAATAGAATGCTCAAATTAGATCACATGGGTAAAAAGTAAATAATTTTAATTTTAAAATATGTTGTACATTGCATTACACACGGACACTTCTTATGTTTGTTGTGGTTATTGGATATGATCGATAAATGTTGGGCATCTTTTCCTGTAGAATACATAGCTTGAGTTTGTGAGATTGCTGAAGGCATATAAACAAAGTTCGGTTGGTACATTGTTTTGTCTTACTTTGGAGGCAATTGACGTTGGTGTGAAGAAAACGTATTTTGCAAAAATTTTGAGAAATGCTAGTGAGAATTGCCGATTGGAGTTAGAATAATTTCAGCTTGTTCCTAACAAGATTGAAACATAATTGGCAAGCCAGGTAATCATTTTACAACTTTGTAAAGTCTCACTTTGATTGAAGTCTTATACATATTTAGAAAGATTGCACAACAATTATTTCTTGATTGTTATATACCTTATCTACATGTGTGTTACTTGCGATTGACTTTTGTTGTAGTTGTACATTATTATGCTTATGAATGGAAACTGAATTAGAGATGTCATTCATTCCTAACATTTGGCAGCTTGTTTAACAAATTATAGCTTTGCTTCTTTTGACTATTTATTTATTTGTTGATGATTGGGTGTTCGGACGAACTTACGCGCACCTCAATTGATCCCGGGACCCACCCAAAGCGCCCTCTCCAAGTGGATCGGGCAAATCTCAGGTGTGGCCTCAAGGAATTAAAGCACCTAGTTGTTGTTTGGCATGTGCTAAAATAGCACATGCTATTTTAGCACATTATCCTATTTGGGTCACAATCATCTTATTTGGGTCACATTACCTCTCTACCACATCACTTAAAATCCAACTCATATTTCACATTTTTTTCATAAAAAGTGAAAATGTATACTAATCAAACACTTCCCAAACAACCCCTAGTTTTAGTTGAACTTGAGACCTGGAGGGAGCACACCCCCACGCCCCAAGTTACACCCACTAGGCCAACCCCTTGGGGTTTGTTCTTTTGATTTATTGGTAGCTTTGTATCAAATGACTGTCGCTCACCCCATCTCCACAAATGGGACACTTTTGTTGTTGTATATCTATATAAGTTTTTGTTTGTTTATTTGTTTGTTTGTTTATTTTTATTTTTCAATAATCAATTAGAGGATTGTGTTATCACATAAGGTTGGTCCCTTTGGCTAAGCTTTTGCTTTCTAATATTATCATTTTTGTATGGATTTATTACATCCGTATGAAAGTTCTTTTCCTATATATTTTTCTTGGGCTATTTTTTTTTTTCTCTTGAATTTATCAACGAAAGTGCTTATTAGTTCTGTCTTTGTATTTTGTAGTTTTACAAATACTATTGTGTTTTTGTTTTACATATTATTGATGTTACTCATTCTTGTGCAACACCAAGCAACTCTGAAAGCTATGTACAAGAATTATTTCTCTATTCAAACACTTCAATTGGCTACACAAGTCATGGTACATTTAGTCTCCCCTTGAATAAAATATACGCTGTGATTGATGAAACTCTCTAAGGTCCTCGTCCCTACAAGACAATGACACAAATAATTTGTCCTTGAGCAGCAAGTTGTTATTTGAGTACATCGTCCATCCTTCCAAACGTTCACCTTCCAAAAATTGAGTGTAAATCGAAAGTGCTTCCTCGTGCTTTTATTGGGCGTCAATAACCCTACTTACCAAGTTGGGTTGTGCTACCAAGTTAAATAATATGACTTGTCCCTTGGCTTGCCAATTACCCATCATCTTTCAATCTTGAATGGCGAAACTCGACAAGTCCCCATGTGTCTTTTGGCTCAATATATCGGCTACGATGTTGGTTTTTCTTGGGTGATATTGCAAGTCAAATCATAATCCTCCAAGCACACCATCCATCATCATTACCTCAAATTTAAATCTTTATGCTACAAGATTTACTTTAAGCCTTTGTGGTCGAAAAAGATTTTAAAATTTTTGCCACAGATATTGGTTAGCAACTAGGGTTGCGAACGAGCCAGGCCGAACCTAGCCTAGCTGAGCCTTGTTGGGCTCGAGCTTGGCTTGTTTGTTTATTGAACTCGATTATCGAGCTCGGTTCGGTTTGGCTCGAAGCTCGATAATGAAATATTTTTACTATTATTTATATTATTTAACATGTAAATAATATATTTATGCTGTTATTTATACAACTTTTATATTATTAAATATGTAAATAATATATTTATTTTATAATTTAAATAAAGATAAATGAGCCTAAAAGTGAGGCTCAGGCTCGTTTATTTACTTAATGAACCAAATCGAGCCAAGCCTTTAATGAGCTGAGTTGAGCAAAGCTTGCAAACAGCTTGGTTCATTTGTAACCTTATCTACAACTCTTCAAAGAAAAACTATTGTCACTAACTCCAAGTTCTTCAATTTTCTGGAATGATACGCCACAATTTTCCCCAATTGCACCAACACATATTCAAGGCCTTCCTTAGAAAATCACAATACATGGTGTAATTGACTCCTCGCTCTGGTATCAACATGCCCAAAACTAGTGTTGTAGTCAACCTTGTTTTCATCTCTTGGAAAGCCACCTCACAAGCGTCATTACAAGTGAATCAACCTCCCTTGCTTGTCAGTCTAGTCATTGGCGCCACTAAACGAGAAAAATCCTACAAAAAATGGTAGTAATAATTGGCTAAAATTAGGCCAATTTGTGCGTCAAAGACACTTTTTGGTCAATGCACTATTTGGGGTAGTGATTGAGGTGCTCTATTTCTCCTTCATTGTAATGGGTCTTGTCATGTATATATGTTAAGTTCTAAGGTTACCGTATATGGTATTTAGTATCCCATAATTCTAGGGGCTGTTTGGAAATTAACTTTTTTAGTGGTTGTCTGGTTTTTACGGAAATACATGAAGAAAAGTAGAGAGAATAATGTGGCTAAAAAGAAAGGTTCCCAAACAAGGCCTTAATATAATGTTTTGAGGATAGATAGATTTGCTCACAAAATTGTGAGTTTTTTTTTGTTTGTCTATTTGAGTTTGAGAACAATTAAATTTGCCTTGGTAATTTGGAGAGTAGAGTGATTAGTTATGAATCCGTGCCCTCTTGAGTGTTGTTCTCTTCTTCTTATTGTTGTGTTTTTTTATTTTTTATTTTTCATGGGTAGATCTAAGAGAATGAATATTGATGATTGCATTAGCTTGACCATTTTTTGTTTCTTTTGTATTTTCAAATTTTTAGTTGGTTTGTTGGTCTATTTTAGGTTCAGAAAATTTTAAAGTTTTGGTCGTAATGTGGTTGTCAAAATGGTTAAATAGCGACAATATGATTTCTACTTCCTATATACATACACACACTAACGGTTGGCACACGCAATGCGTGTGCAATTCAAATAAGTAAAAATAAAACAAAACATTTGTTATATATTGTGTGCCACTAAAGTGGTCATTGTCTTCCTTATTCAATATAAGGTCTAAGGTTTGAGTCCCATGCCTCTAATCAGTTTAATTTAATTTAATTTTTTGAAAAAGAAAAATGGACACTTGACGGCATAAAAAGCCAAGGCTTCAGGACATCATAAGGGGTGTTCACTTGCTATTTTAAACACTTTACTCTTATTATATTAAGTGCTCCTTCCATCGTCTCATTCTTGAATTTTAAGTTTCCCTTGTTTTTGGAATAGATGCCACTTTAACATATTGTTTGCCTAACACTTTCTGTAGAAGATATCATATCACAAATAGATGGTTTTTTTGTTATTGTATTTTCTTGCACAATGAAGAAAATGGTTCATGGTATTTTTTTTTAATTTTTTGTTTTTCCTGTCTTTAACTTTTTGCTTTCTCCTTAGTGCAAGATATATGGGTTGTCACAAAAACAGTGCCCGTACTTGGACATGAGAAGTAAAAAATTGCTTAATAGTGTAGGTATATATACATACCTCTATTTTTTTGTGAGATTGTCAGACCGGTTTGTAAGTATATACCCCTATATATTTCTCTATCTATACGTCTATATTTTTTGAGCAGAAAACAGAGAAAGAAGAGCCTTAACAAATCTGCACACTGTAATTGTAAGTGCTTTAAATTTGAATTCTTGGCTTTTGGGTCTTCAAAGTTGTATTTCAAATTTATGACTTTGAATGATATGGTTATGGCTATATTCATTTTTTCTCTTTGTTTGCTTTCTGAAAGCTTTATTGATGTTTACAATGCACTTTTGGTCAATTTTTATTTAAATTTAATATGTAAATGTTTTTTCGGCTTTACTTGTGATTTTATTGGACATAAATACAGGTGTTGTTGGTGTGGAAACAGATTTTTACTTGAATTTTTTAGGTGACACCTATGCATTCTGCTATTTATTCTGATGGATAAATTTCACTTTTGGCAAATTGTAACAGGTAAGCTGATGCATTTGTGTCATTATTTGGAAGAGAATTCACAAATAATGTTGTATAATTTTTTTGTTTGACTGCATTTAGAAGTGAGTTGCTTCCAATAATGTGTCTTTGTGTATGCTGTTGAACGGTATGATTATATTTCTCAGTTCGTTAAGCTCTGAAATATGTTTTTTCAAGTTTGATTGTAAAATATCTTGTGGCAAATGAATATTTATCCTTGCTTTTAAGTAAAAAGTCATTGGATGTTATAATGGATTTTTCTGTTTTCCTACATTCCATAGATTAGATTTTGTTCGGTCAAAATGTAAATGTGAACTTCAATTTTTAACAGAATAATATTCTGAATTAGTTGTTCTATTGAGTTGATTATTTGTGCTATCAATCTTGGAATTTTGAAGATGCATATATATAGCAGATGAACTATAAATTGTTATATCAATAATGATAATGAAGTGTGCCCCTTACAATCAATGCTCAATCCAAATGTCAAGTGTAGCATTGCTCTTATACGACATAAGATTACTTAAAATGCAATTAATGATTCTCTTACCCTCTTAAATTTTTAGACTGAATTGACCTTTATATATGTGTGTGGATAGATAAATGTCAGGTGCTCATATTACAGAGGACGATGCCAGATCAGAGCACCTTGTGACAAAATATTTGATTGCAAGCAATGCCATAATGAATCCAAGGTCTTTTAAGTATTTTGTTTGGTTTGTTTGTTTTTTTGTAGTTGATTAAAATAATATTACTCTGCTATTGCTACTGTTGTGAGCATGTAATTGACACCATAGAGTTCAAGCTAATTTATTATTATTATTTTTTTTCAAATTATTATTGATGACTGCATATTTGTCCTACTTTGTTGAGAGGTTTTATACACCAATGGATTTTGTAAGGTCTTTTGTGCTCACTTATCTTGAAGACTTGTAATGGTCTGCTGCTGTAGAATTTTTTTTTGGAGATTTTGATCAGGATTCTACTTTTTCGCTATAGTTTTAATATGTTCTTTTACATGTTTTATTGTTTTAGCTATTGTTAATCTTTTATGACTACTTACTGGATACTCTCTATTATTTTCCTTTCAATAGAATTGAGCATGCGCCACTGTCACCTTTCTATGCTACATTTGATTTCATGTTAAAACTTGCTTGAACAACGGGCACGGGCCATCGTGTGAAGCACGAACCCTCGCAACTAGTATATAAAAAGAGGGAGCTCATACCTGCTACAGTAGTAGGTGGCTCTCTTTTTTTCTTCCTTTTCTATCCTTTTCTTTTGTGCTTTGTTTGTTTATTTATTTTTTTGTTTTTATCTGGAAAATTGTGTAACTTGCAACCTTGGGAGTTTAACAATGGCTCTGCTAAAAAAAAAAAAAAAAAACTCTACGGAGAGCTAGCCACGTGTACCATCCTTTTACACCACACAATTTCTCTTCACTTCACTTCAATCTATGCATGCTTATCTCATTTTCTCTCCCTACAGCAAATTCTTCACCTCTGAGTCTGTGTATCTCTCAGTCTCTCCTCGTCCAGAGAGATGTCCAAGATGTGGACTATGGTTTGAGATCTTGATGGCGATGAGTTCATGATCCCGAAATACTACCTAAGATTTGTTCAACTTGATTTCGATTTTGGATTACAATTTGGTATTTCTATGCGAATCCGCCCAACAAAATTAGGGTTTCTTCTTCTCTTCGGGTACAATACATAATTTATTTTTTTTATTTATATTTTGCTGTGTAAAAAGGGGGTTTTTGCTTACAACTTCATCTCATCTTCAAAATCGAATCAACAGAATTAATCATGTATGGAAGTTCTATGAGACCCGTACAACAAAATTAGGATTTTTTTTCTTCTATTTTTTATGTACTGTACACATTTTTTTGTTTCTTTGTTTGTTTTTGTTGGGTAACAAACATTTTGTTTTCGTTTATTTATTTATAATTTATATTTGTCAACGATTTTCTTTCGGTTTATTTATTTATTTATATTTTTTTTGAAGGGTTGTGTGGTTATCATGTTTTGTCTTTCTGCGTTTCCTGCTGGATTTGAGTTCTTTCTGTTCAGGTAAGAAAGGTTTTCTGTGTCAGGATATGTTTCGGGCTAGAAAATTCATTTTAATTGGTCAAAAACACACGGCATTAAGACTTGTTTGGATTAGGTAGATATCTCCAGGAGCATGGTAAGCCATGGAATTTTTGTTTATTAAGAATAACATATTCTGAAAATTAAATTAAATTACTTATTAACTAACCAAGATTATTATTATTATTTTTTATTATTGTGGAGACTTTGGTTGATTGCAGTGTCTGGGTGATGATGAATAAAGAGATACAGAGGTTATCTAAGATTCCGGATGAAGTTCGAGTGGAAATATGTCCATATTTCTCTATTGTTCTCCGTTTGTGGATTTGAAGTTCAAGCCTACATTTTATGAAGCACGGACACGGACACGGACACGAACAACATGGGACTCGACAATTTCTAAAAAATAGGGACACCGACACGGCAAGGGACACGACAAATTTTTTAATTTTTTTATAAATATTTTTATTTAATACATATTAATTATTTTATATATATGAACCAAGAAGATAAAGATGAGACGATAGAGAGAGAGAGAGAGGGAGATAGAAGTGAGAGAGAAAGCAATCGATCGCGATCGCAATCGCGAGGGAGAGAGATAAGGCGAGGAAGAGAGTCTGAGAAGGCGAAGGTGAAGGCGAGAGAGCTCTGACAAGTCGAAGGGCTTTGGATCGTCGAAGTCGAAGGGGGCTATAACTAGTCGAAGTGGATTGGATCCTTGAAGTTGAAGGGCTATCGCTAGTTGAAATGGACTGGATGGAGGTCGATTGGCTCAAGATCGAAGTCATGAGAGAGCGAGAGAGAGCGAGGCTTACGGTGGAAGTCAAATTGAAGTCGCCGACTAGGTTTGTACTGCTTTTCTCTTTCATTTACTCTTCTCGCCGACTGTGTCCCATGGCGTGTTTAGATTTGGACACGTGTGTCCCCGTCGTGTCCCTTGCAAAAAAATAAATTAAATTAAGGGGACACGCCATCTGGCGTGTCCCGTACGTGTCCCCGTATCCGACACTGCCACGGCTTCCATTTTGGTGTGTCCATGCTTCATAGTATAAAGTCCACCATTTAGCAATGATGTTATTGGACGAGGGACCAAGCTCCGTTATTACTTGAACATAGTGTTAGACCATAACCTATTAGCTGGGTGGGTTTGTTGGTCTCGTTAACCCATCAAAAAGGTCAAGATTGGTGGTGAAGGAATATGATGCAAGTGGGTAATGTAAACCAATATGTATGTTCATTAAAAAAAATGTGCAATCCTGACCATCCTAGATACATGGAATTGTTAAGACAATTATAGCACAAGTACAAACCTAACTCAGCAACAAACAATTTTTTGTCTGGAATATAGTCACGGCATTAGGAGATAGTCAATAAAATATGTTGAATGTAAAAACCTATAACTTACTCCACCTACCACTACCACCTACTACCACCTACCTACTCCACTCCATTAGTGCTCCACAAGAAGCAAGTGCTCCATTTACCCTAATGCTCCATTAAGTTGTTTAGTGCTCCATTTTAGGTTAATTTAATTCCTCCATTTGTAACTCATTCTCCCTATAAAAGAGAGATCATTCTCTCCATTGTAGAAATACAATACACACAAAAATGTATATTGATATCAATCAATAATATCAATACATTAATTTCCTACATGGTATCAGAGCTATAGGTTAAGCTCTTGGTGTTCTTCGCCTTACCGGCGGGCGGCAACCTTGCCTTGGCCGTCCGCCGGACCTCAACCTATTCCGCTGTCATCTCTATCAATACACATCAAATTCACCTATATTTAGGATCATCCCCTTCTGTGTTTAGTTCTAGTTTTTCATTCTCTCAAGAGCTTCATATTTTCCTCTTCAAGACGTGAAACCTTGTTTACCAGCTCATTATGAGTCCTCTGGAGAGGATTTGGAAGAAACCAGTTCAATTTGAAGGTGCTCATGGCTCTCCAGGCTGCTGCTCTGCTTCCCTCTACTTTCTTCATTCCCAAAGAGGGAAAGTCTAGTGTTTCTTTGAAGGACTCTTCTCTTTTTGGAATTTCACTCTCTGATCATGTCAAAGCTGAATCCAGCTCTTCTGCATTAAGATTCAAGAAGGAATCAAACAATGGCAGCTAGCTCATGGGGCTATAAGAGCACAAACAGCAGCTACCACGACTCCGGCAGTCAACCAGGCTGCACCTGAAGGGAAGAAAACCCTAAGAAAGGGCAGTGTTGTGATCACAGGAGCCTCCTCTGGATTGGGTTTAGCCACAGCCAAGGCTCTAGCTGAAACAGGCAAATGGCATGTAATCATGGGCTGCAGGGACTTCCTAAAGGCCGAAAGAGCAGCCAAAGCAGCCGGCATTGCCAAAGAGAACTACACAGTCATGCATTTGGACCTTGCCTCACTTGACAGTGTTAGGCAATTTGTCGACAACTTCAAGCAATCAGGTCAGCCACTTGATGTCCTGGTTTGCAATGCTGCTGTCTACTTGCCAACTGCTAAGGAGCCAACTTTTACTGCTGAAGGGTTTGAACTTAGTGTTGGGACTAACCCAGTTGCAGGGATGATGGTTGGCAATTCAATGACAGTCACTGGGGTTACCATGAAAAGATAAGCAAGGATAATCCAGGTGACATTTTTCTGAGTGAAGATGAATGGAAAAACTAACCCTTGGACAAATGGATCATCTACATCATGAGTCGGCAATGCTCATCCGTCCAATTTCTTTCTTTATTTTTTTCTTTCACATTATTTTTAATCTTTTTCAAATCAAATTCATACCATTCAGATTTGCACACAAACCTTATTTTATTCATGCCGGGGATCAAACCCGATCACAACTTTACACCAAAAAAAAAAAAAAAAAAAAAAAAAAACCAACAACAACCTACAACCACCACATCAACCAGCCTTATTTTTTCGCCTCTTCAGCAGTTCTCTTCTTTTTGCCTTTGTCTTGGACGGCCCTTGCCGGTTCTGCCTCCGTGTTTCCCATGCCGCCGAGCACGTTCCCTTCCCGTTGCTCCTCAACCGTCACATATGGCGGCCCTCCAAATCTGAGCATCACGGTGGCCTTCCGCTTCAGTTCCTTATTTTCTGCCTTCAGCCCACATATCTCTGCTCGGGCATCCTTATACATGCCCTGGAGCAGAGCCAGTTGGGCGTTTAACTGCTGCACCTCATTAGTTCTACTCTGAAGCCGGTGCGACAGGTTGTTGACCGCCGTCATGGTCTCAACGCATGACCTTAATGTGTAATAATTCGCCTCAATATCCGACTGAGCAGCCATTATCTGCTCCACTGACACCATCGGATAGTTCAACGGCGCAAAACCAGGGGGGCTTGGTCCAGGGGCTCTTGGTTGAGGTTCAAGGGCCATATTCTGGGTTGTGGCCTCGTTAAGGTCGGGAAAGAGGGTAAGACCACGGGACGAAGAGGCTATGTTCTGGGGAGCAGAACGGGAAGAAGAAGCCATTTGCAGGGCAACAGAGTGTTTCAGCGATACAACTCTCAGAAAAATGAAGAGTTTTTCGGAGTTTTTTTTCCGCAGGTGTTTTTGCCTCAGCCTCGCCTTTGTTTAAATAGGCAAGGCAGACACGCGCCTCACGCGCCTCTCAGCGCAAGACGACAAAGCGGCGCGCCTTTTGATGGCTCGACTTTTGATGGATGTCGGACACACCTTTTGATGGCACGCCTTTTGATGGCTCGACTTTTGATGGCTGTCGGGCACACCTTTTGATGGCACGCCTTTTGATAAGATTGGGCACGCCTTTTGAGGGTGCAACTTTTGTGGGTCCGACAAGACTCTGTAAACTGTCCCGACATTGATTCCGGTTAGCTCCTATATGGGTCCGACAAGACTCTGTAAACTGTCCCGATTTTGATTCCGGTTAGCTCCTATATGGGTCCAACATGACCCAGTAAACTGTTTTCTACAACGGTCCGACATGACCCCGTAAACTGTTTTCTACAACGGTCCGACATGACCCAGTAAACTGTTTTCTACAACGGTCCGACATGACCCGTAAACTGTTTTCTACAACGGTCCGACATGACCCAGTAAACTGTTTTCTACAACGGTCCGACATGACCCAGTAAACTGTTTTCTACAACGGTCCGACATGACCCCGTAAACTGTTTTCTACAACGGTCCGACATGACCCAGTAAACTGTTTTCTACAACGGTCCGACATGACCCGTAAACTGTTTTCTACAACGGTCCGACATGACCCCATAAACTGTTTTCTACATCGGTCCGATATGACCCCATAAACTATCTTCTACAACGGTCCGACATGACCCCATAAACTGTCTTCTACAACGGTCTGACACGACCATATAGTCCTCTTTTATTTTATTTGTCATTTTATTTTTCCTGTTTTGTTACTCTCTCCAAACTCAAGTTGGTTAGTTCCTAACCCCCTTGAGTTTGAGGGGGGCTGTTGAATGTAAAAACCTATAACTTACTCCACCTACCACTACCACCTACTACCACCTACCTACTCCACTCCATTAGTGCTCCACAAGAAGCAAGTGCTCCATTTACCCTAATGCTCCATTAAGTTGTTTAGTGCTCCATTTTAGGTTAATTTAATTCCTCCATTTGTAACTCATTCTCCCTATAAAAGAGAGATCATTCTCTCCATTGTAGAAATACAATACACACAAAAATGTATATTGATATCAATCAATAATATCAATACATTAATTTCCTACAAAATATTTGGGACAAGATTAGAGTAAGATAATTGTACAAGAAAAACAGTGCTTGTTGTGCAAACACACACAAGATAGGCTACATCAGCACCACGCCATTATCCAGTGTCATTTGTGACACATGGACCAATCACATATCTCTGTATACTTCCTTTCTAAGTTGAGTCATGGTTGAAGCTAATGTACACAGTTTTAAGTCTTAAGTGTAGGTGCTTAGGGAAATTCTCCAAGCATCTCCCAGTCTATAGAAGTACCTACCAACAAACATAACCAACAAATACTATTTCCTTCTCTTTCTTTGCAAAATAATGACCTATTTCAAGATTTATACGTTTCCCAATCCTCCTTGTGTGGTGTTTGGCCTTTATGAACGAAGAGAGAGAGAGAGAGAGAGAGAGAGAGAGAGAGAGAGAGAGAGAGAAGAGAGCTCAATATCCCCAAATGTGATCACATTGGTTTTAATACCTTTGATACTCATAGAGGCGAGGCTTCTCATATTTTTTGTGATCACCGATAACTGGAAAAGATGGAAAGCAATTTATGTTTAAGACTCCAGCGTAGCTTTCGTTGCGCGGGATGTATGCATAGCCACCTATACCCCACTTCTTCCCCCAATAATTTTTTATCAGCCAGACGGCTTCTCCATTGTAAGTCCCCTTGCCTACAAGACAAATCACATGAAATTCTACTAGTGGATGGTTGACAAGATCTAATTCATCACTCAGCTTCATCATATCAAGCCCGTGTAAAAAACGGGGTGGCTTGTACACACCCTACATATAAAAATAAATTACAATAACATTTAATTACAAGTTATTTCAAAATTATTCAAATAAAACATTTTCGTATTTAGTAGTTTATACCCCTTTATAACAATCGAAAGACTCATGGCAGGCTATATAAACAGTGATCGGGTGATACTGGAGAATTCTTGACATCTCATCCTCATTTCCGGTTTCAATCCCGTAATATCCATCGATAAAAACTCTCGGACTATGAAACTACAAAATTATAAACATCATAAATACAATATATATATATATATATATTTTATCAGCAAAAATAAACTTTAATAATAATAATCAAAGAACAATACGAATTATTATCATCAATAAAGGGAGGGTAAGTGCAAAAGAGCATCACAACAAAACTAAACGATCCCAACTAGGTTGACACCGAAATAGCTTGCCCAATCATTTGCTAGCACAACCCAAAATTGGTGTCACCAACCAACAAGACAAGTACAATATGCAAAACAAAAAGAAAGCCAGAAGTGAAACAAAGGATAAACTGACAAGCAACTAGGATAACATCCAAAAAACCCCAAGTAATCCACATGGCTGCTAGCAAAATACCAACCCACATCCCTGCAATTAACATCCCATAGAAGTCAAGCATTTCTCCTTTCTCAGCTTCCACCAGATGCAGCCTCCTCCCAAACAAATCAGATCAATAACCCAAGCTCCTTAACCAACAATCCAATTCACAAGATACCAACAATCCAATTCACAAGAATCATTTGTAATCACCACAGCTGCCAAACCCACAATTTCCACCTTCATTTCAACAGTCCTGACTTAACCACCTCGGTTCTAGCACGTTCTCACCTGGTGTATATTTGAAACAATCTCATTTATAGAGTAAAAGCACCCAACATTATGTGATTTCAACTAGATGGCTAATCCTACTTTGATACTCAACCAAACTTGGAGGCATTGTGGGAGTTTATCAAAGTAGGATTAGCCATCTGGTTGAAATCACATAATGTTGGGTGCTTTTACTCTATAAATGAGATTGTTTCAAATATACACCAGGTGAGAAGGTGCTGGAACCGAGGTGGTTAAGTCAGGACTGTTGAAATGAAGGTGGAAACTGTGGGTTTGGCAGCTGTGGTGATTACAAATGATTCTTGTGAATTGGATTGTTGGTTAAGGAGCTTGGGTGATTGATCTGATTTGTTTGGGAGGAGGCTGCATCTGGTGGAAGCTGAGAAAGGAGGAATGCTTGACTTCTATGGGATGTTAATTGCAGGGATATGGGTTGGTATTTTGCCAGCAGCCATGTGGATTACTTGGGGTTTTTTGGCTGTTATCCTGGTTGCTTGTTTCACTTTTGACTTTCTTTTTGTTTTGCGTATTATACTTGTCTTGTTGGTTGGTGACACCAATTTTGGGTTGTGCTAGCAAATGATTGGGCAAGCTATTTCGGTGTGAACCTAGTTGGGATCGTTTAGTTTTGTTGTGATGCTCTTTTGCACTTACCCTCCATTTATTGATGATAATCATTTGTATTGTTTCTTGATTATTATTATTAAAGTTTATTTTTGTTGATAAAATATATATTGCATTTATCAAGTTTATAATTTTTGTAGTTTCATAGTCCGAGAGTTTTTATCAATGGATATTACGAGATTGAAGTTGGAAATAAGGATGAGATGTAAAGAATTCTCCAGTATTACCCGATTGCTGTTTATATAGCCTGCCATGAGTCTTTCAATTGTTATAAAGGGGTATAAACTACAAAATACGAAAATGTTTTATTTGAAATAATTTGTAATTAAATGTTATTGTAATTTATTTTTATATGTAGGATGTGTACAAGCCACCCCGTTTTTTACACGGGCTTGATATGATGAAGCTGAGTGATGAATTAGATCTTGTCAACCATCCACCGGTGGAATGTCATGTGATTTGTCTTGTAGGCAAGGGGACTTACAATGGAGAACCCGTTTGGCTGATAAAAAATTCTTGGGGGAAGAAGTGGGGTTTAGGTGGCTATGCATACATCCCACGCAACGGAAGCTATGCTGGAGTGTTAGGGATAAATTGCTTTCCATCTTTTTCAGTTATCGGTGATCACAAAAGATATGAGAAGCCTTGCCTCTATAAGTATCAAATGTATTAAAGCCAATGTAATCACAGTTGGGGATATTGAGCTCTCTCTCTCTCTCTCTTCTTTCATAAAAGCCAAACACCGCACAAGGAGGATTGGGAAATGTATAAATCTTGAAATGGGTCATTATTTTGCAAACAAAGAGAGAAAATAGTATTTGTTGGTAATGTTTGCAATCGATGAAGAAGGTGAACAAGCAAGCGGAAAACTGAAATGCTGGGTAGGTACTTTTTACAGAGTGGGAGATGTTTGGAGAATTTCCTTAAGTACCTAGGCTTGAGACTTAAAACTATGTACATTAGCTTCAACCATGATTCAAGTTAGAAGGGAAGTATACAGAAATATGTGATTGGTCCGTGTGTTCACAAATGACACTGGATAATGTGTGGTGCTGATGTGGCATGTCTTGTGTGTGTATGCACAACAAGCACTGCTTTCTTTATACAATCATCTTAGTCTAATCTTGTCCCAAATATTTTCTAGACTATCTCCTAAAGTCATGACTATATTCCAGACAAAAAATTGTTTGTTGTTGAGGCACTTACCAATCAGTCATATTAACTAGACTTATTAACCTACATGTTCTAACTGATAAATTTATCACTATAAATTTATTCATAAAAATAGGAGACTGACGAATTTATTACTTCATAAATATATCAATAGGACTTAATAGGTAATAAGTCTCAAAAGTAGGACTTATTGGTAATTTCTCATGGGGCACTTACCAATCAGTCCTATTAACTACACTTATTTACCTATAGGTCCTAATTGATAAATTTATCACTATAAAGACAAGAGACTAATAAATTTATCCATAGTTGCACGAAGCGGGAGCGGGAGCGTGGAATCGTAGACATTTCAAGAATCGTTAGTTGGGAGCGTTTGTATATATTTAAATAATATATAAAAATATATTGTAAAATTATATTTTTTTATGAGACTATACATGTTATAAATAAATAAGAAATATAAAAATTATATGTTAAAATATTCTAATTATATACTTTTATTAGAATTTTTTTTAATTTATTCTAAAATATTTTTATTACTTTTTTTCTATTTTATTCTAAAAAATATTTTTGTTAAAATTTATTTGTTTTACGTTATTTTCTTAAAAAAATAACATAATAACATTAATTCAATAAATATAATATATAAATAAATACACAAAAATTTATAAAGATAATATATAATATATAAATTAAAATGGATATATATTTATATATAATTTATAAAGGTTATATATATAAATAAACATATATATACATATATAAGTATAATTTAGAAAAACAAAAACAAAAATATATATACATAATACGTATTATATATACATATATATATCTTTAATCTGAGAAGAGAAGATCAGAGAGAGAGAAGTTGTGAACCACTTGCAAAGAGAGAGAGACGTCGCGCGAAGACTAGCGAAGAGGAGAGAGAAGTCGCGATGGCCTGTGTGCGACTCGTGAAGACCAGCGAAGAGAGATGTCGCGAAGACCAACGAAGAGGATAGAGGAGTCGCGATGGCCTGTGTGTGACTTGTGAAGACCAGCGAGGAGGAAGGGAGAAGTCTGTGATGGCCTGTGAAGGTCTTGCGATGGCCCGCGATGGAGCTCCGACTGAGAAGAAGACAGATTCGTGATCATATTCGGATTTCTCTTGCATCAAAATCACCATTCTTCAACGAATTTGAGTCAGAATGCGCTTCTGAGGAAGAATCGTGAGCAACATGAACGATTACTGCTACTAAGAATTTATCACTGCCTTGTGTGTGTTTGCACAAGCAGCACTGCTTACCTTGTACAATCATCTTCCTCTAATCTTGTCCTAAATATTTTTTTGACTATCTCCTAAAGTCATGACTATATTTCAAACAAAAAATTGTTTGTTGCTGAAGCACTTACCAGTCAGTCCTATTAACTAGACTTATTTACCTACGTGTCCTAACTGATAAATTTATCAATGTAAAAACATGAGGATAAATTTATTCCGTAAAAACAAAGAGATCGATAAATTTATCACTATAAATTTATTCATAAAAATAAGAGACTGATAAATTTATCACTGGATAAATTTCTCAATAGGACTTAATGGGCAATAAGTCTCAAAAGTAGGACCTATTGGTAATTTTCTTTGGGGCACTTACCAATCAGTCCTATTAACTAGACTTATTTACCTATAGGTCCTAACTAATAAATTTATCACTATAAAATAAAGAGACTGATAAATTTATCACTATAAATTTATTCATAAAAATAAGAGACTGATAAATTTATCAATAGGACTTAATGGGTAATAAGTCTCAAAAGTAGGACCTATTGGTAATTTCCTGTGCTATAATTGTCTTAATAATTCCATGTATTCAGTTTATGGTGGTTTCTAGGATGGTCAGGATTGCACATTTTTTTTAATGAACATACATATTGGTTTACATTACCCACTTGCATCACATTCCTTCACATCCAATCTTGACTTTTTTGATGGGTTAGCGAGACCAACAAACCCACCCAGTTAATAGGTTATGGTCTAACACTATGTTCAAGTAATAACGGAGCTTGGTCCCTCGTCCAATAACATCATTGCTAAATGGTGGACTTTATAGATATATATCTTGTTTGCTAGTCACCTGAATATTTTCATGTTTAACCTTTCCCATGCTAAAAATAAATTTAAAATCTGTTTGAACTATTTTCTAATTTTATTTAGGGCTACATACAATGGTGGGATGAATGGTTATATAGCCTGTTGTGTTGAGGATCCTTGCCCCCCAATTTTTCGGCCACCAATTTCTGGAATGGAAGATATTATGGACAATCAAGTCATGTAAGCTTACATGCAATCAAAATAATTTTGTATTGGATTAATTGAATTCACTTTTTTATCTTGAACTGTTACATTGTGTTTACTTTTTCCCTATTCACCATCCAGATGTGCTATATACAGACTTCCAGATTCTCACAAACATATCACTCGACCACCTGCTGGGGTTATATTCCCAAAGAAGGTTTTATCTTGTCATGTTCTCTGCTTGTCATTAACATTCCTCTTGTTAGTAGTTTATTTATTATTTTTATTTCTGCATTCTGTTTCAATATATAAGGCATCTACTTGTACAGATGTGCATCTTTGCGTTTGTGATAAACCCTTGTGCGTGTCTGCTTATTTCATGGTCAAGCAAGGTAATGGAAATCAAAAAGATAATAACAAATAATAAAGGAGATGCATTCAACCAAGGTTTAGAGGGAGCACAAAGACAATGTTTCAATATTAGAGCCCATATGAGCATGGTTTTTTGCCCGTATTCGATTTGTTTGATGTGAATAGAGTTCTCTGGCTTTAGATTTATTAGATATGGTTTATTATGTTATTATTAAAATCTTGGTTTGGTTGAGGTTCTTTAAAGCAATTCCTTGCTTTAAGTCAATAAATCTTGGTTACTTGATCAAGCATGGTAGAGCACTGTAGTTGGACATATTTTATTTCAAAAAGTTTAAGAGCTGTAATCTAGGAGCTCTAAGGGAGCTCTAACTGGTGGGTCCCACCTCCTGATGTGATGTTTTGGTCCTTTTTTTTTTTTCACTGCTAGCTCATTAGAGCTGGCCTTAGAGCTGCTGATTTAGAGCTCTGAATCATAACTGATTTTATTTTACACATGCTAGAGACTTAGATAGTAATTAGCTTTCCATGTATTTTACATCATGGTGTTGTGTGTTGATGGATTTGAAATAAAGGCATTTGGGTTTCATTTCATACTTAAAATAGTCGAGAGAATTGGTATTGAAGTGCTTCCATTTGAAGCGTTAAGGTAAAGGTATGAGATTCATCCTACTAGAATAGTTGTGCCACTAGAATTTCGGAGGTTTAGGTCAAAATTCATGTTTTTTTTTCTTCTTCAAAGTCATTCATAAAGTTCTTATAAATCCATTCGTGGAAAATTTAATCTGAGCTGTATTGCTTGAAGTTCTTTTTGTTGGATGGTGGAAAAATAAGAGGAATGGAAGAAGGTAGGAGCAGAAGGATATCAAAGTTCACCTTTTTTCTTCTAAAATTACTGAGATAAGGTTCTCAAATTCATTCGTGGAGCTTGTCTTCATCAAATCATTTTTAGTTATGTTTAGTCTTGCTAGGGTTCACTACAGGAAATTACACTTTCAGCTACCAAAGTTTTAGTCGCTGAATGCTCTTTTTTAGTCGTTGAAAGTCATTGGCGACTAAAGTTTTTTATTGCCCATTTAGTCACCAAAGCCTTGTCGGCAATAGTCAATGGCGACTAAGTTCACATTGGTTGCTAATTATATTATCTTTGGGTAGTAAAACAAACTTAGTCGCCAATGGTCACTTTTTGGCGACAAAAGATTTAGTCACTGAATGTAATCAAATAAAAATGAAATTCTCTTTCTGCGACTAAATATTGCAGTCGCTAAAACCTTTTAGTCGCCAATAATAACACATTTAGCGACTACAAAGACTACAAAGTTTAGTTGCCGTTTTATGCCACCATTAGCCACCAAATAGTTTAGTCGCCAAAAGACTAGATATTTTCATTGCATTGTATTTTACGGCCAACCATTTTTGTTGCCAAAGGTGTCTTGTTTTTTCGTGACTAAAATATTTAGTCGGCAATATTGTTTTGGTTACTAACTATTTGGTCGCCAAAAGTCTTTTGTTTTTTTTTTTTTTGCTACTAAGTATTTAGTCACCCAAAACCTTTGCTTACATTTTTGGCTACCAAATATTTAGTCTTCAAAAACTTTATAATTTGATTTTTTTAATTAATTTCTCAACCACCTGTATTTATTCCATTATTAATGCAACCTGTACCCTGTATATAAACAAAATAATCCATATATTGATTATATTATCAATCATTCCAGAACATGCACACATTTCGGTTTCAACCATCCAAAAAATTCATATTTAACGTCAAATTTCAAATGTAATAGAAATTCCATATAAACGAAGTATAATCCAATCTCAAAAATGTAATGCCATACAGAACAGAGGATTAAACAAAAATCATGCCCTATAAACACAAAAAAGCAATATGAACCACACCAAAAAAATAATCTATACGAACAATAGTAATATGTAGACTAAAACAATGTCCTCCGTAATTGTCCAAAAAAAGTCATATCCACAATTCCATGCCAAAAACCATCTATAAAAATAAAATTAATCATTAGTATTGATTGAATATTGGCATATTTAAAATTATAAAAGGAAATCACATAAAACTCGAATGTAATTAATCTTTTCCAATTAATTATTAGTTTTGCATACTTGAATGTATAAAAAAAATCAAAAGAAAAAAAAAAAAAAGAAGAAGAAGAAAGAAATTAAAAAAAAAAAAAATTCTAGTAATTTTTCTAAATAAATCTTCATAAACAACTCAAATCATAGTTAGCAACTTTGAAATTCAACTGACAAACAAATTAGTATTGACACAAACAATTCATAATTCCAAATTAGTATTAAGATAAAAATAAATCTCCATTATAATCTCACCAAAAGCTAAAAAACCCATTTCAACAAAGTGATATTAAACTTCCAGCAAAACAAGGCAAACACATAACATGTAGACTAGAGGCTCCAAAGAAACTTCAAAAAAATTAAAAAAATCAAAAATCAAAATAAAAAAACACACATTGATAATTGTCCTATTATCAGTGTAGTCATTGTTCATTTATGAAAGCTATGTTCAAGTTCTAAAGTGAAGGTAGACTTTTTAATTTGTTTATGTTTTACTTCCCATAAATGAAAAGTAAAAAAAAAATTGAATCAATATGCAACAGCAGATCATACCAGAAGCAGAGTTGAAGATATTGATCTTCCTTTTCTTTTCACAAATCAAAACTACTTCTACTACTACTTCTGAGCAGCACATTTAAACAACACAAATGGATATGGTTTTGAACAATTAATAATAATGTAAGAACATTTAAAACAGTGGTTGGGGGCTATTTTGCATTTTTGCCCTCCGAATCCCATTTTTCGACTAAGTTTAAGGTATTTTCGACTATAACTCTCAATCTATGTGTCCTATTTACGTACCATCAGTTCTCACAAGTCATTTTTGGCACGAGGAAGCTGCTCGTTACATCCAAACAGTGGTTGGGGGTTGTTTTGCATTTTCGCCCCCCGAACAATCTTTTTCGACAAAGTTTAAGGCGTTTTCGATTCTAACTCCCAATCTACGTGTCCTCTTTACGTACCATCAATTCTCACAGGTCATTTTTGGCACGATGAGGCTGCCCGTTACATCCCAACAGTGGTTGGGGGGCTATTTTGTTTTTTCGCCCCCCGAACACCCTTTTTCGTCTAAGTTTAAGGCGTTTTCGATTTTAACTTCTAATCTACGTGTCCTATTTACGGACCATCAGTTCTCACAGGTCATTTTTGGTACGAGGAAGCTGCCTGTTGCATCCCAACAGTACCTTGAAACTAACCAAACACGCAATTCCCAAGGATATTCTGAAGGATAAAGAAAATAAATTTACATGTTATTGGCAAATATACCTGTGCAATATTTCCAAAGTTGATTGACCCTCCAACAATTATAATTAACAACGAAGTGATGCTCATTCATTCTCCCTTTCAAACTTGACATTACAACGACATAGATCATGCAATATACATCTCTAATTGTGCTTACCTTAGAAATACAGAACTTGAAATTATGATATGCATATTGCAATCAAGTTAGGGAAAAATAGACGCGGATGGAAAAAGGGGATATGGTGGCATTTTTTTAACGACGTTTTTTAAAATGTCACTATTATTAATATTTAACGGCGTTTTATAAACGCCGCATATCCTTTTAACCAAAACGGCACCGTTTTATAATAGGAGGCGTTTAAAACGCCTCCAAATGCGGTACACCACACGCGCCTTTTCAATCCTTATTTTGTATTTGGGCCCTCTCTCAACCCATTCGCATACATCATTTTGAATCTGAGCCCTCTCTCTCTCTCAACCCTCTCTAAGCTCCATCGAAGATTCAGATATTCGAAGCTCCATCGAAGCGATTTCGAAGCTCCATCGAGGATTCAGATCTAAGCTCCATCGAAGATTCAGATCGAAGCGATTTCGAAGCTCCATCGAAGATTCAGAGATTCAGTGATTTCCAGAAGCTCAGATCTGAACTCTAACCCCTCGATTACTCATATTTCAAGCTCAAATCGGTACTCTCTCTCTCTCTCTCTCTCTCTCTCTCTCTCGCTCTACATGAAGTTACATAAATAGAAAGTTTCATTTTCAAGATTTCATAGAAATCATCTACATGAAGCTAATATAAACATGATGGAAAATTTAGAGTTATATTTTATGCTAATCTGCTAATCTAGTGCATTTTGCTAATCTGGTGCCTCTATATCTGTGTGCTGCTCTGGTGTACCTGTGCTTTGTTCTGCTGTATATGTGTTCTGGTATGCTGTTACATTGGAATTTTTTTTTGATACTCTGATTGTTTGCTTCAAATTGGACTTCACAGTTTTTTTTGTACAAAAATTATATCGGTATAGTATTGCTCAATATGTAATGATATGCATTTGTGTGTATGTGTACTTATACAACCTCATATATAGTTAGAGTACAACATATTAAAATGAACATTGAAAAAAAATAAACATGAACATTAATATTGTTTGACTTGCTCGTTAAACATTCTAATAATTTTCAGATGCTAAGAGGAATAAAATCAAATAGCAGAGAGGACTTAGTGTGAGAAGTACATATATATATATATATATATCTTTTACATTGTTAGTTAGTTTTTGACTAGTTCAATGGAATAAAAAAAATGCCATTATATCATAACTAGGATATTTTTAAATTTAAAATTGATTTCATGAACATAAATGACAAATAAAAAAAATGGGATTAGGCAAAAGACATGTTCATCAACATGTATTGTACCGTGTATATCGATTGAAAAAAAAAATGATATATACAAAATATGTAATATACCACAGAGACTAATACAGTTGTCAAGTCTACTTGGCCCCAAGGAAGGTCAATATGGTTGCCCACATCAATGTTAGATCGTTTTTTTTTTGAAATCTATTTACTTGTTTATTTTTGTTTCCTTCTTTAATAATCACCAGGTATAAGAAAAGAGAGAGAGGGAAACTTGTCCATGCATATTCTTCCGAGGATCTTGGAGGAATACTTGTGAGTTACTAACCTTTGTAATTTTGGTCCTTCTATTTTCATTTTATAGAGTTGATTGAATTGTGAGCTAGTTAATTTTTGGTGCATTGACAACCGTTGGGGAATCTGTTTTGACTGCGGATAATTTGTGGCTGAGGTTGAATCACTTTAGTTGGATGAAACCATTTATTTGCATCACTTTTCCAAGTATACTATAATAATTACATTTTAGTTGGTTGAATCACTTCAGTTATATCAAGTATACTATAATAATTACATGTTCTGATCTTGTGCTGGTTGAGTAATGCATCAGGAACTGATATGCTGGCTGTTTTGTTGGCTGTTCTGATCTTGTGTTGTCTGCTTTGCTGTTGGTTCAGGGTGTGTATGGAACAGATTTGCTGGGGGTGTGTATAGAACAGATTTGCTGGTATTTCCAAATATTTAAAAGCTAAATGAAGTATTAGGTTAGGTCCACCTATGTCTTGTTTGCTGGAGGTGTGTAAATTACCATAGTCCACATGCTTAAATGCTTTGTGTGTTTGCAGCTGCCATCTGTGCTTCTGAGTTACATTTTTATGCTACTATTGCTTCTGAGTTGTGAGCAAATTATCTTGCAAAAGCTTTTGTAATACAAGTTGTAATTTTTGGTTGATTCTCTTTCTATTTGTAATTCTCTATCCAAAGGGGTACTTACCAATTAGTCCTATTCACTAGGCTTATTTACCTACAGGTCCTAACTAATAAATTTAACACTATAAAAATAAGAGAGTGATAAATTTATCACTAAAAAATTATTCATAAAAAAAGAGACTGATAAATTTATCACTATAAAATTATTCATAAAAAAAAAGACTGATAAAATTTGTCTTTATCACTTAATAAATTATATCAAATAGGACTTAATGGGTAATAAGTCTCAAAGTAAGACCTATTGGGTAATAAGTCTCCCAAGTAGGACCTATTGGTAGTTTACCCCTATCCAAATCCATGATCCAAACACAGCTCAGTGGACTCATGCTTGTGTGGTTGCAGACTTCACTACTGTCTTGATCATGAATCCCTCAACTTTCATTAGGATCTTGGAATTTTAAACCAAAACGAAGAACAAATTCTGTGTTTCTTGTTCGTAGACTGAAGTAAGTCTCTGCTTTGGAATTGGATTAGATTTTTAATTTTCACTTTCTTGATCTGCTGGGAGCTGTAACTATCTTATCTTTCGCATTCTCAAACTTCTCCTGGGAAAACTTGCCTCGCTCAACTTAAACGGCCTCACTCATCAGGAGAAGCTTGCTTTTTGGATTAACACGTACAATTCATGCATGATGAATGTATGTGAGACCTTTCTATCTACATATGACCCCAGAAACTATTTGACTAAATTTCAGTACTTCATATATCTAATCGTATTCAGTTAAATTGTCCATTCTTACAAGTGTTTTCTAAACAAAAGACAAGTTATGGGTGTGTTATTATGTTCCATTCATGTCAAGTAAAGAGCGATTTACCATATACTTCATTGCTGCAGGCATTTCTTGAGCATGGAATACCAAGCAGTCCTGAGATGATTGTTGAACTAATGCAGAAGGTAATTTCTAGACAGGCAATCATTTTGTTGATGTAATGATAAAACTATTTTGTATTCTAACCAAGGACATTCAATGGTCGTTACAGTTAAATTAGTTCATAAATTGACATCTTTATATTTATGTGTGTAGATGGATATATGAATTCATTGACAGATGAAATTGTACCTCTTATCCTCAGGCAACAATAAATGTTGGGGGGGCACTTGCTAAATGCAATCACCATCGAACATTTCATCCTGGGACTGCCTTACCACTAAAAATATGTAAGCCAAGTCCCTTTCAATATACAAGTTTCTCTTTCAGCTTTTAATTGGAACTTGCTGTCCCCTACACCCTATTTATTGATAATTTTTCCACCAGACCTTTGTGAAAGGTGTGAGAAACGATGAGATGATAGCACAAAGTGCCTTTGCATTGGAACATATGGAGGGAGTCTTGCACCACTCACTTTTACGACTTGGCATCAAAATGGAGATAACATATGGAGATAAAGGTAAATATGGATATTTAATATGAAATATGTCACTAAACTAGAGTATATAAGTTGATTTTACTTTGATTGTTTTTGGTTTGCTGATGGAAACTCAGAGAGACAGAGAAATTGCACTATTGCGTCGTGTTATAATTTTTGAGAAATCACATTCCAGTTTAACATGTTCATTTGCTGCCCAATTAAATGTCCTCGTGTGTGGATGCTTTCTAAGTCATACTATATTAACAGGTTGATCTTGATTTTCCAGATATCATCAATATTTCCTTTCCCCAATTTGTTTTCAGAAATAGGATTCATAAAAAACACATTTTACAGTTTCTTGATTTAGAGTGAGAAAATTAATTAACATAGAACAAAACAGATCCTCAAGATTTCCACCAAAAATAAGAGGTAATTAAGATTTGATTATAAAGATTGAAGAGTATATATATGTAGAAGAAGAAGAAGAAAGAAAGAAAATTAAGCAAAGTCGGCTACTTTTATAGCAGAGAGGATGTTGAAATTGCCTATGTGAATATACGAGAAAATAACTAAACAGACATATATCTATCTCCAACTTCTGGACAAATCTCAAAACGGTCAGTACTTTCACTTGGGGAGAGGGAGAGAGAGAGTAAGAAAGAAGAAAATTCTTCTCTGTTTTCTTGGGAAAATAATGTGAAGAAAAACTTTTTCAAGGCTACTTTCTCCCTGTTGTTCACACACACACACACACACACACACACATATATTGGTGCTCTGTGCTGGCTGTTGTCTTGGCCAAACCTTCAAGAAATAGAAATCTTTACATGTAAACAAATCTTTGTGGTTACAATCTAGATGGGTGCTTCTGAATCAGTCCCTCAAAAATCCATTCATGATTTCTCAATCAAGGTTTCTCTCTCTCATTCTTTATTTGTTTTACATACACATGTGTTTGTTCAAATTGTTTTGTTTGGATTCTGAGAAAGTTTGGAATTTGTTTGGGATGCGTAGGATAGGAAGGGTAAGGAGGTTGATCTCAGCGCATACAAAGGGAAGGTTCTTGTTGTCAACGTTGCTTCCAAATGGTCTCTTCCCTTCTCTTCTCTTTTCTAATCTTGTTTATTGTTGCCTCATATTCTGCGAAATTGATATATGGGTTTAATCTTTTATCTTTCTTTTCTAATACTGTTTCTGTGTGATTTGTGTATGTGGGGGTTGAAACAGTGGGTTAGCAGATTCAAACTATACCCAATTGACTGAAGTTTACAACAAATACAAAGAAAAAGGTATGGAATCTTTCAATCACTCCATTTTTTTGGGGGGCTTTTGCTTTTTGTCTCTAAAAGTATATAATAACCGGAATAATCTCTTTATATTTGTGTAACCTTTTCAGTTAACTACGGAATACACACATAAAGTTTTAATTTTTTACTTCAATATTACATTTTCACTCATCTTTTATGTTTCCATCTGTGTTGGGTGGTATATGCCCCTGTAGAAAACCCCTTAGGTGTTATTTCTTTTCCTATCAATTGATTGGGACTTGAAGAACATATGAAAATTGCATAAACACTTGTACCCAGATATTCTCTTTTTATACTTGTGTAACCTTTAAAAAAAGACTTTTATTTATGGCATAATAGACACCAATATTTTAGTATCAAAAGCTAAAATTGAATGGCAAAAAGTATATACTAAATTGGTTTTGGTTTGAATATTCAATAGAGAGAATATTCAATAAAGTTTTCTCTTTTGCGATTAGAAAAAAAAAAGAAAAAAAGAAATAGTTTATTTTTGTAATCGTTTTGATTATGTATGTTTATCTAAGGTCTCTAGGTTATATTTTCAAATTGGAAAAATAATATTAATAATATTGTAGACCTTAGTTTGTAAAATATTCATATGCATGAGTGTATAAATTTTTTTGATTGCATATACATTAGTATGTATATATATTTAAATTACATATACATTCATCCATAAATTTAGTGTGAAAATTTCAATTTGCCCCCATGGTTCAACTCAAGCTTCGTGAACTTTAATGGCCAACAATAAAACCAATGCACAGAGTGCTGGCACTATCATATGGTTAGCTCATAGATTGGTTGTCCAAATCTGGAACTTTTTTGATGCTTATATATGTCTTTTCTTAATTATTTTGCTGGATTTTTGATCGAGTGGTTGGGTCAGTGGGACATTGGTTAAAGTTTGGATTTGTAATAAATTTTTGGTTTGCTATATATGGTATCTATATTTATAATATAATAGACACAGAATAATTCTTTAGGTTGTGTCCATAATCATATTTGGATAAAGAAACATATTTGTGTAGGGATTGACCAAAGCCTACGGTGCCCACCCATCAATGTCAAACCAACCGTAGTTGGGGTTTCTTGTGATAATACTTGTTTCAAACCTGCTTCAAACCTAACCCTAAGTTAGCTTAAAACTTGCTTCAAACCTGCGTGTGGTGCATCACACTATGATGATTGATAATAGCAATAATAATGACTAGCAATGTAGGCTCTACTTTATTGATCTCTCAATTACATCCAAATTTCAATTACATCCTCTCATTGAATAAGAGTTTGTCTCACGTTTACTTCTTTGATGTTATGTGTCGAAATCCTATTTACCCATTAATGTTGTTACTTGTACAGTTACACATATCTTGTTTCCTATGATTATTATCTTGTTTCTTATAACACTATGAAATTAAAAACTTTAAGTAATGTATAGTTAAATTTGAATATTCAAATTTTTTTAAGAAATATTTAAGTTTAATGATTTAACTTTGTAGTATATTAATTTAAAATTAAATGGAAATGAAGTTTGGTGTGTTTAATTATGCTTTTAACCCTGTGAAATCAACTTTACAGGTTAAATTGGCTTCCCTTGAGAAGTTGTCTCTCAATGCAACATGGATACTTTGATAGAGATATGGCCTGACAAACTTCAAGAACTAAGAGAGATGAGAGTTCAATGTTCTGCACCCTTATTTTTGTGCTTTTACAGATTGTTAACATGAAATTCTGTTTGTTTTTAGTGGAACAAGTGATATTTGAAAAATTGCTGTCCTAATTTTTTTGTGGACCGAAAGTTGGTGGTTCTCCATGAAAACAATATCGGTTATTGTGTAATACATTGGCATGAAATTTTGTTTGTTCTTCTTGAATGGCTATGCGATGTATTGCGCTGTGTCACAGCTACAATTTACTTGGCACCATATTTATGTATGTTCTCTTGAAAAAAAAACGTTTGATTTTTTTTTTCTTTTTTGTATTTGTGTTTGTAGTTGAAGGCCTATTTTCCTTTTGCTACTGTACTTGCCAAAGTGTTTATGAGGGCTTATGCATCACAGAATTAGCACAAAATATCTTTTTTTTTTTTGGGGTTAAAAAAATGAAGCTATAACGGCGTTTTTTAAACGCCACTATAGTGTTATATTTTTAAAATAGAAAAAAGCTACCATGACATTTTTAAAACGTCATTAAATGTTGACTTCACTGTTATGTAACACATTTAGTGGCGTTTTTAAAAACGCCGCCTATTCTCATACAACGACGCTTTTAAAGCGCCAAAAAGATACAGCGACGGCCGCATCTTCGACGTTTGGTACTAAACGCCACAAAAATAATTAGCGGCGTTTTTGATAGATATAGTGGCATTTTTTAAACGTCACTAAAAGTCCAATTTCCAACGGTGAGATGTTAAAACTTTCAAACCTCGAACTCTCTGTAATACCAACTTGTAGGAGGTATGACAAAGGAACTTTCAAATGCCCATAAACATATTCATAATTAAAAAAAATCTGTTACAGATGCAGTACTTATACTTTCTTAGAGCAAATAATAAGAACCTGCTGGGTAAAGAACTATGTTTGGAAAATAGAATACAATTTATAAACCAGAAATAACTTGTGAAGGAATTCTTTCACCGGCTAAATTTTAGATTTCAAATCAAAACTTTGAAATTTGAGAATATAAATATACTTCTCTTAAAAAGGGTGGAAAAAAAATGTGATTAAAAAAATGAACTTCCTACCAAACCAAAAGGCAATATAACCCGAGCACCACTCAGAGGTGCTCTTTAATACCTACCCGCTTGATGGGCCCATAAGCTTCAAACTCCTTTTTGATTTTGCTCTCCAATGTTTCATAATTCTGAAAGAAGGAAGGCATCATACAAGTTACTAAGTTAAATATTAGGAAATAATTGAAAATTGAAAAACAGTAAGGCACTGTTACTCACAAGCCTAGCAACAAAGAGTGTCTTGTATGGGTCTCCAGATATATTTGGGTCGTTAGTTGGATCATCTGTAAGGAAGATTATTTAGAAATAAAAAAAATTCTTTGATAAGTTCTTTTTAGAAATAAAGATAACTGAACCACAAACTATGGATATTGACTTTGTCTAGCTTATAATCATTGAAAAGAGACAGTGGCCTGGTCACATTTCTCAAGCTCTTCTGCAGCCTTTTTTGCACCCTCCTCCAGCCGTAATGTGTGGATTCTAGCCCTTCTTTGTGCCTGAAAACACCAAATGAATCAATAAAGATACATAGGCATGTTAAGATGTTACATCAAAGTTGTGTTACAAAGAAACAAACAAAGAAGATACTTATGAGGTCCATTGCAAGGCCTTGCAAATGATGAACCAATATTTCCAATTTTTTTGGGATGCGTAACACATGATAGTCTGAAATTCCAAAATCTACAACTTCTAAACAATTTAAACAGTTAATCATGAATATCATTGTCTATTAACATGCTCTCTTATTTTAAGACTTCAAAAAATGTGTCCTCCTCCACCTTTGACCTATTATCCTTCTCTAGGCAAATTGTATCCACCTTTTATGCAGTTATACTAAAACAAATTAATATTTTGCATGTGGACTTCATTAACATAATAAGCAATGCTCCACATGTAAAATTTGACACTAAAGCATTTGATTATGGGAAAATTAGGCCTCAATTCGTCAAATAATTTTTAAAACTCTCAAATAAATACAAAAGATACCAAAATAAATAAATATGTGCTATCTTTTCTTCAGTCAAGGGGGAGCTTTTCATTCTATGAACTGCCTGCATGATTGTAAAAGCCTCACAATATTTTAACTAATGAAAGGTAGTGAGCTCATAATCAAAGTGCCTATATGATAAACATATCCAGGTCCACCATTGCTGCATCTTATAATCTATTATCAATTAGAATAACCTTTAGATCATATATTTCAATATGTTGTCCAAAATAGGACATCAACTCAGATGTTTCTGTATTCTGATACCCTGAATTTCCTCTGGACCATTTACCATGATTTTAGGGACTGCTCAAAGTTAGGCCCTTCGTGAAATGCATTCCCAATGAAATTCCATCAGACTGGAATGCAAAATGAAGGAAGGCAATTCTATTTGGTAAATATGATAGGGATATTTACATACCTTGATTGGATTTTCTGGTGCTTTAGAAGATGAATGATTTTTCTGCCGAAAAAAACTCTGTGACAAAATTAACATTCTTAGAAATCACCACAGCAGAGATGATGAATTACAATAATATTCCACCTCAACAACTTTAATTTTAAGAATAAAAAGTTGGAAGAAAATTGAAGAGAGAACAAAAAATGAAGGGAAATGGCAAAAAAGAAAAGAAAAGAAAGGCAATGGACTTAATCATTAGCACGATAGAGAAATGGTATAGCAACTCTGGATTGGAAGTTCTTAGGCAACTCAACCTCATTAGGTTATGATTTGGGGTTGGGTCAATTTGGGGCTTGGTCGATTTATAGGTATGTGAATGGAAGGTGAGTTAGAGGGATAGAGATAGAGACAGAGAGAGGGCGAAAGACATACTTGGGAGTGATGACGGTGCGAGATAGATCGTGGAAGGAGAGGGAGAGAGAGAGAGAGAGTCACAGTGATCATGAGAGAGACACCAACTTTCCAAGGTAATTTAGCCTGAAACGGTGATGTTTTGCAAACCTAGCTTCTTTTTTTTCCTGACTAACTGCTTTCGTCGTCAAAAACAAAGAGTTGTAAATTTTTGCTGACTAAAACGTAGTTTCATTGCCAATTAATTTAGGAATCCCTCCAAAAATTCAAAGCCCTCCCTCTAAAATTTTAGTTACTAGTGCCTAACTAAAATTTAAGATGTTCAGGCTAGGCTTGGCTAAGGTGAATGTGTGTTCGGGCTCGACTCGTGTTCATGACAAGCCTAGCCACCTCGAGTCCAGATCATCTGTCACCATTTCCTGTGGCCAGCCAAAACAACGTCGTTTTTTTTTTTTTTTTTTTTTTTTTTCCTCCTTACTTTGCTTTTCAGCCCCTTTTCGTTTTTGAACCAAACCCACCCCCTTTTCTTCTCCATCTCCTTCTTCTTCCTTTCTATCTATAAAAACTACCAAACCCACCATCTCTTCTTCTCCATCTCTAAGAGATCATTTTTCCTTATTTATAAGCTAATTATGTGTTGATTTTTTGATTCTTCGTTTGCTTTTCGTGCTTTCTCTATTGGGTTTGAGTTTCTCTGTCCTCAAAACCCAAAAGTTTCTTCTGTGGGGAAAAAAGTATGTAACTTTACTCTGATTGGAATGATTTTGATTTGTATTTTGCTATTTTTTGGCTAATTCCCTGTTTATTTCAAGATTTCCACAAAAAAAATTCATTATCTTCATCGGGGTTTACATTATTACTATTTCAAATATTCCTTTATTATCAAATTATAATTGAAAAAAACACATCATCTTCAAAATCTTTGGTTGTTCTTTACAGAGAGTGGTTCCACTGAATACATGAATCCTCATATCAAACTTCAAGCTAGCTTACAACATGCTTTGCCGCCTGGACAGCACATTCAACCATGATCTAGCACTTAGAAGGAAAAAAGAAAATATTTAGAAGGAAAAAATTAGAAGCAGAGGCAAGAGTGTAGAGAGAAGAATGAAGGAAGAGGCATCACCGAAAAATTATTAGAAGGAAAGGGCAACCAAATTGATGCCTGTGCAACTCGATCGGACTCATGAACAACCAGATTAGACGGAAAATTATTTCATTTGGTTTGAGATTTTATTAGATATGTGGGTCTTTATGTGATTTGTTGCAGATTTGAGATTGCATCTATATTGAATCTATATTTGAGAAGCTTGTAGGTTTGCAATTTTTCTTTCTGGGTTTGAATCTGGGTTTATTTTGTAGTGGGTGTGATTTGGTAGTTTTTAGAGAGAGAAAAGAGGAAGAAGAAGGAGATGGAGAAGAAGAGATGGTGGGTTTGGTAGTTTCTATAGATAGAAAGGAAGAAGAAGGAGATGGAGAAGAAGAGGTGGGGAGTTTGGTTCAAAACAAAAAAGGGGCCGAAAAGCAAAGTAAGAAGAAAAAAAAAAAAAAAAAAAAAAAAAAACACCAAAACAACGTCGTTTTGAAGGGTCGCAGGAAATGGTGGCAGATGATCTGGACTCAGCCACCTCTGTCTCAACACAGTTAATTAAATATTTTTACATGTGTTGCATTTTAATCATTACAAGTGCAAAGAAAAAAAATAACATGAATGAAAATTGGAGACTTTACAGTGTCAGAGAAATGCTGACATAGGGGCTACCACTTTATTTTGTATCACATTATATACATTTCTTTTCAATAGTTTAAGACAAAAGTTGCCAAGATTTAGAAGGTGGCTGACAAATTGATGGCACCTGGACCCCTTTTTGTACCTTTGTGTCATATAATAATACATAGGTTACCCTAGCATTGTGGACATAATATTCAAATAGACTTAATATGGCATTCATGTAAATGAACTTTTATTTGTACCCTTATTTGATGTATTTGTTGATTTATTTGTTTCCTTCGCTATTCGTGCTCAGTTTGGGGACATGTTTATTCCTCTCTAAAATCTTATAAGAGCCGATGTGATTTGGGTTCTTGTAAACAAGCTTAGAATTAACATATTGGAGATTTACTTTTAAAGAAACCCAAAATGATGGCTTGGTTGGTCCTTGTGACCAAACCAAACCAAACTAAGTTTAGAGTCAATTACATGAATAATTTTTTATCATTCTGTTTTTTCAAGGACTATATGTTTAATTAAATTAAATAAATTTACGTATTTTCTTACTGCGGCATTGCATGTCAGTTTGAGTCTTCCCTTGCTCCTAACAGTTTCATTTATCATGATCATATCACTCTTCCATCGTTGTACATGACCAAACCATCTTAACTTATTCTCTATCGATTTATCTTGATTTTGTGCCACTCCTGTCATTTTAATATCTTTCCTAGTCTTACCAAATTCATCTAAGTAGGGTGTTTACGGGTCGGTTCGGCTCGGGTTTACCCTTTACATGTTAGTTGAACCCACACCTTTAGGTTAAAAATCAATGATCCATTCTCAACCGAATTAAAGAGTACTGTTTGACGGTTGGTTCAATCAATTTAAAAAATCTAAGTAGAGGTGAAATTTTTGTGTAAAATATTGAATTGAACTCATACATATATATCTACACACATACATCTACGATAAAGTAGATGAAAGAAAATGTGTAGAGAGAGAAAGAGAGGAGAAGGGGGAGGGAGAGAACCATTGCAGTCACAACCATCGCCATTGCTGATCATCGCTGTTGCTAGCTTACGTCGTTTGCCACCATAACCATCACCATCAAAGGAAAGAGGAGAGGGAAAAGAAAGAGAAGCACAGATGATGGAGAGAGGGAGAGATAAGTTTTTCCCTCAAAGAAAGATGAAAAATGCAAGAAAGAGAGGCTCGAGACGAGAGTGAAGATGACACAGCGGAATACGCACGAAATTAGATATCGTTCTAGTAGACGAAGACTTTTGAATCCACAAGAAAGAAACCCTTGAATCCACAAGCAAAATAGAATAACTTGAAAATTATATTGATAGAGATTGCCTTTGCCTCTAGGCTTACATAACTATTTATACTAGATATAGTCTTGGTCACCAAGCATACTTGGAGACCAAGTAATATAAAAAGAACTAATTAACTAGGGTAGCACTAGTCTTGGTCAACAAGAATAGTTGGAGACCAAGTATAGGAAAATATAACAAAATAATAAACTAAGATAATACTAGTCTTGGTCAACAAGAGTACTTGGAGAGCAAGAATTACAAGAAAGTAACTAATTAGGATGATCCTTAGTCATCAAGAAAAATTCTTGGTAGCCAAGTAAAACTTGTTTAAAACTATCATATCATCCTTGGTCAATACTTTGATTTCCTTGGCTTGTGTTTGTCTAGCCGCCTCAAGAAATCTGCAGCAACTTGTTCTATATCAGTCACCTCTACTTGGAGAGAACTCGACCTCGAGTTCAAATTTGGGTAGAAAACTCCTCTACATGATACTCAAAAAGATCAGCAACATTGAAAGTCTTGGAAATCTTCCAGTCTTCAGGCAAATCAATCACATAGGCATTGTCATTGATCTTCTTCAAAATCTTGTATGGACCATACTTCCTTGGCTTTAGCTTGTTGTATGTACCTGTTGGACATCTATCTTTGCGCAAGAACACCATTATTGAATCTCCTTCTTTGAACACCTTTGGTACGCTTGCGCTTTTCTGCTGCTTCTTTGTACCTTGTAGTGGTTTCTTTTAGTTTCTGTTTCACCTCATCTTGCATTGCTTGAGTTTGTTAGCCATGGCTTCTACTGCAACACTCACTTCCGGAATTCTTGGTAGACGAATGAAATCAACTGCATGCCTTGGAGGTGTCACATATACCATAGAGAATGGTGACTTTCCAGTGGCACTATGAACCACATTGTTGTAAGCAAATTCGGCTTGAGGCAAGGCATGATCCCAGTGCTTCGGCTTGTCTCTACATATGCTTCGAACCAAGTTTCCCGAAGTTCTATTAGTCACCTCTATCTGACAATTTGTTTGGGGATGTGCGGTAGAGCTTCGATTCAATAAAGTATAGAACATCTTACACAGAGTCACCTAAAAATGGCTAAGGAACTTCACATCACGATCGGAAGTAATAGATTAAGGTAACCCATGCAAGCAGACTACCTCTCAAAAGAACAATCGAACCACATGGAATGCATCTAATGTCTTTCGGCAAGGAATGAAATGAGCCATCTTAGAAAACCTATCGACAACCACAAATACAGAATCTACTCCTCATTGGGTACGAGGGAGTCCCAACACAAAATCCATAGACAAGTCTTTCCGGATATTGTTAGGAATAGGAAGATGCATATAAAGACCAATATTTTGAGACTAACTTTTGGATACTTGACACGTGCAACACTTCTTTACAAAATTCCCAACATCTTGTTTCAATTGAGGCCAAAAGTAACGTTCCTCCAAGCTTGATATGGTCTTGTCTCTACCCAAGTGATCTCTCAATCCTCCTCCATGTAGGTCTCGGATTAGAGATGTCTTGGGAATGCAAAGACGATTTCCCTTGAATAAATATCCCTTAGTGACATGAAAATTACTAACAGGTTTATTCTCTTTACATTTACCCCGTATCTCTCTAAAATCTTCATCTTCTTGGTAAAGCTCCTTCAAGATCTCAAATGCCAGGATCTCATGGGTCAATGTAACTAGCAAATTTGCACGACGACACAACGCATCTGCAACTCGATTCAAAGTCCCTGACTTGTGCCGGATGGTGAAAGGAAACTTCTAAAGAAATGTAGACCATCTAACATGCATGTGGCTTAGGTGCTTGTGACTGTTGCTGAACTTCAATGCTTGATGAACAGTGTATAGGACAAACTCCTCGCTGCACTAGGTAATGTTCCCAATGCTTGAGAGCTCGCACCACCACGTAAAACTCTTGGTCATAGGTACTCTACTTTTGTTGGGCTTCACTTAACCTTTCACTAAATAAAGCCACTAGTCTCTTCTCTAGTGAAAGAACTACTCCAATTCCTACACCACTAGCATCACACTCCACCTCAAAAATCTTTTTGAAGCTAGGTAGAGCTAGTACTGGCACGATACAAAGCTTCTCTTTAATCAAAGCAAAGCTCTTCTCAGCATCTTCTTCCCAAAAGAACTTCCCTTTCTTCATGCACTTTGTGATTAGTGCCATGATTGAACTAAAATTGTGGATGAATCGATGGTAGAATGTACCCATGCACTTTGTGATTAGTGCCATGATTGAACTAAAATTGTGGATGAATCGATGGTAGAATGTAGCCAACCCATGAAAGCTTCGAACATCATTGACAGTTTTTGGTGTTGGCCATTCTCGGATGGCTTGAACTTTTTCTCCATCCACATGAATACCTTTTGAACTAACCACGTACCCCAAGAACAGTAGACTACTTGTCATGAAACTGCACTTCTTGAGGTTAACAAACAACTTGCTCACCTGCAAAACTGTTAGCACATGCCGCAAATGCTCTATATGGTCCCGTTCAGATTTCCTATACATCAGGATATATCATCAAAATAAACAACTTCAAATTTTCCAGTAAATGACTTCGATACCTGATTCATAACCCGCATGAAAGTACTAGGAGCATTAGAAAGTCAGAATGGCATAACCAACCACTCGTATAGGCCATCCTTGGTCTTGAATGTCATCTCTCGGTTGTATTCTAATTTGGTGATACCCACTTCGTAAGTCAATCTTTGAGAACCATTTTGAACCTTCAAGCATATCAAGCATATCTTCAAGATGTGGAAAAGGAAATCTGTACTTGATGGTGATTTTGTTGATAGCTCGACTGTTAACACACATCTGCCAACTTCCATCTTTCTTTGGCTTCAAAAGAGCTAGAACGGCACATGGACTCAAGCTTACACAAATATGCTCTTTCTGCAGCAACTCTTCAACCTTCTCTCTCAAAATCTCATTCTCCTTTGGGTTCATCTTGTAATGCGGTAAGTTCGGCAAACTAGATCCTGGTACAAGACAAATCTGATGTTGGATATCTCTCATCGGTGGTAGCTCATTGGGTAGTTCATCAGCAGCGAGCTCTTTAAACTCCTTAAGCAATGGTTGTATTTTCTTTAGAATTTGTAACACTGCTTTCTTCTTTCCTTCCTCCACTAGATCTTTAACAACCATCATATAAATCTCTTCTGAAGCTTTAAAAGCTGTCACAAACTCAACCTCTGAACTAGCCATGGTGAGAAAATACTGTCCCTCTACTTTAGGCAATTTGGACACTATTTATTGTGTTGAAGGAGCCATAGCAATTTTACGAGTCCTCCACATAAATAAATAGGTATTGTCCCTTAAATTTGACATCCACATCAAATTGCCAAGGTCTACCTAAAAGTATATGGCTAGCATCCATATCAATCACATCACAAACATCTTCTTTATAATGCTTGCCAATGGAAATAGAAGCTCGGCAAATTTTAGTTACCTTCGTTGTCAAGCCTTTCTTGATCCAACCAATGTTGTAAAGATTGGGATGTGGCTCAGTTTGTAGTTTCAAATGTTCCACCAATCTCTTCGCAACAAAGTTCTCGCAACTCCCACTATTAAAAATCAAATCACATATTTTTTGGTTGACTGAACAACATGATTGAAAATTATTATGGCGCTGATTTAAATCCTCCGTCTTTGGTGTGAATAAAACTCGTTGGACCACATAGTTGACTCGTTCTCCATCCTCTATGGCAAACTTAGCCCCATCATATAGATCATGATCATCATCTTCTACGCTTTCATTAGCTCCAAAGTCATCATCTTCTTCCACTAAGTTGACTGGCCTTTGCTCTAGACGAACATTGGAACGGTGGCCAGGTTTGCCACACCTATAGCACTTGTCCGTTGTCAGCTTGGCATAAGGGTTAGGATTTTTAGGAGCTTCTCTAGCCATTGAACTTGTCGCCTAGTTATTGCCTCCGCCACTAGCACCCTTGGGTTGGTTTGTAGCAGTCGTCGTTATGACCCCTTTTCCTTTTTCAAAGGTAGAAAAAGAAGAATTTGTAGTTGTCCGTTGATAACCCGAATATGTTGGTTTGGGCTCCAACAACTCAACTTTGAGAGCCATATTGTGTGCTTTGTCAACAGTCCACAAAACTATCAAACCAATCTTCTCTCGAATGGTTTGCTTCAACCCATTGAGATATTTGGCTACTTGTCGTCCTTCCATTTCATTCAGATTGTTGCGATCTAAAATTCGAGAAAACTCGGCAGTGTAGTCAAACACAAATTTGGACCCTTGTACGCAATTTTGATAAAGTTGGAATAAGTATTGCTCAGAGTCCGGTGGTGGAAATTTGTCCATGAGAAGTTGCTTTATACGTTGCCAAGTCTAAATTGGGTCTTTTCCTTGTCGTTGTCCAATTCTTTGTAATTGGTCTCACCAAACTGCAGCGTCTCCCTTTAATTTGTATGCAACTAGTTTCACTATCCGACTCTGAAACCTCTATCATCTCGAAGAACCGTTTAGCTTCAGAGATCCAATCCAAGAAATCTTCAATATGTAGATTTTCATTGAATTGAGGAATATCAATCTTCAACTGGTAGTCATCGATCCATTGTTGTTGTTTCCTTGGTTGATGACCTCCGCACTCCTCCTCAACCTCTGGCTCGAACCCTTCACTGTTTGATTGATACCGGCATGGACGTCTCAAGTTGTTTTGGACAAGATGGCCTTGGGCAATTCCTGCAGTTTGAACTTTGTCTTGGTTAATTGGTTGGCTTTGGGCAACTCCCTCAGCACATGCCCAATCAACCGCTGGTGGTCTGTTGTTGGCGTTGAGAGTCAACTCTGCAATCATGTCACGAATCTCGTCTAACTACCGTTGTTGTCTCTCAAATGCTTCCCATAAAGCACTGATCCCACGATCACCGTCAATAGGGTTTGTGTTTACATCTCTGTCTTGTGCCATTGAGCTAGGCAAAACCTGGCTCTGATACCACTTGACACAATGGAATACGCATGAAACTAGATATCGTTCTATTCTAGTAGACGAAGACTCTTGAATCCACAAGAAAGAAACCCTTGAATCCACAAGCAAAATAGAGTAACTTGAAAATTATATTGATAGAGAATGCCTTTGCCTCTAGGCTTACATAACTATTTATACTGGATAAAGTCTTGGTCACCAAGCATACCTAGATACCAAGTAATAGAAAAAGAACTAATTAACTAGGGTAGTACTAGTCTTGGTCAACAAGAATAGTTGGAGACCAAGTATAGGAAAATATAAGAAAATAATAAATTAAGAAGTGGGGTTGGTCTGAGATGAGATTCTTGTGGCTTTTGAGAAGAATCCGTGGTTTATGGTGGCATCTGAGCATAAGATCATGAGAGTGATGGAATTTTTTGTCAATAAAATGGGTTGGGATTCTTCATTTTTTGCAAGAAGTCCGATACATATTGGTTTTAGCTTAGAAAAGAGGATTGTTCCAAGGTGTGCAGTGTATCAAGTATTGTTGTCGAAAGGTTTGATTAAGAACAACAGTTTTAACTTGACAACTATGTTGAAGAAACCTGAAAAGTGGTTCCTAACGAAGGTTGTCAACTGTAATGAGGAAGAAGCCCCTGAGCTATTGAAATTGTATGAGGGGGCTCTTGCAAAGTAAATAGCATATGGGCATGTAGATGAGAGTGGATAAGGATGTTTCTTTTGACACTAACTCAACGAACAATTGCCCTGTTGTTTTACTTCTCCTGGTTTAACTATAGTTATTGAATTATCTCATTTTGTCATCTGTAAGCAAGTTTGAGTTCAATGTTTTCACTCTGACAAATGGGATTTGAAGGTTCACATTGCTGCATTGAATCTTTATCATTCTGTAATGGCTGAGGCTTGAAGCAGTGTACCTATATCTGAAGATTAGCCAACGCCTTAATGCTGCATTCATCATTTGAGTAACTGTTGCACATTAACAGTGATAATGTAGATTGTTGTGTCCAGTAAATTGTTGATGTTATGCCTATGAGCTGTTAACAGTGTTGGTAAGATAATCCACTGTCTAACTTTTTTGTAGGGCTAATTGTGCAAGCCTCATTTGAAGGCAAGTAATCTTTCAAAGTTTAAATGCCATGATTTCAAGTGCCGACTGACAAAGATTGTTACATTTTCTTCAAAGATGCATCTTGCATTTTCTTAAGTTCACTCTTATATTGCAAGGTTCCCGAATTTTGTATACTATTTACTGCATACAATAAGTGTAGAGGCTAGTCAGGAACTAGTATTTAGCTTCACTTTGAAATAACAATGATAGTTGAAATGGTTCAGAACGTATGGAAGTGCAGAGAAGCCTCTGGAATTTGTTGAAGGCTTATGGACTAGATGAGTGATCGGTATTAGAATCTTCTTGAATGTGTTTAATTAATTCATCCATAGCTATCGCCAATAGATAAGTTGACCCTTGATGCAATATCCTGTAGTGATTGGAAATTAGCAACTAGCCCAGAGGTTCTGAATAAGCTGAAATTAGCAACTTCAATTATGGAAACCATTGAAACCTTTTAGCTACCCTGCATTTGGTTTGCGCAATTCTGTTAACCAATGATGTTCATGGTCATCCTGGTTGCTTAGTTTCCGCATTTCTCATGTACATTAGAAGCATAACTATGGTTTAAAGCTGTCATATAGGCACTGAAATGTTCCACATTGTGAGCTGTGGGCTTATAATTTGAGGTTATCAGATCTAGGTTATTATTTGTATTCTATTGGAAGCTATTATTTGCTTTCTATTGGAATAGGCATGTGGCATGGCTGGTGATGGACATTTTTACCTTGTGACGTTACCTTAAGCTGTATAAATAAGCTCACTTTCTGTTGTCTTTTTTATTGTCTGTTTTTAGTCAGTTGAGATAGGGGATCTAAAACCTGATCCAGCATTGTGGCACGAGGATAAATGGAAGGGAGCCATGGGAAAATCGAAGGTATACTAGATTGTCTTTTCATTCAAGTGCCAATTTTTAATTGATTGATTCTACTCTTGATGGATACTTGACACTGTTGTCTTAATATTCTAAAAGAATTGTTGTTTTGGGCTTTCTCCTTTCAGGCAAGATCCCCCTGGAAGCATTTCTGGGTGGCATCTAGGTGATGCTGCACATCGACTTGTAGCTAATAGCTTACAGTTAAGGGCAAATCGGAATGGTTATAGCAGTGAGGAAAAGAATATGTGTGTAAGATCTGCAGAAGTAGCCAACAAGCAGCATCTGGAAGGAGTGAAGAAAATAGCTAAGCTGGAAGCAGAGTGCCAAAGATTGCGTGGTCTTGTGCGGAAGAAGTTGCCAGGTCCTGCAGTACTTGCTCAAATGAAGTTAGAAGTAGAGAACTTGGGCCGGGATTACGGAAGAAACTCGAGTAAGGAGGTCTCTTCTAAAGCCTCTTAGTCCACACCCACCCCAATTGCCTGACTTTTCCCTTGATAGTGTACCAAAATTCTATAAAGAGAATGATTTTCTCACAGAACGTCTTTTGGCAATGGAAGAAGAAACAAAGATGTTGAAAAAAGCTTTGGCAATGTGTACTAGTGAATTGCAAGCTTCCAGGAATATTTGTGCTAAGATAGTCAGCAAGCTTCAAATTTTAGAATCACAACTGCATACTAATAATCAACAAAAAAAAGTCCATCAAAATCTAGTCTTCAGATCCCCACTGAAGGTTCTCTCAGTCAAAATGCTATCAGTCCACCAAGCTTCACCTCCATGTCTGAAGATGGAAATGACAATGAAAGAAGTTGTACTGGTTGTTGGGCTACAACAGCGATCTCTGAGCTCTCCCATTTCAAGGGAAAGAACATTAAGAAATCTAACAAGGCTGAAAATGAAAATCACCTGGAGCTTATGGATGACTTCTTGGAGATGGAGAAATTGGCATCAAATGATTCAAATGGAGCCATCTCTGGTTCAGCTATTTCAAATAATATGAGATCTGAAATGGCAAACCAAGATACTACAATCAACCCACATTTCCATTCTAAAGAACAGCTTGAGTTATATTCATTAGCAAATCATGAGTCTAATGCAGAATTGCCAGTACCAGATCCACAATCTGATATTGATCCACTGCCCTTGATGAAATTCCAAATGTGAATCTCTATGTTGTTTGAGTCCAAGGATGCTGACATGAAAAAGATTTTGGACGACATCAGATATGTTGTGCAGGAAACACAGGATAGCCTGCATCACCACACCATGGGTTGTGTTTTCATGGAAAGTCACTGCTCTGATGCCACTTGTGATAGGCAGGCTTGTTTTGAGGGGACTGAAGTAACCGAAGACAAGGAAATGTCTTTGTCCAAAGATAGTTCCATTAATGAAGAATTGGTAGTTGTTTGTTGGATTCATGACTTTGTGTTTTGATTAAAGCCAGTGAACTTCACTTTAATGTCCTGGTCTATAAGAATAATGAAGCAGAAACCAATTGTTCTTATTGCATAGACGAGGTCGCTTTACCTGAAAATAAGGTGGTTCGGGACACATCAGGAGACAGATATTCAAATGGTTGTGCTCACTTTTCTGATTCCACTTCTGATCCCGACATTCCTCATGAAGGAAGTTTCATTTCGACCTTTGAATCAAATGCTACATCATGGAAATGCTCGCTTGAGGAGTTTGAACAGTTGAAATTAGAAAAAGATAACATGGTTTTGGATCTGGAAAGCACCAAGGCTCAGCTACAGGGAACAGTGCAGCTACTGGCAGAAGTTAAATCACAATTGGCATCTGCTCAAAAGTTGAACAGCTTGGCTGAGACACAGCTGAAATGTATGGCCAAGTCATACTAGTCTCTTGAAACACGTGCAGAGGAGTTGCAAACTGAAGTGAATCTTTTGCGTGCCAAAACAGAAAATTTAGATAACGAGCTTCAAAAGGAAAGGCGGAACCATCATGATGCTTTGGCCAAATTCAAGGATTTTTAGTTCCTAGTTTTTTCTCGCATACTGGTCATCCTGCCCAAACTGATACGTATTTCAGGTACAATGTCCAAAAGGATAGTTGCAGAATCAATTTAAGGCCTGATCAATATCAGGCTAGCATCAGGTTTTATTATATCAAACTTGCTCCATTCTATATGTTTTATGTCGTTAACTACGTTCTTCATGGAAAGCAAAAATGTAGATAATTGAATATATGAGCAGTGAGCTAAAGCCCAGTGAATAACATAATGCGTAAAGGGGTTAAGAATGAATGTCCTTACAGTAATGAAAACAGTTCATTAAATAGTATTTCAGTCTTTCAGTCAGAACAGTTATTCAGTCATATGTGGTACATCCATTAGCATAGCAGTACAGTAAACAGTAGGTCTTAAAAGACCGAACAGTCAGTGATGGCCATCAATCAGTAAACAGTAGTGGTTCCAACGTGAGAACCGACAGAGATCTCTGTAACAGTAACAGTAAACAGTAGATGCTAAGGATGCCACAGTACAGTTCAGAATATAGGACATACATTCATTCAGTAAACAGTAAACAGTTCAGAAAACAGTACAGTTCAGTTATTCAGAAGATAATCATTTTGAACATATCTTTACACAATTGTTACTCACAGAGTTCTGGGCTACAGTAGGCTAGAGCGTCTCCTCGAAATGCCAACCTTAGACAGTACAGAGTGAACACACACTAAGCTACACAGTTGGGAAAGATAATAATTTAATCCCTAATTTGCCCGGTGTGTTCTACATCTATATCCTCATTAAGATGTCTTAAACTAGGCCTAAGAATGCCTAGGATGGGATGAGGATGCAAAGATGCACTTAGAAAACATTTTCAGAAATTTTCAGAAAAACAGAGTCCCGCTCGAGCGCAGGTTTCCCCGCTCGAACGGACATGCAACAAAGGTCCCCGCTCGAGCGTCAACTTCCCCGCTCGAGCGGACCAAAAAGTACTGGATAGGTGAAATTCACGCTCGACGCCCGCTCGAGTGTGTCACCCAGTCTTCCGCTCGAGCGTCCAATACTCCGCTCGAGCGGACTGATGCACAGTGCAAGATGCTGAGAGCTCGATTTTCCCGCTCGAGCGGCACTTCTCCCGCTCGAGCGGACGACCAAAATCTGGAAATTCCAGACTTGAGTCCCAAGCTCAAAATCAAGTTTAAATGCTAAAATTTCGATCCTCTTGGGCTAATTTTCTGGAAAACATAAGTAAACTCATAGAACAACATGTTACAAAGGCAATTTGAGAAATCAATGCCCAAGGGTGTTTCAATTAAACTCATTTTCAAACCCATTTCTCATGATCATGCATGAACATGCTACAAAGTGACATGCATGAGATTAAATCAAATCAAAGCTTCAAATGCTTGCTCAAATGAGCTCATTCCTTTCAAAACAAGATGGAATCATGGACTACTCTCAAAATATGGACATGCATGTAATGAAATCATGAACTATGACCTCAAAACTTAACAATTCAAACATGCATGCATGGAGTGAGCTTCAATTTAACATGCTAAGACTAAGACATGACTTAGCTCTCTAAATTATCATGATCCATGCTAGATAGGGCTTAAATACACAATTAGGAGGATGAGATTCATACCTAGGTTCCTCAATGACAAGTCTAGAGGCTCAAGAAGGCAAATCTCCTACAATTTCTTCAAGTCTTTCAAGCCAATCCAAGATGAAGCAAGATGAACTCACTCTCTCACTTCCTCTCTCTCTAAAGTCGGTTATGAACACAAGAATTTGGCTGATGAAATGTGTTGTGTAATGCAAGATAGAGTCTCAAAAGTGCCAAGCTAGTGGCCCACTCACATGGCAATATGGTAATTAAGGCCAACTATGCAATTTAACTTATTTTAATCTAATTTAATCATACCAAATCACTTTTCAGATAATTACACCATAAAATCACATAAATTATGACGATCATAAAACACTAATCGATTTCCGGTTCGGCCGCCGATAAGGCCTTCAATTAGCAGTTTAAACACAAAGATATGAACAGATAGTCAAACAGTCAAACAGATAGAAATACATTTCAAACAAATACAGTCAATCATTCAGTTTCAGATTTCAGTCAGTCAGTTCAGTAATCCAGTCAGTTCAATTACCGATCATAATCATTCTCAGTTTAGCAGTAATCGGTAATTAATCAGTGATCAGTGATGAGGGTTGTTACAGTCTCCCCTCCTTATAAAAAGTTTAGTCCTCTAAACTCGAATTACCTTCATTCTGGAAGAGAACAGAATTCAATGGGAACAACTCAGGATATCTTTTAGCCATGTCATCTTCCCTTTCCCAAGTGGCATACACGCCACCATGGTTTTGCCAGTCATCTTTCACTAACGGGATCTCTTTATTCCTCAATTTCTTGATCCGTCTATTCACAATCTGTATAGGCCGTTCCTCGTAAGTGTAGTCATCACTCAACACTACACGAGTAGGCTCAATCACATGGAAAGGATCCCGGAGATAGTCTCTCAACATCGAAATGTGGAAGACGTTATGCATATGCTCCATTTCAGGAAGAACGCAACTTGATACGCCACCGGATTGATTTTCTCAACAATCTCATACGGTCCGACATATCTCGGCGCTAATTTGCCCTTGACTCCAAAACGAGTCTGGCCTTTCATCGGTGTCACTTTCACAAAAACGTGATCACCCACTTTTCTGTCGGCTTTGTGCAGTTTTCAGTCTCTGCTGTATCAGTTTTACTTTCTCAGTGGTTTCATAAACAATCTCGGGCCCAAGCAAAGGCCCATCTCCAACTTCTGCCCAGCAAATCGGAGATCTACATTTTCCGCCATACAATGCCTCGAAAGACGCCATACCAATACTCGAATGATAACTGTTGTTGTAGGCAAATTCAAACAATGGCAAATGGCTTTCCCAGTTTCCCTGAAAATCAAGGACACACATTCTCAATAAATCCTCCAAGTCTGGATGGTCCTTTCTGACTGGCCATCTGTCTGAGGATGATAGGCACTACTCAGTCTCAATTCAGTACCCAATGCAGTCTGTAGGCTTTGCCAGAATCTCGATGTAAACTTCGAATCCTGTCAGAAACAATAGACACAGGCACTCCATGCAGTCTAACAATTTCATCAATATAGAGTATAGCCAATTTGTCCGCATTATAAATTGTCTTAACAGGTAAGAAGTGAGCAGATTTAGTCAGTCTATCAACAATAACCCAAATCGAGTCCATACCTTTACTGGAGCGAGGCAATCCCACAATAAAATCCATAGTAATATGTTCCCATTTCCACTCCGGTATGGGTAAGGGTTGCAGTAAGCCTGCGGGTCGCTGATGTTCCGCTTTGACTTGTTGGCAATGAAGGCATTTTGATACAAAATCAGCAATTTCTTTCTTCATTCCCGGCCACCAGAAATTCAGTTTCAGGTCTTGGTACATTTTCGTATTCCCCGGATGAATAGAAAATTTTGAGTTGTGGCCCTCTTGCAGAACTCTTCTTTTCAGTTCAGTGTCATTCGGTACACACAGTCTTTCTTGAAATTTCAGTACATTACCTTCAAATTTGAACCCCGGTCTCGGTTTAGATTCCCTTTCTTCGATGATCTTCCTCAAGAAGTCATCCTGTTGCTGTTTCTCTTTAATTTCTTCAATCAGTGCCGGTTGAGCAGAAATAGCAGCTATTGTTCCACCTTGTTCTCTCAAAACAATTTCAATTTCAGATTTTTCAAGGTCACAAAGCAACTCTTTCTGTTTAGTGAGCAAACATGCTAAACTTGCAATCGACTTCCGGCTCAATGCATCGGCAACGGTATTGGCTTTTCCCGAGTGGTACAAAATCTGTAGGTCATAATCTTTAATCAGTTCTAGCCATCTCCGCTGTCTCATGTTCAGTTCTTTCTGTGTGAAGAAATATTTCAGACTTTTGTGGTCGGTATAAACTTCACATGTCGCCCCATAAAGTAGTGACGCCAGATTTTCAGTGCAAATACTACTGCAGCAAGTTCCAAATCATGGGTCGGGTAGTTCTTTTCATGCGGTCTCAGTTGTCGGGAAGCATAAGCAATTACTCTCCCATTCTGCATTAAAACACATCCCAAACCCTTATGAGAAGCATCACTAAATACAGTATAACCATCCGTACCTGAAGGTAAGGTAAGAACAGGTGCAGTCACAAGTCGAGTTTTCAACTCTTGAAATGCTGATTCCCTTTGGTCAGTCCAGTCAAATGATGTCCCCTTCTGAGTTAACTGAGTCAACGGTAAGGCAATTTTGGAGAAATCTTTGACAAACCTTCTGTAATACCCAGCCAAACCCAAAAAGCTTCGGACTTCTGTCACATTTGTTGGTCTAGGCCAGTTCACTACAGCTTCAATTTTCTGTGGATCAACTGAAATCCCATCTTTGCTAATAACATGTCCCAAAAACATAACATGGTCAAGCCAAAATTCACATTTAGACAGTTTAGCATAAAGTTTTTGTTCTCTTAGGGTTCGTAGGGCAAGTCTCAGATGATGTTCATGTTCTTCTCTAGTCTTAGAATAAATCAGAATGTCATCAATGAATACAACAATAAAGTCATCAAGGTATGGTTTAAAGATCCTGTTCATGAGGTCCATAAATGCAGCAGGTGCATTGGTAACTCCGAAAGGCATAACTAAAAATTCATAGTGTCCATACCTCGTTCGAAAAGCAGTTTTGTCAATGTCCTCAGGTTTAACTTTCAGCTGATGGTATCCGGATCTGAGATCAATCTTAGAGAACACTTGAGCACCCTGTAACTGATCAAATAAGTCATCAATACGCGGTAATGGATATTTATTTTTCACAGTTACCTTGTTCAGTTCACGGTAATCAATGCACAGTCTCAGTGAGCCGTCTTTCTTTTTCACAAATAAGACAGGTGCGCCCCACGGTGAAGTACTGGGCCTGATGAAACTTTTTGTCTAACAGTTCTTGCAGTTGCACTTTCAATTCTTTCAATTCAGTTGGAGCCATTGGTAAGGAGCTTTCGATACAGGCTGTGTACCCGAAATCACATCAACGGTGAACTCAATCTCCCTGTCAATCAAATCCCCTGGCAGATCATCTGGAAATACATCTGGGAATTCTCTGACTATGGAATACAGTTCACATCAGTTTTAATATTATCACTAGTAAATACAGTCAACATAGAACACAGATACTCTTTACACCCCTTTCTAATCATTTAACAGCTTTCACAGATGAAATCAAATACGGAGGAGGTACTACTCCAACCCCATTAAACACAAATTCGGGTAAACCAGGTGGACGGAAAACAACTTGCTTTGTCACACAGTCAATGGTGGCATGATATTTTTGTAACCAGTCCATCCCCAATATTACATCAAAATGATCAATGTTCAATGGCAGTAAATCAATAAACAGATGCATATCCCCAACAATGATTTCACATGCAGGGTACATATAAGCACATGTCATGGATCCCCCAACAGGTGATGATACAGCTAACAGATAGTTCATGGGTTCTAAGGGTCTATTCAATTTCCGTGAAAAAGCATGCGATACATATGAATGTGTAGATCCCGAATCAATCAGTACATATGCATTTTGAGTACAAATAGAGAGGATACCTGACACAACGGTCTCAGTATTTTGCACATCTCCCGGTACTAGGGCGAACACTCGGCCCTGCCTCATGGGCTCTTTCCCGGTAGCTTTGGGGTTGGTTTTGGTGCTACAGTTGATGCTGCTGCGCTTGGTGCAGCTTTACTATTGCCGGAGTAGTGGAAGGGCAATCTTTCACCATGTGGCCCACCTTGCCACACCTGTAACAAGCACCAGATTTTATAACAAACTCCTTTATGGTTCTTACCACATTCGGAACAGGGCGGAAAGGAACGGTTTCCTTGACTAGAAGTAGTCGTTGACCCTGTATTTTGCTTTTTGTTCAGCGGGTTGTTCTTGCCTTTCTTGAACTTAAAACCCTGCCTCTTACCACGCCATTCAGACGCTGGTGTTTCAGATTGTTTCACAGCTTCGATGTTCGACTCAGCCATCAATGCTCGGTCAAGAACACCTACATAGTTTGGTAATTTCAGAACACTTATTCTGTCCAGTATTGCAACATTCAGGCCGCCTTCAAACCTTCTGGCCTTCTTGTAATCAGTGTCCACCATATGTGGTGCATATCTAGCAAGCCCGGTGAACTTTGTTTCGTATTCAGCAACGGACATCGTGCCCTGTCTCAGTTGTTCAAATTCAGTCACCTTCCTATCCCTGACACACTGAGGGAAGTACTTTTCAAAGAAGGCTACTTTGAATTGAGCCCAAGTCATAGCAACGTTGTCATCTCGGGTAAGCATCCACCACCTTCTAGCCTCTTCTTGCAAAGTGAAGGTGGCCAACAGTACCTTATGTACCTCCGAGCACGGAAACACTTCAAACAGTTTTTCAGCCTCCAAAACCCATGCTTCAGCTTTTAACGGTTCAAGGCCTCCCTGAAAAGATGGCGGTTTCAGTTTGCTGAACTTCTGGGTAAGAGCAATTATGTCCCCATCATTAGCATTCACATTCTGGTCCAGCTGTACCGGAGGAGGAGGTGCGGGCTGTTGATTCTGTTGTTGCTCTAATCTTTCAGTTATCAATTCCATCATTCGTTCCAGTCTTGCCATTCTTGCCTCAGAGGATGAGGATTCAGATTCATTTGCAGTTCTTGTATTATCCATTTCACTATAAGCAGTGGTAGCAATTATAAACATAAACAGTTGCATACTTAAACATTTTAACATATTAGCATATATTCAGTCATGTCATAATCGCACACTTTTCATGTTCATGAAATGCCCTAATCACTTTTTTAGGACATCCTATAGCTCATTTGGACACGTGTGTGTGGTATAACTCGTGGTTAAGTATTGCTCTGATACCACTCTGTCACGACCCAAACCCGCCCCTATGGGTTTAGCACCGTAACCGGCCAGTAATCCGAGATTACCGAAGGCCTGCTTAACAGTAATACAGTAAAACAGAGTACAGGGGCATGGCGGAAGCCATTACAGTAATAAAACAATGTCTAATGAGCTGTGACAGTCTGTATGCAAAAAGACTTTTCATACATATAAACATTCAGTACAGAACAGTTATGCACAATATTTACAATCATTTCAGTACAGGGACTTAATCCCTACTAAACAGTACAGTATGGTGCTGTCAGTCTATACAGTATTACAAAACAGTACAGAGACAGACAGGGAAATAAAAACACCCTAAGCCATAGCTTGGCAGGCTCGGAACCTCGCAGTGAGGCACGTTGGTTGGCTTGACAAAACTGGAGTTTACCCCGACACTTCTAGCATTGGTCTGGTGCCTGTACACCTACATATATATATGAGCAGTGAGCTAAAGCCCAGTTAATAACATAATGCGTAAAGGGGTTAAGAATGAATGTCCTTACAGTAATGAAAACAGTTCATTAAACAGTATTTCAGTCTTTCAGTCAGAACAGTTATTCAGTCATATGTGGTACATCCATTAGCATAGCAGTACAGTAAACAGTAGGTCTTAAAAGACCGAACAGTCAGTGATGGCCATCAATCAGTAAACAGTGTGGTTCCAACGAGGGAACCGACAGAGATCTCTGTAACAGTAACAGTAAACAGTAGGTGCTAAGGATGCCACAGTACAGTTCAGAATATAGGACATACATTCATTAGTAAACAGTAAACAGTTCAGAAAACAGTACAGTTCAGTTGTTCAGAAGATAATCATTTTGAACATATCTTTACACAATTGTTACTCACAGAGTTTGGGCTACAGTAGGCTAGAGCGTCTCCTCGAAATGCCAACCCTAGACAGTACAGAGTGAACACACACTAAGCTACACAGTTGGGAAAGATAATAATTTAATCCCTAATTTGCCTCGGTGTGTTCTACATATATATCCTCATTAAGATGTCTTAAACTAGGCCTAAGAATGCCTAGGATGGGATAAGGATGCAAAGATGCACTTAGAAAACATTTTCAGAATTTTTCAGAAAAACAGAGTCCCGCTCGAGCGCAGGTTTCCCCGCTCGAGCGGACATGCAACAAAAGTCCCCGCTCGAGCATCAACTTCCCCGCTCGAGTGGACCAAAAAGTACTAGATAGGTGAAATTCATGCTCGACGCCTGCTCGAGCGTGTCACCCAGTCCTCCGCTCAAGCGTCCAATACTCCGCTCGAGCGGACTGATGCACAGTGCAAGATGCTGGGAGCTCGATTTTCCCGCTCGAGCGGCACTTCTCCCGCTTGAGCGAACGACCAAAATCTGGAAATTCCAGACTTGAGTCCCAAGCTCAAAATCAAGTTTAAATGCTAAAATTTCGATCCTCTTGGGCTAATTTTCTGGAAAACATAAGTAAACTCATAGATCAACATGTTACAAAGGTCAATTTGAGAAATCAAGGCCCAAGGGTGTTTCAATTAAACTCATTTTCAAACCCATTTCTCATGATCATGCATGAACATGCTACAAAGTGACATGCATGAGATTAAATCAAATCAAAGCTTCAAATGCTTGCTCAAATGAGCTCATTCCTTTCAAAACAAGATGGAATCATGGACTACTCTCAAAATATGGACATGCATGTAATGAAATCATGAACTATGACCTCAAAACTTAACAATTCAAACATGCATGCATGGAGTGAGCTTCAATTTAACATGCTAAGACTAAGACATGACTTAGCTCTCTAAATTATCATGATCCATGCTAGATAGGGCTTAAATACACAATTAGGAGGATGAGATTCATACCTAGGTTCCTCAATGACAAGTCTAGAGGCTCAAGAAGGCAAATCTCCTACAATTTCTTCAAGTCTTTCAAGCCAATCCAAGATGAAGCAAGATGAACTCACTCTCTCACTTCCTCTCTCTCTAAAGTCGGTTATGAACACAAGAATTTGGCTGATGAAATGTGTTGTGTAATGCAAGATAGAGTCTCAAAAGTGCCAAGCTAGTGGCCCACTCACATGGCAATATGGTAATTAAGGCTAACAATGCAATTTAACTTATTTTAATCTAATTTAGTCATACCAAATCACTTTTCAGATAATTACACCATAAAATCACATAAATTATGACGATCATAAAACACTAATCGATTTCCGGTTCGGCCGCCGATAAGGCCTTCAATTAGCAGTTTAAACACAAAAATATGAACAGATAGTCAAACAGTCAAACAGATAGAAATACATTTCAAACAAATACAGTCAATCATTCAGTTTCAGATTTCAGTCAGTCAGTTCAGTAATCCAGTCAGTTCAATTACCGATCATAATCATTCTCAGTTTAGCAGTAATCGGTAATTAATCGGTGATCAGTGATGAGGGTTGTTACATTATGTTTATTAAATTAAATCTCAAAATTAATTCAAATAAGAAACATGGATATTCTTTCTTAATTTCATTAATGATTGATTATTTTATTTTATTTTTTTAACTTATAAAAGTTCAAAACCTATAGTGGAAAAAAAATACAAAGTTAAGGAAATACAAATAAAAAATTGTAAGAAATAAAATGATAATTTAATATATAGGTAAATTACAATTAAAGGATATTATGGTCATTTGCACAATCAAGTTGACACCGTTTGGTTTAAATTAACGGAAGGGGAGAATCTTGACAATGTCAGAAAAATTAAGAAAAATTTCTGTAATTATTGAAACTATATGGGAGGTTTCTGTAATTGTCAGAAACTTTAAGAGAGGTGTGTATAATTTACCCAAATTTATTTGTTATGTTTTTTGATTGTGACATATATATTCATTATTTTCCTTCTAAACGTTCAGGTAACCATTTCGTGCGGACCAAACACCTAAAAGCATATTTATAATTAAAACTTCATAAAAAAAATTAAATTTTTTTTTTTAAAATAGTCAAGTTAAAAAAAATTAGGATATTTACATTGAGCTCTTCTAAAATTTGGAGAAAAAACAAATATTTTTATAATTTTGGCATAATTATATCGACATCTCTTTTAGTAAAAATTAAGAGATCGAAACTAATGCAAATAGTATAAAAACACAATGATAAATAAAGAAAAATATTCAATATAAAAAGATTATAACATCAATTCTTTCTATTAATATGATTAACGAATTATTGATGAAAATAAGCTAAATATTATGTAAATTAAAATCATAAAAAAGACCAACATATAAAATTATGTCAAAACTGTAAAACTTATTATATTTTCTTTAAAGGTGATTTTTTTTTTCAGGTTCCTAATATTAAGATTTTATAAGATAAAAGACACAATATTTTCATAATAATTAAGATCTCTCAACATTTGTACAGAGAAATTTGACTCAAGAGAGAAATTTTTCCCGATTCAGAAAAATTTCAATTTTCATAAATAAATTTCTCTGATTTCATAGAGAAATTTCAAAATTTCTCTAAGTCGGTGCTGAAATTTTTCTGAGTCAAATTTTCTCTGTGAAAATATTCAGCGACCTTAACTAATAAAAAAAAAATCTTAAATCTCTTTTACTACACAAAGTTAAAGGGAGATATTTTGTTAATTTTCCCTTCTTTAAACATTAAGAAAATTCAGTGCAATTAATCTAAAAAATTACAATAATATATCCAGTTAATTGAGCCGACCAAGATATCTCAGGCCCAAATTCACCATAGCAGAGTACAATCCGGGTCAACTGTACCTATGGCCATATGAAAAGTGAAAATTTCCTCATTAGTCACATATGAGAGAAATTAGCGGTTATTACATACAATAGGTATGTAATTTAAATAAGTAAAAATAAATTAAAATATTTTATATTTTGTTTTTCATTGAAGTAGTAAGAGTTTTCTTTCTTAAATTGAACGACCAATGTTCAAGTTTCACTTGTCATTTATCATATATATATTTTTTATTTTTAATAAAAAAAAATGAAGGGCACTTGATATAAGGAGAAACAGTACTGCTGGGGACCCCCAGCACCCCCACCTCCACGTGGGAGGTTGTGATAGCAGGACTTAAAAATAAATAAATAAATAAATTCTCCACCAATCAGAAAAACAGTGGGCATGGTGGGGGTCATCCCTACTGGGGGTCTGGGCCATTTTCGAAGGAGAAAAAAGTATAGGCTTGGACACCAAGTCCAGTATTCACTTAATATAATATATGGGTTATGCTTCTCTTATATTGGGATTTCAACATGAGAGAACTTGAGGGGTTTGTGGAGTCTACCATGGGTCCTGTTTCGATAATTCGAATCGTTCACCTTTTAGAACTTGTTGGGTAGAGTATTCATGCAAAAAATTAAGATAACTAGACATCAATAGTTATATGTTTGAATTAAATTTATATTACAAAAAATGGATGGTTATTTTTGAAATTATATTTGTCGTTTAATTTTTTTTTAAAGTAAATATGATTCAAATATATAGTTACTAATATTTAATCATCTTGATTTTTTTCTTGAATATTCTACTCAATGAATTTAAAAAAATGAATGGTTTGGATCATTAGAATTGATTCCAAAATGGGTCTACCAAATCCAAATACTCTCTCAAGTTGAGATCCCAACTTGAGAGAAATTAAACCCTATAATATATAGTATAGATAGAGGGAAGTTGTCACTTTATTCTTTGAGGTAATTACCGACAGATCTTACATATTTAAACTTATTTATTTATAAATCCTGAGTGAATTTTTAATTTTTTTTTAATATTTGCTTTTTGTTTGGATAATAATTTTTTTTAGATCTTTTAAATGTATACTTTTTGTTTGTGGAATGATCATTTAGCATTCGTAATAACATTAAAAATTTTATCAAAGTCATATATGATTGAGTAATTTTGACTTATATTTGTGAGTTTTGATTTATTTTAGTTTATTTGTGATGATTTATATTAAAAATATAACATAGAAAGTGTAAATAATTAAATTGTACCTTTTAAAATTTTTTATAACAATAAATTTATCTTTGAAGTAAAAGTAAATAAGTTTAGACCATACAATCGGCCAATAGATATAAAATGTTTTCATCTGCCAACCCAACTTAGGTGCGCCCCGCGTCAATTTGCAAAATGTTTGGGCCGGAGCCTAATCTTGCAGTTTATGAAATTTTGATCCACCACCGCAAAGTCACTGACACTTCTCGCACCAATAATCTATACTATATATTAAAAAAATGAAATTTTTAATGAAAAAAATGTGAGAATTCCAAATTTTCAAATTAAATTTATAATTTAAAATGTAAAATTTTTTTATTGGTTGGTTAATTAAACTAAAAAAAATAAAAATGCTCTAATTATCTATAATTTCGAATTTCAAAATTCAAACTAATATAATAAATTAGTCTTACCCTTTCTAAAAATAATATTGATCAAAACAATTCAATTAATAATGTTGAATTTTAAAATTCAAAATAATATGGTAACCCACCCTCACCCTTTCCAAAAATAATATTGATCAAAACAATTTTTCTCTCTCATGTAACGGTGCAAATGTTAGTCTCCCTCTCCTCTCTTTACTAATAGTTCAATTTTTTTTATTTTTTTATGTTTCCCGTAAATTTATGTTTTTTTTGTCCCCGATATTTCTATACTATTTTATAGATTACCAATCCGTTACTATTACCCGATTCCATAACATTAATGTGAATAAGAAATAAAAGACAATAATCTTATAGGCCAAAATTCATCTAATTTTCATAAATTCTTCATGAAGTTCCTTACGTTAATTTACAATAAATGGAATTATAAAATATACATCAAATTCCCATAAGAGCTTATATCTTGCAATGCTAAGGGTCTTGATCACAACAAAATATAATTCTATCCTGACAAGTAAGCTTGATAACTGTAAACAAAGTAATATCAAAAAGGGCTTCAGTGCTCTATCTAGAATTCTATTTGCTTCTCAACGAGTTGGAGGCATGCTTTCATCACTTGAAATTTTGGATATCTAACCCATAAAAAGGGAGTGAGTTTTTACGTCAAGTAGGAAATAAACTTAACCCAATAAATGTTCGATAGGATTATATTTATGCAATGTCATGCCATGCTTAAGACTTTGACTTTGTTTTGAAACTCAAATGCTCAATATATAATTTAAAACCCATATTTGACCCAACTCTTTAACCTTTAATATAACCAAGGACTTTTCATTTTGTAATAAAATCCATGTTACACATCTCAATCACTCTCCACATTTACCGGCCACCAAGCACGAAAACAACTGTACATTTACCGGCCACCGAATACGAAGGGGCAATTGGACACTCATTTCATTTTGAAAATACCTCCACATTTACTGGCTACCAAGCATGGAGGGGCAATTGGACACCCAACAATCTATTCAACCATATCCCCCTCCATTTACCGACGTTTAGCACGGAAGGGCAATAGGGCATGGCCCATCTAGGCCCAAGCTCGAGCCGCGTGGGCTCCCGTCAAAATTCGGGCCAGGTCGAGCTAGCCCATGGGCTAGAACATTAGGCCTAGGCCCAAGTCAGGAGTATTCGAGCCTTGGGCGGATTGGTAGGCTAAGACTCAAGTCGAGCCGACAGGTTTGGGCCTAGGCCGGGCATGAACAATTTGTTTTATTTTTTCCACCAAAATTTTATTATTTTCCATTAAAAATGACATTGGGCCTTGGGCAGGCTGAGCTTTGAGTGGGCCAATCGACCGGGCCAAGTTTCAAAAATGACGACCCAAGCAAGCCTAGGGTCTCAAGTTGGGCTCGAGCCTGGGCCTAATTGGGCCTAACTGAGCCGGGTCCACCTTGGGCCATAGGCGAGCTTCGGGCCATCCATGGGTTGCAGGCCATTTTTACACCCTTAGTCTTGCTCTCTTAGCAAATAGTCTAATTTTTTTTTATAGAAGTGTATTTTTTTTTTTTAACTAAATTGATAATAAAGATATAAGTGTTTAGCTATATCTTTATTTTGGGGGTTGATTGCAATTTTTATATAGATGTTTGTGTAGTTGTCTATGTATGTATGACTTTTTTATTATTCATATTGTTATTTTTATTTTTTTGATATATGTAAATTGATAATACAATTACATGTCTTTCACAAGAGACGACATCTTATATAGTTTATTGTGATTTGGCCACTTTTTAAGAGATTAATTACAAATATGAAATAAATATATTCCAATAACACATATCCAAAAACTTGACAATTACCGAACACACAAATCCCAATAATTGATAAAAAAAAAAAAGTAGTCCAAAATGAAAAGAAATAAACAATTACATACAATTTTCATAGTGGAGAAGAAACAATCAATCTTCTTCTTTAACATGAAATAAGAAACAATCAATCTTCCTCTTTAACACAAAATAATCATCCTAATAATCAACTGAGCTAATATTTTTTAAATTGAACACTAATTTCTCAGTCACTTTTAAGAATAGTGAACAAAACTATTTTAGTTTTTGATTTCGGTCCAATTTCTTAAGGTTCATTGCCAATTGAACTAAATTAATATAACATGGTCAAAATCGATACAAATAAAACTACAGGGACTAGATCAATACAAGAGGCAAATTGAAGGGACCATCAATATAATTTGTCTTTATTTTTAAATACAAACTTTGTCATATGGGAACATATATATTTCTTTTCAATCTAAAAAAAATTATAACTTTTCAAATGTAACAAAAATTATTAATATAGGTGATGTTAGGGTCCAACACTGATTGGTTTAAGTCTTTAAATATATTTGTTAATTATTAATATAATACATAAGGGAAAAAGATTGAGACACACAAAATAAGTTTTATAATAATACCTACAATGACATAGTAGATTATGTGTCAAATTTTTATTTGTCATTTATTTAACTATGTAAGACCAAATTTTCTTACCATGTCATTGTAAAGAGACTTAAAATTCTCAATATGTAAATATAATTTCTTAATATATAACATGATAATTGAGATTGTTTATACTCAAAGTTGTGTTTAAATATAAGATTTGTGAAGAAATTTATAGAGAAAAATGAAACAATGAGAAAATATTAATAAAGCTCTATTTCCTTTTCTTTACATTTTCCTTATGTTTTTGTTTTTCTCAACAAATTCTTACTTAAATTCTAGATTCAAACACAATGTAAATAATATTAACTTATAGTTTTTTTTTCTATATAATATTGATTTAGGGAAAAAAAAAAAAGAAAAAAAAAGCGTCTCATTGCAAAGAGTTTCTTTTATTAGAGTTTGAATACAGTGACAAAAATTTACAAACATATATAAATTTATCTGTACATAATACGGGTATGATACTAGTTTTGAATAAGTCAAATTGACTTTCTATTATAACTATGCTTCTACAAGAGTAATGAAATGAAATCCTACATCTCTACATTTCTACTTCTGTCTCATATTAACAATGAGGTGACTTCACATGTTACTTATAAAAATATATTATATAACATTTAATTACAATCTATTTCAAAATTATTCAAATAAAATATTTTCTTATTTAATAATGATTGAGATTTTATACTCTTTATAACAATTTAAAGACTTATGGTAGACAGTTTTGACAAGAATCAAGTAACATCAGAGAATCCTTAACATTTCATCCTCATTTTTGACAATAATCCACAATGTCCATCAATAAAAAAAACTTTTGAAATATGAAATCAACTAAGCATAACAAATACAATATATTATTAATATAAAAGTAAATATAATAGCTGTAGCTATGAATATTTTTGAAGTATATAATTTTATTCTCTGAAGATAATTTGAAGAAATTTAATACTCATTTTCTTAAGATATTCTCCTAACTGTAGTAAAATATCCATGATTAGGCATGTAGAAAAAATCAATTTATGATAAAACGTTTGAAAAACAAAGACTGGTGAGGCAATTTTCCACAACTTAAATCTTTAACTGTGTTTTCATTTTCAAATTTCAATCTCTCTCTCCCATCAATATTTCAAGAATTGAAGATATTTACAAGAAAAGAACATTCAATATAAAAAATAGGGAGAAGCTTCTTTCTAATCCTCATCTGGACTGGAGAGGCGCTGTCCAGGCCTGTGGAGCTCACCACGTGCCCCATTTCGATGATCCGAATCATTCAATTTTTAGGACTCTTCGTGAATATCATTAAAAAAAAAATTAGATCAATCTAAAAATCGTAACATCTTCATTTTATCACATTTTTTTTTACCAAAAAAATGAACCATTCACTTTTTTGAATATAAATGTGATAATATGAAGATGTACTTACTAAAAAAAGTATTTTTTTCCACTGCTACAAGCCGTCACAATAATAGAAATGCAGTTACAAAAGACTTTTTGTGATAGCTATGTGACAATAAATAGGGGATTGCGATGTGGAAGTGACAAATACTTTTTTGCAACGGCAAACCAATAGTCACAAATTATTTGCGACCGCCTAACTACTTATAACGGCTACTATTTTGCGGTCACAAAAAACGAAGAAAAAAAAAGCCAAAAAATATTTTTTGGCGACCATCTTGTTACCGTCACAAATAGTTTTCAGTGACATTTTATAAATTGTACAATAATAGCTTTTCAATGACAAATATTTTGCTGTTGCAAATAATTAATTATTATTTTTTGATTAGCATAGAAAAAATTTCATTAAAACATAAAATTAAAGATATAAGAAGATGACATCTATCGAGAGAGATTCGGAAATTAAATAGTCTTCTTATAACAAAAATATCAATTACAAGCACCAACACCGAACAATTTAAAAAAAAAAAATATATATTAAATTTACAAATTAATTTGAATGTGTAATAAAAATATCAACTTATATTCAAATATTATATACAATAATTACATAATAATAAAGTAATAAATGTAAAGAGATATTTACTGATAAAAAAAAAAATGTAGAGAGATATTTATTTCAACTATGATGCAATTTTCCCCCTAGTTTTTATTGATGTGTAATCCTTTGATTTGATTATTATCAATAAAATCCTCCTTTTGCACAATAAAAAAAAAATGTAAAGAGATATATACAAAAATTCTAATGTTCATGCATATATATATATATATAAGTGTAAACTTTCATATATACAAAACAAATATCCATCAACCATACCTTTTATACAAAGTACTTAAAAGAAAAAAATGCAAAATATCAGTTTGGCTCTTAACATTGCCTACTTGATCATATCAACTACTTCCTCAGAAAACCTTACAAAAATGTAAATGTAGATCAATAAATAAGTTCTATTTATCAAGATTCAAGTGCAACACAATATATCATAAGGATTCAATTATGATAATTTTGGACTTAATTTAAAGTCTTATGGTAGAAAATTTTAGCTAAAATTGAGTAATATCATAGAATTCCTAACATTTCATCATCAATTCTAACAACAATCCCACAATGTCAGTCAATAAAAAAATTTGAAATACGAAACTATAAGAATTACAGACAACTAAGCATAACAAATATAATTTGTAGTTAATTTATAATTAAGTAGTTCTTGTGGAGCAAGCTCAACCAATTTTCCTTGACTATATATATTGTTGGCACTTTCTGACACATTAGTGACTCCAACAGAAAAACATGTAAAAAAAAAAAAGAAAAAATGATTACAAACTTAGAATCAACAAGAAAAAAATAAAAAAATAAAAAAATAGTTACTGAAAACCATGGAATATGAAAATGAAAGACATGAGTTCACACCAACATTCATTTTGAAGGTTTCATAGACATAATTTGAAGATAAGAACCATCAAATTTCAATTCTTGAATTTTTTAGTTTAAATATAAAAATGAAAGAAATGGAGTTATTTAAAGATTGTTTGTCTAGAATCATGAAATTTGTTAGCCAAACCAAAATTTATGGGGATAACAATCGTAAAATGAAAGAGTTATTGAAAATATTTTAATTAGTTTGTGATAGATTATAAGAGAGCTTGTATTGATGGGATGGTTTGAGCAAATGAGATTCACCCTCTTTTATAGACTTACAATGAATATTTTAAAACTTTAACAACGGAGGGAATTCTATATATTTATTCCCTCTTTTTAAATAAACTATTTGTACGAGTATGAAATAATCTTCTCGTATAATCCTATTGATTAAGTTTACATTCCTCCAAACGTCGTCGCTTTACTACCTGAAAACACAAGCGTGAGCTAGCCGACATGTGTGTGCCGGAAACCCCTCTGATGCCTAAGTCAGCAGATAGACAATAGCCAATAGACACAAAAGTTCTATATATTTGAGAATAAGAATTGTGATACATGTACATAAGTCCTGTCATGAGCTTTTGTAGATTTCGCTTGGCATAATCCTAACAGGACTCTAACTCTTCAATGCAGAGCCTTCCCAGGAATCATACTCCCAAGGATAATACCTATCCTGATGACACCCTTCTTACTACCAACCAAGTGAGATGGCTCAAACCTCCTTACCTCGACTCGATAGCAACTCAACCGAGCTAGCATGGCCTTGCCTTATGACAGAACCAGGACAGTATTGGACCAAGATAACCAGTTCGAAACCTCACCACCATCGTACCCCGGTCTTGCTTGGATTGAATATAACCACCTCGGTTCAAGCCTTGGGCCGAATACCCGTCCAGTCCATGACTGAGCTTACTCCATTCTCATTTTCACCCACAGCACGGCCTAATGACCAAGAGTGTGTACCTAGCTCGGTCCATTCGACAGATGGTCTTAGCTCGGCCTAATAAATTACCCTCTCAATTGCCCCTTAATTCCATCTGCAGTGCATGATTGGGATTAGTCTCCAGCCGAGCTAGATGTACAAGCCTCCAACCGAGCTCAATATTACCCAGGCTCCCAATTCGTTCGGTCCAGAAATGTCTTATCAGTTGCTCTGCACATCGCTCCACTATTCAGGCACGTTTGAAACGTTATTTATTCCTTTGGACACATAGCATGCCCTCACTAGTCAAGTACATCTGTGACAGCCGTCTTATACTATGAAATTTGAACAGTCCTGTCCATTTTGCCTCAACTATATAGCTTCACTTTTTTGAAAGGTCACTACTGTTCATCTTCCCTATTGCTAGCCCTCGTTCCTCTAAGCTCCCAATCTTTAACCCCTAATCTTCCTGTGCTCAAGATTGGGCCTACGCATCTCCTGCTTTCTTCAACACTGTTAGCGTTCGTCTCATTAGATTGGATTCGGATTTCATTCCCAAATCGGTAAGTTCTTCATCCTTGTAGCTATTTCTGCTTATTTCTAAGGATAGTGTCTCAGTTACCAAATATGTATTTATAAACACTAAGGTCCGAACCAATATAAAGAACCTCGAAACGCCATGAGTAAACCAGGAAACACACTGATTAGGACTAAGAACAAGTTTAGAACTGTGTTTTGTTGATCCCAAATTGTGCTACGACCGAACTAGGGAACTGTTTGCGACGATTAGGCTTGCACTCGACTGAACTAAAAATGAATTTGATAAAAAACTGAGCTATATGATCAATAATCGAGCTATAAACCTTAGCCAGTCCGGTTTCATGGCCGAACTGGGAATGGTCTATAACCTAGTTGTAGCCGAGCTAGGCTTATTTCGCTTTGTCTGTTTTGCTTAGCCCGGTTCATTAACTGGGCATAACCTTTGTTATTTCCACTTTGTAGACTTGACTAGGTTGGCCAGACACACCCTTGCACTTTGCCCCAAGGCGATTTTGCTCAACCGAGCCATCCAAAGTCACCTTAGCGCCGAGCTAGGCAGCCGTGTTCATTTTAACATAACAATCTTTTAAGTTAAATGGGTCAATACCGATTCCTGGTGAGCTCACCCGGTGCCATTTCCGAAGGGAATACAACATCCCTGACGACGTACATATTGAGCTAGCCACACCAGACACCACGCCTTGGGGCAAGCCGAGCTTCGTCCCTTTTAGCCTTATATCGATCGTAGAAGTCGGGCTTCGATTCCCTGTACAGCCCCTTATCTGCGAATTTCTTAGGCAAACCAGATTGTGCCCTACCCAACTATCCACAAACACTTATAGAATAATAAATGGTATCACCGAGCTAAACCATCGGCTCGGCTTCAACCTCAGATTGGCCGAGCTATTTTATCAATACTCGCTCGGCCAAAATGACGACAGTTGGGTGTACTATCTCAGAGTAAGAAGAGGCCGAGAAAAAATTATCAAAAACACACCAGACAAAGATTTAAACGATGATGATTTCCTCTGGGTTTCTGGCCATTTTGAAGATCAGGAAGCCTAGATACCGGGCTACAATATAAACTGGAATAAAGGAACAGCTGGTAAGAGCATCCCAGTTTGATTTCCTTTGCTATTTCAACAACCATTGTACTAACCCTTCGCGTTTTTTGTTTCTTTTACAGATTTGAACCAGCTTAAATCACATTACGCCTATGCCAATCAAGACGCCCTTCGTGTCGCATTTCGATACTGCCACCGAAATTGGACCGAGTTGCTGAGTTTCGAGCCGACCTATCGGTACAGTGGAAAGAGAAAAACTAAGGTTACTAACTTCCTTCTAGAATCCTCACCTGAACCGGACCCCAACCTGCTCCAAATCAACCTAATAACACTTACTAAAGAGCAAGACATGGCGAAAAGGCGAGCTGTCCGTGCCCTTATCACCGAACAGACTACGACCATGAATTAAGAGGCCCAGACCGAGCTACCTTCATTCGGTCAGGTGCGCGAGACTGTAGTTGCCCTTCCTTTCGCTAGAGCCTCGTCATCTCGGCCTAGTAAGAGGCCCCGTACTTCGAAAATCACCGAGGCTAGAGGATGAGGAAGAAACGAAGCAGCTTCAGGTTGCGCTCCCTCAACACTCCCCCGTTGAACACCATGCTACTACATCCCCTACTTCGGCGTGGACACCAGCTGTGTCCTTTAGGGGCCGAGCTGTGACTACGTCGAATTCTGTATGCGTTGAAAAAGACCACCTTCTGGCTTTCAATTTAGCCAAGAGTGTCTGTTTCCCAATCGACATGGAGCACCACGCCCACCTGACTGAGCTGAAGGCCATTCGGTCCGCTAACAAATCGCTTATTTTGGTAACCCTGAATTCTAGGCTTGTTTTATTTCCTTCTTGCCGCTCGGTTTGTAAAATTTTTGGGGTATGATGTGCAGGCTGTGCAAAAGAACCAAATTGCCCATCAACGCGTGCTGGAATTGCGAAAAACGACCAAGGCATTACAGATGGCAAAGCCAAGGAAGCTGAGCTAAAAGAGCTCCAAACAAAATTTTCCGAGCTGAGCGCCGACCGCGATCGCTTAGCCGAGCTTGTTAGTAATGTTGAAGAGGACAAGCAAAAAGATCTGGCCGAACGAAAGGATTACTACCTTCGGGAGCTTGCTAAATTGGAGAAGAAGAAAGATGTCGAGATAAAGGCACTTTGAAAGCAAATGGAAGATGCCGAAGAGCGCGACTTCAAAGAGAGTGAGGAGGTCTACGTCAAACAATACGAGGCCACAAAAGATATCTTCTTTAAGAGTGGTTGGAAAGCCGCGGTGGAGAAGCTCGGTCACGCACCGGACGTAGACATTTTTGTGAATCTCCCCCCCACACTACATACCGAGCTACATGGTGGACTACGCAAACGCAGTCCAACAAAAGCTTTTGCAAGAGGGGAAGGAGGAAGAGGAGACCCCTAATCCGGTAAATGCTCCACCTGCTAGCACGAATCTCAGTCGTCAGCCTTCTTTGCCTAGCTTGGTTGATATGGAACTTTTGACCAAACTACCCCACGAGGCAGTTGCTCAGACCGGCCTTCCCAGTGGTGATGTCCGGGTTGACCTGGACACTAATCTTGATGATTCATTTGCTTGACACATTCCCTATTGCGTTTTCCTTTTGTTTTGATGAAATGTAATTGGGCAACACACCCCGCCTTTTGTACTCAATAACTGATAAATGAAAGAGACTTTTCATTTTTAACGTCTATTTGTTCGGTTACATCACTTCTTCCACTTTGTAGTGTATCAGTTTGACTGCCTGCCCAGCCGATTTAGTTAGCTTGGTCATTCCTTATATTTGCCCTCCCTTTCGGTTGGGATAGTTATCTTGGTTGAAAACTACATGGGAAACTGCAACAACCTTTTTAACTGAGATGTGTGCCTTGATTCCTATCTCAGCTACGAGAGAATAGTTTTGACCGAGCTTGCTAACTTACTTGAGCCTATATCCTTATCTCGGCTGAAGAACGAACTAAGTGTTCGTCAAACCTGCCAGCTTTCCTGAGCCTAGATCCTTATCTCAGCTAAGGAAGAAAAATTTGTTGGTCAAACCTGCCAACCTTCTTAAGCCTAGATTCTTATCTCGGCTGAAGAACGAACTAATAGTTAGTCAAATCTGCCAACTTTCCTGAGCCTAGATCCTCATCTTGGCGAAGGAAGAAAAATTTGTTGGTCAAACTTGCCAACCTTTTTGAGCCTAGATCTTTATCTCGGCTGAAAAACGAACTAACAGTTGGTCAAACCTGCCAACTTTCCTGAGCTTAGATCCTCATCTCGGCTAAGGAAGAAACATTTGTTGGTCAAACCTGCCAACCTTCTTGAGCCTAGATCCTTATCTCGGCTGAAGAACGAACTAAGTGTTGGTCAAACCTGCCAACTTCTTTTAAGTGCCCCCCAGTTGGGCTAAGTGTACGAACAATTTTATACAAACACATGAGAAAATTTCTAACGAAAAAATGCCCACTTGTTTTATTGAAAAAGAAAAAATTACAAGTGTTTTAATAGAAAGCTAAAAATAACATACTTTGAGATTGGCCGTGTTCCATGACCTGGGAATAGTTTTGCAGTCTATGTCTTCTAAGTGATATGCCCATTTTCCTGCTAAATCAATCACTTTGTACGGTCCTTCCCAGTTAGGGCCTAACTTGCCATCTCCATGTACCAAAAGTGTTGCCTATTATTTTGCGCAGTACCCAATCTCTAATCTTGAATTGTCTTGGGTGCATTATTGTGTTGTATTTCCTGGATAACTCCTGTTGATATGAGGCAATGTGCACCAATGCCCTTTCTCTTCTTTCTTCTGTAAGGTCGAGTTCTAGGGTTATGGCATCTCCATTCAAGTCTGGATCAAAATTTTCGCTTCTGATAGTGGGGAGTCCCACTTTTAGTGGGATTACCACCTCCATGCCATAAGCTAAAAAAAAAGGTGTTTCGCCAGTCGATCGCCGAGGTGTAGCTTGGTAAGCCCATAAGACGTAGGGAAGTTCTTCAGCCCACTTGCCTTTTACTTTTTCCAGCCTCTTCTTTAGACTGTCTAGGACTACTTTGTTGGAAGCCTCAGCTTGGCCATTAGCTTGGGGGTATGCTGGCGTGGAGTTGTAGAATTCTATCTTGTATTCTTCGCAAAAGCCCCTGAAGATTTTGCCATCAAACTGAGTGCCGTTGTCGGATATTAATGCCTTGGGTATGCCAAACCGAGTTATGATGTTCTGCCAGACGAATTTTTTGATATCTTTTTCTTTTATAGAAGCGAGTGCTTCTGCCTCTATCCACTTTGTGAAATAGTATGTTGCCGCGAGAAAGAATTTTCTGTTGCCTGACGCAGTTGGGAGTGGTCTCACTATATCTAGGCCCCACATTGCAAAGGGCTATGAGCTGGTCAAAGGTAGGAGCTCCCTAGCTGGTTGATATATTTGATGTGCGAACTTCTGACATTTCTCACACTTCTTGATGTATTTCTCTGAATCTGTTTGCATGTATGGCCACTAATACCCTTGTGAAATTGTGCGATAGGCCAGCGATCTTCCCCCTTGGTGGCTTCCGCAAACACTTTCGTGTATTTCGAACAAAAATGCCTCGACCTTTCTGGGATGAACACACTTTAAATATGGTCTTGTGTAGGATTTTTTGTACAATGTAGTGATGGGGAGAGCCAAAACCTCTGTGACTTTGCTTTGATTTTGTTGACCTCTTTCTTTTCTTTAGGCAAGATGCCATCTTTTAAAAACACTATGATGGGATCCATCCACGAAGGGCCTAGCTTGGCGTAACATGCTTCGGCTGCTTCGGGTTCTTCAATACTTGGTCTTGGTAGGAAGTCAATCAACAATGAGTGTGGGGTAGACGTATCTGCCATTGATGCAAAATCGGCCAGCTCATCTGCTTTACTATTTTCCTCTCGACCGATTTGTTCTATCCGAACTACTTCAAACTTCATGATCTCCTTTCTGACCAACTCTTGATACTTAGCCATTCTATCATCCTTTGCTTCGTAGTCGCCCGAAATCTGGTTGACTACTAGTTGGGAGTCACTGTACACCATCAGCTCGGTGGACTTCATGCGAAGTGCTGATTTCAAACCCGCTAATAATGCTTCATACTCTGCCTTGTTATTGGATATTGGGAAGCCAAGGTTGACTGCCTGTTCAATTGTCAGGCCATCCAGTGAGATGAGGACTATACCTGGTCCTGCACCGTTCCTATTGGATACTCCGTCGATGAAGAGTTTCCATATCTCTTCGACGAATAGCTTCCAGCAAGTAGAGGGATCTGATGATGTCTTGGGATCAGGGGTGTTACTGATGCCTTTTTCCCGGTTAATGTCTGCCGTTGGGTTTTGATCTTCACTGTTTGACTGTCTCAAGACTTTACTTTTGGTGAGTCCTTGCTAGCAATGTTGCGACCTGTTCCTTCTTCCTTTTCTTCAGGGTTGAATGGCTTGCTATGCAGTTGAGCGTCCTGCTTTGGGGGCTGCGCTATTCCTGCGGCACTTTTCCCTTTCTTTCGGTTGCCTCGGTCAAGTCGATTGGCTAAACATGATGACTTCCTGGTGCAAATTTGGCCATGAAGTCTGCCAAAGCTTAGGCCTTTATTGCGATTCTTAGTTGAAACTTAATGTCGAACAGCCCCAACTCTACTGCCCATTTCAAGATTCGTCCAGAAAAATTCGTCATCTCAAACAAGGCTTTTAAGGGGAAGGCCGTTAAGACAATTACAGTGTGGGCATGGAAGTAGTGCGACAACTTTCTTGAGGCCATCATTAAAGCTAAGGCCAGCTTTTCCAACGTAGGTACCTTATTTCAGCGCCCAACAATGTCTTGCTCACATAAAAGATAGGTAGGTGTTGAATTCTCTCAGCTCTTACCAACACTGCACTAATCGCATGTTGGGAAACTACTAAGTACAAAAAGAGCTCCTCTCTTGGTATTGGGGTCACTGACAACTGAGGAGAGGTCATGTAGTCTTTCAAGCTTTCCAGGGCATGGTGGCACTTATCATTCCACTCAAATTTGGCCTTCAGTGCTTGGAAGAACAGTCGACACTTGTCTGACGACCGATTTATGAATCGGTTTAGCGCGGCTGCTAGGCCAGTGAGATGCTGCATCTCCTTGACTATGTTGGGTCTCTTAAGATCTTGGATGACTTTGATCTGAGAGGGATCAGCTTCTATACCTTGGTTGGTCACTAGAAAGCCCAGGAATTTGCCAAACCCCACGCCGAATGCGCACTTTGATGCGTTCAGTCGCAACTTGTGGGACTTCAAAATTTGAAACATATCAGCTAGGTCCTTGAGATGGTCCCCCTCATTTCTTCTTTTGACCACCATATCATCTATGTAAGCCTCTATTGTTCTGCCTAACAATGGTTCAAACATTTTAGTGATCATCTGTTGGAATGTTGCCCCTGCATTTTTTAGGCCAAAGGGTATGACCTTGTAGCAATATAATCCTTTGGGTGTTGTAAACGACGTGACCTCTTGATCCGATTCATACATAGCGATCTGACGGTAATTGCGATATGCATCAAGAAAGCTAAGTCGGTTATGCCCTGTTGTTAGGTGTACCAGTTGGTCTATTCGTGGTAGGGGAAAGCTGTCTTTTGGACATGCTTTATTTGACTGTCTTGTAATCCACACAAACACGCCATTTGCCATTCTTTTTTTGGTACCACTACAGTGTTAGAAATCTACCTGGGATAGTGTACTTCTCTGATGGCCCTTGCTTCTAGAAGGTTTCCCACTTCTTCTGCCATTATTTCTACGTAGTAGAGTGCCGATCGGCGAGTTCATTGTATAATTGGTCTGGCGGTTGGGTGGACATTGAGTTGATGGCAGAAGAAATTGAGGTCAATGCTAGGCATGTCATATGGTGTCCAGGCAAACACTTCGATGTTAGAGGTCAAGAATTCCATGATCTCTATTCTCTTGGTGCTGGACAGAGACGAGCTGAGCAAAAAGAACTTCTCTGGGTTTTTCTCATCTATCTTTACCTCTACCAAGTCTTCCACTGCTTTCTGTTTGGTTGCTTTGCCGACGTCTGCGAATAGCTCGTTGCTTTTTGGCTCTTCCACAATTTGTACAAACCCTTTTGCAACCCGGCTGCCGTTTACTGTAACGAAGCACTGTTTGGACATGATTTGGTCTCCTAAGACTTCTTCAATCACTCCGGTTTCGTTGGGGAACCGTAACACCTGATGGTAGGTTGATGCCACTGCTCGCATGGCATGCAACTATGCTTTTCCCAAGATTATGTTGTAAGTGGAAGGGACCTTCAATATCTAAAATTCAACCTGTTTCGTCATCGTTGCTGCCTTGACTGGCATAATTATGTTGCCCACCGGCCATTCTGGCATTGATTTGAAGCCGACTAAAGGAGACGCTGCGGGTGCCAAGTCTTTGTCCTCCAATTTTAGTTGCTTGAAGGTCTCGTAGTACATTATCTCGCAGGAGCTCCCTTGGTCAATTAGGATCCGCTTGATGTCGAAGTTCTTGACGCGCAAGGTAACCACCAGTGCGTCGTTGTGAGGGCATTGTTACCTTGCTAAGTCTTTGTCAGAAAAGGAGATGTCGTTCGTTGCCTCTGTTTTTTCCATTTTGACAGTAGGTTGTGCACTTAGTACCTTTCTCAAGTGCTTAGCCTTTTTGATAATCTCTCTGAGTTCACATACCCATTCAGGTTCGATGATCCCATGTATTATGTTGATTATGCCTTGGGGCAGACCATCGACCGGCATTCCATTCGGCCTATTGCGGTCCTGAGGGGCTGGCTATGTCCCCCTTTCAATATACTGGTCCAGGTGGCCTGCGACTACTAATTCCTCCAGATGTTGCCTCAATGGTGTGCAATTTTCAGTTCGGTGCCCCTTTTCATCATGGAAGGTGTAGCGGTACCTATCATTGAGCCCCTCTGCGCTTTTCCCAACTTGGCTGGCTGCCGAACGAAGGGTTCGTCGCGTATCTCGCTAAGAATCCGGTAGATAGGTTTATTGAATACCGTGGTGATGGCAGTGCGGACTCTCAACTTCCTTGCTTAGGGGTCCTGTCTGTTGGCTCGTCTGCCTCATCCATTTTTGCTCGGTTGTTCTTCCCGCCCGACCGTGTTCACTTTTGCCGCAGGTTTTTTGTCTGACATCGCTGTTATGCCATCTTTTGCTTTGGTGCGTGCGGCATCTTCTTCTACACGGATGTGCTGATGCACTCTTTCCATTAGGGCCTCCATTGTGAGGGGTGGCATCATCATTATTGAATCCCTCAATTTATTGCCAGCCGGTAAACCTCGTTTTACTGTGCGATAGCTAGGTTTGTGGGGCAATCTCCTATTTGATTAAAAGTCTCCCAATACCGGTTATTGTAAGACCTCAATGTTTCCTTCTCGCCCATGTCAATGGAGAGAAGCTGGTTAATCTCCATTGGTGTCTTGGTGTTCGTTCTGAATCTGGTCACAAATGTCTCTGCTAGTTGTGCACATGAAGCTATACTACCTTCTAGCAACCTTTCAAACCATGTTAGACTTAGGTCACCAAGGCTAGAAGGAAACATGATACACATTAGAGTCTTGTTTCATCGATATACGGCCATAACTTGGCAAAAGTGGCTCAAGTGCATGTAGGGGTCCGACTTCCCTTCATAAGTAGTGAATTTAGGCTAGTGGAAGCCTGAGGGTAATGGTGCATTCTCTATTGCCGGAACGAATGGTGATCTATGCAACCTAGCTAATGCTTTGTCTGTCGGTTCGTAGGCAAGGCGTGGGACTGGAATTCCAACCTCGACACTCCCACGTGTCCTAGGAGCCAACCGTTAGAGTGCAGAGACTCTGCGGGGGTCGCGAGCCTAAGTGTCTTCTCTCTTTCGAGCCCTTTCCTCCAGCACCGTCCGCAAGTCTGCCAATTTAGGCAACTCTGTGTGCCTAGATGTCGTTTGGTGCGAATGCGAGGGCCGATAACTGCTTCCCTCCGTATAAGACCTTTCAGTCCTCGTTCTCTCAGACTTGGAGTAACAAGTCCTGGAAGTCCTCGATTGTGTATCGCCTGTCCAGAGACTTCTACTTTCAGCTTGTGACGGTGTGACTTGCCTGTCACCATCTTCTGAGTGGTAAGAGCACGTGTTGCCTTTGCACTCCTCTTCTATTGCCATCCCTTCGCCTTTTATCTGGCACTTCATAGTCTCCATGTCGGCCGCTATTCTTCTTATTATTTCGTCTTGCTCCCTTATGCGGTCTTCCAAAGCCTGAGGATCCATCCTCCGCCTCTGTCTATCAGGGCTTTGAGAGCGGTGTGGACTTGAACCTTGTCTTTCTCGTGCTTCTCTTCATGGATTTCATCGATGGGGATCTAATTCCGCTATGGGTGGTACATAAGGCACGCCTTTGTGCCTTGCGCCCCTTTCCAGGGTCTGCCCATCAATAACAGAATGCGGTAAGTCTTCGTTATGCGCCATTGACATTGATTAAAGAAGAACTCAATCAAAAGGTTTGTTCTCTGTGATGTTTCCCACAGACAGCACCAATTGTACGAGCACGAAATAATCTTCTCGTATAATCCTGTTGATGAAGTTTATACTCTTCCAAACGTCGTCGCTTTACTACCTGAAAACACAAGCGTGAGCTAGCCAACGGGTGTGTGCTGGAAACCACTCCGTTGCCTAAGTCAGCAGATAGACAATAGACAATAGACACAAAAGCTTTGTGTATTTGAGAATAAGAATTGTGATACCTGTACATAAGTCCTGTCATGAGCTTTTGTAGATTCCGCCTGGCACAATCCTAACAAGACTCTAACTCTTCAATGCAGAGCCCTCTCAGGAATCATACTCCCAAGGATAATACCTATCCTGATGACACCTTTCTTACTACTGTAGACACCCCATTTTTGACCGTCCTCAAGACTTGGACGTCATCGTTTGAACACTCGATGATCATCCACGTTCGTGTTCGTTTTGAGTTCTCGGAGGTCTCGGCTACGCGCCTTGCCTCAAGATCTCTCAACTTATCTGTTTTGTGCTTGGTCATGGACGAAACACTTGTGTTTTTTGCTTTTGAGGGAAGAGGGTGGCTTTTTGGTCATTTTCTCAACCCACCGGCCAAGGTCTGAGGCCATCGGCCCCTTTTTCTTGCCATCGGCTAAGTGTGTTGGCCGATCGGCACTTTATTTGGTCGGTCGGCCACATTTTCTGGCCGAGGCCTTTTCTTTGCCTTTTTCAGGCATTGTGCATGTCAGCTGTGTCAGTTGGTGAGCACAGACCCTGCCCTCCATACACGTGTATGGAGGGATTTCATCCTTGTTTAGCTTCCCTTGGAAGCTTGGCAAAGTTGATTTTCTATAAAAGGAGGGCCTTCCCTCCCTTTCCAGAGGTTGAACCATCTGAGATACAAGTTAGATATAGCTCTCTCTCTATCTCTCTCTCTCTCTAGATTTGTGTGTGTGTTTGTGATCAAAAGTGTGTTTTGTTCTTACTATTGCACATAAACACCTACCATTACAGTATCCTTGGTTGCTGAGGCACTAGAAGAGTTGATTCTAGAGTTTTTGAGTTGGTTTTGATCAGAAGGAGGTGCTGGAGTGGTGTCCTTGAAGAGGTTCTTCAAGGGTGAGAAACTATCCTCTTTATTCCCCATTCTTGCATGAGCTTTTAGCCTATCTTGCATATTGTTTTTAAGCTTAGCTATAAACTGTAAAAATTTCTGTATTTTCATGCTTGAGATGTTTCATTAAGGTCACTTTTGTGTTGGGGGTTGTCTACCCCCCTTTAGGCCTTGTTTGGCATCATTTTGTGCCTCTTCCTTTTGGCTTTGAAACCTTTCTTGTTTCAACCTTCTCACCACTGAAATCCAGAGGATTTTCAGTGGTAGAGAAGTGGTTTTGAGGTCTTGTATAGGGGAGGGACACCTCCCCTCCCTTTGTGTCTCATTTACTTATGTTGTTGGCTTATAAGAGTAGCATGTTTAATTAGCATGTCTTGGTTCTATTTCAGCACTTCTTAGTGGCTTTTAGGACCTGCCTTAACTCTATTCCATGTTGGTTTGATGGCATCTTGCATGCTTCACATACTTGTAGAGTAATATTGCATGTTTGCATGACATGCATCTTGCATTTAGACCATCATGCTTGCATGTTTTGACTTAACTTTGAGAAGTTTTTAGCCTTGTTTTATCATGCTTAAGCTCTGTTTGGTGTTGTCTTGGTCATGTTTGCCATGCTTTGTATAGCCACCATGCATTCTAGCTTGTTAGCTTTGGGCGTGTAAGTCGTTAGTATGCTTTACTTGGGCCATTTCAGTGACTTGGCATCACTTGTCATGATATTTCAGTCCATGTTCTACGCTTGTATGCTTGCATTTGCCATCCTTTCAATGCTTTGAAGAGTTATTGTCTTATGCTCCATGTTTGGACCATTGTATATGCCTCAATGATTAGGTTTTTTGGGATGCCTTCTCATTGGGTTTTGGGGCTTATTTTGACATATTATAACTCTTATTTTATTGGCCTAATTCATGTCATGATTGGTTGTAGTAGGTGTAGTGCATTTGCCCTTTTGGGCCTTATATGCGTCTTGTTTTGTGCTCGCCTTCATAGCATGTTTCGGCCTCATTCCATGCATGTTCCAACCTTGTTTTGGTCTGCCCTAGGACTGTCTTAGGTCACTTTGGCCCTTTGGGGCTTGGTTGACATGGCCATGGAATGAGCTCCTTGACTAGCTTTGAGTATTAAACCCATTGGCATGCTATGCTTCACTTGTGTATATGATTTGGCATCATTCCTCACATGATTTCAGAGTTCATTGCATTGTCATGTTCTCATGTTTGTCCCATTTTGCTCATGCTTGAGGGTTGTGCATTGTTGCATAGTGTTTAGACCAATATGTGTACATGTTTGTTTCCCATGTTGGTGCCTTTTGGTTTAAGTCCATTTGAGCATGTTTGCATGCATGACATTTGCATGCTTGTATTGCATCATGTTTGCGTGTTTGGTATATTGCATGATGCTTAGCTAGTTGCATCACATAACATTGTTGCATACTTGACATATTCATGTTACATTAATTTGAATTGCATGCTTAGGTTGTATTGCATTTGACATGTTTGTTAACTTAGTCTTGTGTACATGCTTGAGTCACATTGCATTTTTGGCATGTTCATGTTGCATTGCATTACGTTTCCATGTTGCATTGTATTTGGCATACATGCATTGCATTGTGTTTGGTTTGGGGTGTCAAACCAAACATGAGGAGCGAGGGACGTTCGTACTTAAAGTGACGAAACGTCCCTCAATCCTTAGTTGCTGACGCTCTTGATTCAAGCATGATAGAGTTCTAGGCATTCATATGTTTGTTGCATTCATTCCACATTAATTTGCACACTTGGCGCCTTTGGCCATCATGCATTGAAATGCATGATTGGTGGCCCGAGGGTCAAGAGCCATACTCCCTTGAGTTCATAGCATGATAGGGAGAGTGACTGTGCACACATTGTCTTGAAAATGCCTTGCCATGCACTGTCTGTCCTCTGCTGCAGCAAAAACAGTTTTCTGCAGGAACAGATGGCCGGTCGGCCATCCTCAGAGCCGGCCGGCTATGCATTGTTGGCCGATAGCCTCACTTTTGGTCGATGACCATCCTTCCATGGCCGGTGGTCCTGCATCTTGGCCGGTGACCTCCCACAGTGCTCAGGGAGTGTTTTAGAAGCATCCCAAGGATTTTCACATTTTCTAGAAGTGCAAAACAGTGCAAATAGAGGCAACACGTGGCATGGCAACGGGTTTCCGAGCGAAGCGAATCGAACATGCATCATCCAATCATTTCGATGCGGGGCTGCGGCGGCCTCTTTAGTTTCATACTTAGATTGTTTTGTAATTAATTTGTTAATTAATTAAGGGTTTTGTAATATTTAATTAGCTAGGGTAGTTGATTAATTATTCGGTTTGTATTGACCCTCCGTCGAGAGGGCAATTTGTAATAAGTGTGCGTCCGTGTGTGAATGTCTTCCAACCCCACGTCTTTCTCCCTTTTATTTACCCGCTTTCAATGGTTAGTTTTAGGTCATGTTTCAATTAGCATACTCATGTCAACATGTTCGCATAACATTCATTCGTATTGCACGCACCAGGCTCGGCGCATCATACTAATTGCATAGTATTTCAAATTCTAACTTGAATACGTGTATCGAGTTGTCGCATTTCACATGCCATTATTAGATTAGTCGAGCCTATTCTAGTTGCATCTTGCATGCGTTGCATTAGCCATCTTAACATGGATTAGGATCATGCATGATTTCTAACTAGTTCCTTGTTTTGGCTCGGAGTACACTGTGAGTATTTATGCTTTAGCATCTTGCATGTGTGTAAGTGTTAATATGACAGAATGCTTGCCATGAGGCTAATTGCTTATGTGATATAACTGCCTGAATGCCTGTGGGTGAAGGTTGGTTTGCTTGAATTGGGATAATTCATCGAAATCCGTGATTTAGCCTACTTGCGAGTAGCAAAATTCAAATCCATTTCCAAACAAACGGGTATGCGATGCTTTATTCCAAGTTAGGCGATCTAGTCTATACTTGTTTTGCTGTGCGCGTCATGTAGTAAGGTTTAGCTAATTAATCGGGATAAGAACGCATGTGTGGTCAAAAACTCGATATCATGTTTAGTAGTGGCCGATCTTTGATCGGGCGAGCGGGGGTGCTCATTGCATGACCTTCCCCAATCGTACCCAAGTTCCTAAGCCGAGGCAACTTTGGTGATGACAGATACGTGGCCTTAGGCACGAGTTAGGGTTTCCTAAATTCCCCCCAAAATAAAATATTTAGGTGGCGACTCTGTATCTGGCAAAGCAGTCCATGTTTAGTACTTCTTTCTAAAAATCAGTTTTTCAAAACGATTTGCTAGATTTGGACTCTTTGGTGATTTATCGGCCTCGCATTGCACTTTGTGGGATTAGATTCAGAACCGTGACATTTGAGTCCGAACTATAGTAAGCCCAATGAACAAAACGAGAGTTTCTCCCGGGACGTTCGGGGACGTCTACAACTACCAACCAAGTGAGATGGCTCAAACTTTTTTACCTCGGCTCAGTAGCAACTCAATCAAGCTAGCATGGCCTTGTCCCGCGCCAGACAGAACCAAAACAGTATTGGACCAAGATAACGAGTTCAGAACCTCACCACCATCGTACCCCGGTCCTACTTGGATTAAATGTAACAACCTCGGTTCAAGACTTGGGCCGAATACCCGTCCAGTCCACGACCGGGCTTACTCCATTCTCATTTTCGCCCACAGTGCGGCCCAATGACCAAGAGTGTGTACCTAACTTGGTCTATTCGACAGATGGTCTTAGCTTGGCCTAATAAATTACCCTATCACTATTAGAGGACGTACAAAAATAATATCTACATGTTTAGAGTACAAGTCTCTACATTACTCCACATGACCCTAGAGAACTCTAGAAAGTTTGAAGAACCTCTAAATCCTTCAAGTGCTTGCTAGATGTTAAGTTTTTTAAATCCCGTTAAATACTGTTCACTGGATCCATAGAACCAGCCAATAATTGCAAAATATTTTCGTCTGCTAGCCCAACTTGAGTGCGTTCCACATCAAATCAGCAAAATGGGACCGGCTAGTAACTGCAAAATATTTTTAGGGTAAATTACACTGACACCCCTTGAGGTTTATGCTTATTACAATTCCCCCATCATCTTTTGGAAATTACATCTCCCCCCTGAGGTTTGAAGTTTCATTATAGATTCCCCTCCTCAGCAATTTAATTTTTTTAAATACCAATTTTGCCCTCATTAGGCAAATTACATTGACACCCCTCACATTTTAGAAATTACAATCCCTTCCCTAAGGTTTAAAGTAGCATTACCAATTACCCCATTGGTTAGTATTAGCTGGAAAAAAAAAATTCATTGAAAAAAAAATTCATTGGAAAAAAAATTATTTGAAAAAGAAATTAATTGAAAAAAAATTTTGTTAGTAAAATTTTTATGTAAAAACTAACGTAAACTCATTTTTGAATTTACGTTTTTTTCTCAAATTTATAAGCTGAGACAACCACTTATAAACCAAAAAAATTATCAAACAAGTTTTTATGACAGTTTTTAAAATTTTTGTAAATATAAATTGAAAACTAAAAACGAAATGGTTACCAAACAGGTTTCAGATGGTAAAAATGTCGTAAAATTAACAAATAATTAAATAAGTTATCAACGTAAGAAATGACTTATCAAAAGATTCTAAGGCTATGTATGGTTTGATTTTCAGATTTTTTTTTTAAAATTAAAAATTAATTTGGTTAAGAAATAAAAAATAAAAAATAATTATCATTTTAACTTTTGGGTAAGTTATATACATATGTATGGTTGTTTCAATTTAATTTGTAAAAAAATATTTCTAACCACTCGAAAGATAAAAATTGTATAAAAATGATAATTATTTTTTAATTTAAAAAAAAAATTCTAAAAATCAAACCACACATAGCCTAAGAATCTTTTGATAAGTCATTTATTACGTTGGTAATTTATTTAATTGTTTGTTAATTTTATGACATTATTACCATCTGAAACCTGTTTGGTAACCATTTCATTTTCAGTTTTAATTTATATTTACAAAATTTTTAAAAACTGTCATAAAAACTTGTTTGATAATTTTTTTTACTTTATAAATGGTTGTCTCAGTTTGTAAATTTGAGGAAAAAACGTAAATTCAAAAAATGAGCTTACGTTGGTTTTTAAATAGAAATTTAAAAATTTTACTAACAAATTTTTTTTTTTCAATTAATTTTTTTTTCCAATTGTTTTTTTTCCAACTATTAGTAACCGATGGGGTAATTGGTAATGTTACTTTAAACCTTAGGGAGGGGATTGTAATTTCTAAAATGTGAGGGGTGTCAATGTAATTTGCCTAATGAGGGCAAAATTAGTATTTAAAAAAATTAAATTGCTAAGAGAAGAATCTGTAATGAAATTTCAAATCTTAGGAGAGAAATGTAATTTTTAAAAGATGAGAAAGAAAATTGTAATAAACCTAAATCTCAGGGAGTATCAGTAATTTACCCGTATTTTTATCTACTAGTCGAACTTAAGTGCGTTCCACGTCAAATCTGCAAAGTGTTTGGACCAAGACTAATCTTGCAACGTATGAAATTTTGATCCACTGCCACAAAATATAGCTAAAGTTGTGTCATGCTGGGTAAAAAAAAAAATCACCACAACCACAGGTGAATCTCACTATTTAGGGCAAGTTTGAGAAGACTAAGGGGTTGTTTGGGGTGTCCTAAATAAGGTCAAGTTTGGCATGTTCAGGAAAAGTCAAAAAGTTAAAAAGTTATTCAAAAAGTTAAAAAGTTAACACTATTTACCAAAAGTCAACAATTACGGCTGCACAACTCTCAATCCTAATTTGTTGAGGGAAAAAATATGGATGTTTGTGTTAACTTTTTGACTTTTGATGAAAAAATGTATAATAAAAAATTTTAAAAATTGGTTTGTAGAGGAAAATTAGGATTGAGAGTTGTGCAGCCGTAATTGTTGACTTTGGTGAATAGTATTAACTTTTTAACTTTTTGAGTAACTTTTTGACTTTTTGACTTTTTTTACATATCTCAAACTTAGCCTAAATAAGTGTATTTTTTGATTTTTTTTTGTATTATGTATAAAAAAAGTAGAGAAGAGATGTTGATTGATGTGACTTAAAAAAGATAAAAAGATGAAATAAGTGCACTTTTTTAGTTTAGCCAAACTTGGCCTAAGCTATTCATGGATCTTATCAGTTTTATTTTAGAGTAATTTGAGAGCTAAACCGGTCTCGACTGTTTTACAAAAAAAATTAGAATTGCAGTTGAACTATTGAGCTTATTTAATGAGCTCATTATTAGATCATAAAAATCGATTTGGTTTAGAATTTTTATATAACAGGAGGTATAATATATATTTTATAATAATAAATAAAATAGCAACAAGAAGCATAACTAAGTATTTGAAATTGAATTTTTTAGTGACTCTTTGTTAATATATTTTTTTTTGTTGAGTAATTTTTTTTTTTAGAAAAAAAAACTTTAGACTTTTAGGTTTTACTAGAGTAGTCAAACCAAAAAATAAATAAATAAAAAAATTGAAAAAAGTCTGCTAAATACAAAGTTGGCTTTTTTGATTTTGTTGTCTTTCGTGAATTTTTTTTTTTTATTTCTCATTTTTTTTGTTTTATTTTTTAGATTCTTTTATATTAGATGAAGTGAAAAATTAAAATGAAAAAAAAAAATTGACATTTTTAAAATAAAAATAAAAATCACTAAACACAAAAATTCAAAAAAAAAAAAAAATGTGACTTTTTATTGATTGCCAAACGAGGTCTGAGTTGGTTGTTTGTCAATTTCCATTGTCAAGAGACTGGTGTTCCTACATTGTTCTTTTTAATTCCCCCTAAAAAAAGTTTAAAATAACAAACAAATATAAAACTATTTTTAGAACTACAACCAAAGTCTTAAAACTAAGAACCGGATCAACATTGCAATTTGAAAATTTTCATTGGTAAGTGATTGTTACCATTTGATATGATTCTTATATCCAATATACAAATATTTATTTGTAAAAAACGCACATCTATATTTTTAAATTTAAAGTGATTAATGGAGAAGGAGACCATAAGGTTTGATATTTTTAACAGGCTTGGCACTGCCTTGATAAAATTTCAAAACCAAGAAATATATTATTGAAATTAGAAGCAATCAAACAGAAATTGGGTTCCATTGAAAAAGAAAGTACAGTGACATACATAGATATTGATTATTGAATTAAAAGTTGAAAATTTCCATTAAAAAAAAGTTAAAAATTTTGGGTTTAGTATTTTTTATTAGCATAATTATATCAATCAAGCTCTTCGTGGCGACGCAATTTCAGAGCTTCCTTTCTTCTTCATTGTAAAAATGCCACTGATTAGTGGTATCAATGGCTTCTTCTTCTTCTTCTTGAGAGAAGGATGTCTTTCTAGCACCACTGCATCACCTTTTGGTGGTACCATGACTTGAGCTAACGATGGAGGATTCGCAAATGTCACGTACCTCTTCTTTTGAAACTCGAGTACTTCTCCACCTTCATTGCTTAATTTTCTTGTTTTGACACCGAATTCTTTTGAAAAACCATCGATTAAGTCCAGTCTTTGATCGCGGCCTCCATTGCTTGTTTTTCAAATTCCTCCCTTACCTTCAGCTGTTGAAGCTCGTGTTTGGTCCGTTCGAGCTCTTCTTGTAAGGAGGAGAGGCAAGTTGCCATTACCATAGTTTCTTCCTTTGCTTTTTGGAGGCTTTCCTTTGTCTCCTCTAGCTCTTCTGTAACACTTGGAAGTGTTGAAGTGTCATTCCCATTTTCACTTTCTATTTCATTCTGCATATAGGTGTTCATCCATAAGAAAAACTAATTAGCAGGACGAAAAATGAAATTTATGATCCAAATTTATTTTAGATGCATCAAGTCAATTTTGAATTCATATTATACACTTATTTTTTTCTTCTTTTTGTATATTTTATGTGTTTATAACTTTTCTCAAAATAATTACTATTATATATATAAATAAAATAGATAATATCATAGCAGCAATACTAAGGATACAAAAAATTATAATATGATTTTTTACCATCATTTTTCAAAAAAAATTTCACATAATATTTTTCAATATTTTTTTATATCTAAATTTCTTCATTATCCCAAACATTATCATGAAAATTGAGGTTATAGTTCTCATCTAATTACATTATGGGTGACTATGAATTGAACATTTGTTGGGATCAAACATTGTATCTATTAGTTCATAAAATAATAATAATAATAATAAATAAATAAATAAAAATTGTATCTACAGTTGAGTGCTTGCTTATGAATACTCCCAAAGAATTAATAACAAACACTGTTAGGCAAATAGCATGCATACATGCAGGTTGGTATCTCTTGAATGAAACCAAAGCAATTTATTCTCTCTATTAAAGTTTACAATTATTATATATATTGTAAATAATTATATCACAATAGTTTTATTATTTACCTATTACATACCTTTATTCCATCAAGTATTGTATAATTACACTGTCCTTTCGGAGACCTCCGATATAATTACACTAAACCCTTTAAAATTTTAATTTATACAATATTTATTTCATTTTGAATCTGTAGTTTATTAATGGCTTAATTACACTAATAGTCCCTATAGTTTGGGACTTGTGTCACTTTGGTCCCTGACTTTTCAATTGTGACACATTTGATCTTGAATTTTGAATCTTATTTCAAATAAGAACAATTGAAAATATCATTAGACTTTTCAAGGGTAAAATCGTCAATTTGATAAAATATAAACTAATTTGACAAAAATAAATGTCAAAAAAATATTTTTAATTTTTTAAAAATTATTTTTATCTACCAATGATAAAATTATGTAAAATTAATAAAAATTACATGATTAATTTTTAAAAATTAATTTTACATGATCATCATCCAAACACATAATAAAAATTAATTTGGTAAAAAAAATAAATAAATGTCTAAAAGATTTATCAATTTTACATAATTTTATTTTTAGTAGGTAGAAATAATTTTTAAAAATTCAAATATATTTGTTTGACATTTATTTTTGTCAAATTAGTTTATATTTTATCAAATTGACAATTTTATCCTTGAAAAATTTAATGATATCTTCAATTGTTCTTATTTGGAACAAGATTCAAAATTTAGGATCAAATGTGTCACAATTGAAAAGTCAGGGGCCAAAGTAATACAAACTCTAAACTATAGGGACTATTTGTATAATTTGCCCTTTATTAATTATGTGTATATATATTAATTTTAAGAACTAATTTGTCTCAAAATTTTCTGTTAGATTGTGTTTATATGATGTTGCCTGGAAACTCATAGTGGCCTATTTTCTCTCCTTCCTTAGGGGGCTCTGTTCATGGAGTTGTAATTGCTCACGATTCTGTTATATATATAAATTTTAATTGCTTAGTTATGAGCATTAGAAAGTGCAGGGTTGTTGGGCTGGAAAGCCGAACATGAGTTTCCATGAGTGTTTACATTACAGAATATACCACAGGCATACAAGTATATGTATGCCATTTTGTTTTGGGGAAATTACCCATAGGTCCCATGTGGAACATGTGGATACCATTTAATCTCATAACTTTTTGAGTACACCCAAAAGTCCTTTCCTCTCTCTCTCTGCTTTTTGCTTCCCTTCCTCTCTCGTTTTTTTTTTTCCTGCATTTTTCTCTCATCGTGTTTGTCATGAACGACGACCGGTGATCATGTCTTTCTCCATTGATCGGGGTTCACTGATAACCGCCAACCATCGAAATCAACTCGTGACTTCACTCTCATCGACGTCGAAGATAATATATTTCCGACGAAGAAGATGATATATTTCCGACGAATAAGATGAGTGAATCTACTTAGATCTGATGTAGATCTACTCAGATCTACATCAGATCTGAGTAGATCTAAACAAAAAATAGTTGCCGGAGTACAATCCTCTCTCTACATCCGCCTTTCTCCTTCGATCTCTTTTTTTTTTTTTCTCTGCTATACACTTCTATTTTTCTGTTCTAATGGAGAAAATTTTTGAATTATGAACAAGTAGTTTTCGAGTTTTAGTTACAGGCGGTGAAAACTGTAAAATTTTGCAGTTTCAAATTTTTTTGGTACTGGAATGAATCATGGTATAAAACTGTAAAATTTTACAGTTTCATAACATGTTTTTCAGTTTGATTAATAAGGATAAATGCTTAATAGATTTTTGTTTTGAAACTGTAACATTTTACAGTTTCAAAACTTACTTTTCAGTTTGATCACTATTTAGAGATTATTTGCTTGAACCTTACAAAAATTGAAAAATAACATATATTTTCCCATTGTTGCTGTTTTTTGTTGTTTCATTTTTTTCCTTTTAGTTTATCAATATTTAGCACATTTTGCTATGTTTTTTTTGCTATAATTTATCCATTTATTCTTTTTTTTTTCCGGCAATATTCTAGACATTCCGGTGAGTCTCCAGTGATGTTCTTAACGTCCAGTGAACGTTCTGAACATTCCGGCGACTTCCATTAACGTTCTTAACACTCCGGCGAACTTCTGGCGAAACACCGGCGACTTCCCGGTGATACTCCGGTGACTTCCCGGCGATGTTGAACATTCCGATGAGTCTCCGGCGACCGTTTGACGGAAGTCCTACGGTAGTAAGATGTGAACAGTGTCTGTAAATTTAAAAAAAAAAAAAAGAATTTTTTGGTAACAATTAAAAATGTATTTGACTAATTGGTGCAAGTGTTTTGTTTTGGGATTAGCTGGGTTTTGAACTTGGTACATGGGACTTATCAGTAAGTTCCCTTTTTGTTTTTTTGTTTTTTTGAAATATTAGTAGCACTAATCTAATTTATATGCTTCTGTTCATGGAAAAATTACAATGATGTGTTAATAATTGTTTTTAAATTATATTACAAGAAGGAATATACTGTTTACAATAATAATAGTGAGTTTTAATTTTGAAACTCTAAAAAGAATTTTAGTGATGTGCAAAGAGAAAAAAAAAACAAAAATATAAATATAAATACACATATCACATCACATATAAATCTCACTCCTTATCTAAAACTCTCTTTAAAATTTTAAAATTAAAACCCTCCATCTTTATTCATACTTTTTAAATAAACTTTGATTGTGTTGAGAGAGCGAGACTCTTCGGGTGTGTTTGTTTTGAAGGATTAGGGTGTGAGATTGGACTATTAGTCCCACCGGACTAATAGTCCATTGTTTGTTTCAATTTTTTTGCTTCAGACTAATAGTCCCCCCGGACTATTAGTCTCATATTTGTGAGACTATCCTATCCCATTGGGAGGGGGGGAGGGTGGGATTATTTCTATGGGATTGGTATCCCATGGGATTAGGCTCTGAAATGTCCATTTTACCCTTATGCTATTACTTAGCAAACAATTAGAAAAAGCGTAAAATAGTTTTTTGAACATTTATAAATTATTTTATTAGTGTTGTTAATTTAAAATTATATATTAAATAAAAAATTTAAATTATAAATTAAAAATTACGGCCTTATAAATTAATTTTTTTTAGTGTTGTTAAAAAATTAAATTTACATATTAAATAAAATTATTTTTTTAGTGTTGTTAATTTAAAATTATATATTAAATAAAAAATATAAATTATAAATTAAATTTATTTAAAAATAATAAATTATAAATTATGGCCTTATAAATTAAATTTTTTTAATGTTGTTGAAAATTTAATTTATATATTAAATAAAATTATTTTTTATTGTCGATAATTTAAAATTATATGTTAAATAAAAAATATAAATTATAAATTATAAATTTAATTTAATTGAAAATCATAAATTAAAAAATATGGCCTTATAAATTTAATTTTTTTATTGTTGTTAAATTATAAATTATAAATTATAGATTACGAATTTAAAATTATATATTAAATAAAAATTATAAATTACAAGGGTAAAATAGTCTTTTGAACATTTATCCTTATCCAGTTCGTCTAACTAAACATTGAATTCACTAAAAATAATTCAATCTAGACATCTAATCTCATAACTAAACAAACATAGGATACAAATTCAATCCAATCAAATAGTTCGGGGACAATGTATCCCACAACTAACAATCCAATATATTACAATCCTCCTTATTCAGTCCGTCCAAACAAACACACTCTTCTAGTACCATCACAAATTTCTTATTAAATGCTCAAATTTATCTAGACTCTTCTAAGACAATCGCAAATTCCTTTACTTATTAAATGCTCAAATTTATCTAGACTCGTCTAGTCCAATCACAAATTTCTTTACTAATGAAAGAAAATAATTGAGACCACTAATTAGTGGTAGCACTAATGATATGACAGTGAGCTCCACCCACTACCACAGTATTGGTATGCCTTATTTTATTTTTATTTTTTTTAAGTGTGTGCCAACTTATTAGTGGTACTTTAAAACACCACTTTTAGTAGTATGTATCATCGCCGACTTATTAAATGCTCAAATTTATCGAGACTTGTCTAGTCCAATCACAAATTCCTTTACTTATTAAATGCTCAAATTTATTTGAGGAGAAATACTATGTATTTCAAATAATTTATCAAATATTTTACCAAATCTCACACAATATGTGTGTGGGTTCCACACCCATGTAAAAGGTTTGCTAGAATATTTGATAGAATATTTGAAATCCCTAACATAACTCTTATTTGAGCCTATCTCAATCAACATGATATACTTACTCCAACGTATCTGCAATGCTATTATGTTATCCATAATAACTTCAACAATGATTCATCCCACTAATTTGGGAGCACTAATGGACCACTAATGAGATGGAAATTCAAAAAAAAAAAAACAAAACAAAACAAAACACAAGGGCAAAACATCCCATCACGTGGGACTCACATTACTTTAGAGCTATTAATATTCCTCTTTTTAGTGGTTTCACTCATTTTTGTAATAACTTATACCGGGATCCTTTAAGTTGTATTTGATTAGACGATTTGGGAAGAGATTTTTACAAAAAAAATAAATAAATAAATAAAATATAAATAAAATATACTTACATTTATCTAATTTCACACACTTTTTTCTTTTCATTTTTAAAATTCCTTATCAAATCTTCCGGGAGAGGCACAAAAATCATAACTTTTCTTATGATGTACAAGCACACATTAATATTTCTCTACAAAATTTGTTGCAAAAAGATGAAGATACCATTATCCAAACAATAATGATTCAAACCCCCACAAAACATCACCCTCACTCACTTGTGATTGGTCCAAGTAAGAAAGAAAAAGAAAAAGAAAACAATACAAACATATTATTGGTCCACATCACCATGGGAGTGGTGGAGGTCTCCACAAAAGGGGTCCCAAACATTTTCATTATCCAAATAACCTAAAAGATGTTTGTGTTTGTTGTTTTTACTTCTATACTCGTGCTACCTCTAGTATGTGAATAGAAATTAAGTGTAATAGTAACATCAAATTAATATTTTTTATTTTAATAATTGAGTCCCCGAAATTAAGCATAAGTTTGTAAAAACAAGTTTTTTTTTCAATTCCCAATGATATCATAAAGCAATAAACAACATCTTGACCCAATACCGGTCACTTCATCTCTAATCAAGAGGCATCTCACAATATGTATAAATCAACATATATTTCAACTTGCATCAATATTATGCACTAATCTTTTCAATGTTAACAATTTCCATATCATATTCAATCTCATGATATAAACCACACATTCAATATATAAATGTTATACTCTACTTCCATAAAAAGGCAAGTTCAGCTGTTAACATTAAACCCAAAACATTCTCAATGTTTTCCAACTTAAGACATATATATATAAAGTTCTTAAGTTCAACAATATTGTAAAAATCAAAATACAAGATTACAAATCAACAAACAAGTCTGGATATTTCTCACGGACTTCCAACTCACGTTCCCAAGTGGCCTCCTCCACTCCGTGATGCTTCCACAAAACCTTCACCAAAGGGATGGTTTTGCCTCGCAAAACTTGATCCCGCCTATCCAAGACTCGAACCGGTCTCTCCTCATATGAGACATCCTCATCAACAACTAAATCAGTCCAATCCAGTACATGTGACGAATCTGGCTCATACTTCCGAAGCATACTCACATGAAACACGTCATGAACTCCGGACAACTGCGGAGGCAAAGCTAAACGATAAGCAGCCTCGCCAATCCTCTCAAGAATCTCAAAAGGTCCAATAAACCGAGGGGACAACTTCCCGCTCTTCCCAAACCTCATTAAACCCCGCCTAGGTGATATCTTCAGAAAGACATGATCACCTACCTCAAACACCAAAGGTCTCCTCCTACGGTCGGCATAAGATTTCTGACGACTCTGGGCTGTAACAAGCCTCCTACGGATAAGCTCAACCTTCTCCGTCGTTTCCCTCACCAGCTCCGGACCCAACAAAGGTGCATCACCCACCTCGGCCCAACAAACTGGAGATCTACACGGTCGGCCATACAAGGCCTCAAACGGTGCCATACCAATACTAGACTGAAAACTGTTGTTGTAGGCAAACTCCACTAATGGTAAGTGCCTCTCCCACGACCCACTAAAGTCGAGAACACAACCCCGAAGCATATCCTCAAGGATCTGAATAGTACGCTCGGACTGCCCGTCAGTCTGAGGATGATAAGCCGTGCTAAGTCAACTTAGTGCCTAAAGCACTCTGCAAACTCTGCCACAACCTGGCAGTAAAACGAGGATCTCTATCTGAGACGATCGTCACTGGGACCCCGTGCAACCTCACTATGTCCCGGATATACAAGTCGGCAAGATGATCTACCGAATCTCTAACACGCATCGGAATGAAGTGCGCTGACTTCGTCAACCGGTCTACCACCACCCAAATGGCATCACTACCCCGCTGAGTCCTCGGAAGACCCACAACGAAGTCCATAGTGACATGCTCCCATTTCCACTCGGCAATAGGCAAGGGTTGCAACAAACCCGCTGGCCTCTGATGCTCGGCCTTCACTTGCTGACAAGTAAGGCACCTAGATACGAAAGCTGCCACATCTCTCTTCATACCCCGCCACCAGAACTGGCGACCCAAATCCCGATACATCTTAGTACCTCCCGGATGCACCGCAATGCGCGAATGATGAAACTCTCGGAGTACCTCCTCTCGGCAAGACTCCGGCACAAACAGACGGTCTCGGTATCTCACACTCAAGTCGGGATACACCGTCAAACCTTTCTCAACCTTCCCAGTGGAAATCTTCTCTCGGAGAGATTCTACCTCAAGATCACCCCTCTGAGCCTCTAACACTCGAGTCACAAGTGTAGGCTGTGCAACAACAGAAAATAAGGCCGCAGCCTCTACGGATTCGCCCAGATGCAAATCAAACTCCCCAACTGCACCCAATTCTCCCACTCCCGGATGGCTATACTAGCTAAGTCACCAACAGATTTCCTACTAAGGGCATCGGCCACAACATTGGCCTTCCCCGGATGATAGTGCAACTCGAAGTCATAATCCTCAATGAACTCCATCCACCTCCTCTGCCTCAAATTCAAGTCTTTCTGTGTAAACAGATATTTCAGACTCTTATGATCCGAGAATACCTCGAACCTCTCACCATAAAGATAATGCCTCCAAATCTTCAAGGCAAAAATCACAGCTACTAATTCTAAATCATGCGTAGGGTAATTCTTCTCGTGAATTTTCAACTGACGTGAGCCATAGGCAACCACTTTCCCCTCTTGCATCAACACACAACCCAGACCCTCTCGTGAGGCATCACAATAGACTGCATAACCCAACCCTCTCTCCGGAATAATCAAGACTGGAGCGGTGGTCAGTCTAACCTTCAACTCCTGAAACGACTTTTCACAAGTCTCACTCCATACAAATTTGACTCCCTTCCGAGTCAATCTAGTCAACGGTGAAGCTAACCTGGAGAAATCCTTCACAAACCGACGGTAATACCCAGCTAATCCCAGAAAACTGCGGATCTCAAACACACTCTTAGGCTGTGCCCAATCTTGCACTGCCTCAGTCTTGGATGTATCAACAGACACCCCTTCCCCAGAAACTACATGGCCTAAGAACTTCACCTCTTCTAGCCAAAACTCACACTTCCCAAACTTAGCATACAGCTTATGGGCTCTAAGTAACTCAAGCACCACTCTCAAGTGTTCCTCGTGCTCCTCCTCTGAAGGTGAATAAATCAAAATGTCGTCCACGAAGACGACCACAAAACGATCCAAGAATTCCCGGAAGATCCGGTTCATCAAATCCATAAACACTGCCGGTGCATTGGTGAGCCCAAACGGCATCACCAGAAACTCATAGTGGCCATACCGCGTACGGAATGCCGTCTTAGGAATATCCTCCTCCCTGACTCTCAACTGATGATAACCCGATCTCAAATCTATCTTAGAGAAACAACGGGAACCCTTCAACTGGTCAAACAAATCATCAATACGGGGCATAGGATACTTATTCTTAACTGTAGCCCGATTCAACTTACGGTAATCTATACACAACCTCAAAGCACCACCTTTCTTCTTAGCAAAGAGGGCCGGTGCTCCCCACGGTGAAACACTAGGACGGATATAGCCCTTATCTAGCAACTCCTGGAGTTGAATCTTCAACTCAACTAACTCGGCTGGGGCAAAACGGTAAGGTGCCATAGAAATCGGCGCCGTGCCGGGCACTAAATCAATGGAGAACTCAATCTCTCGCTGAGGTGGCAAACTAACAAGATCCTCGGGAAAAACGTCCGAATACTCACAAACCACCCTCGGCAACACAATCTGGGTCTCATCACCCTCACTAATCGAAAGACTAGCAAGTAGACCACTAAGCTCACTCCGCCCTCGCGGATCATACCCCGGTGGCAAAACACTACCAACCCGGTCCCCCAGAAAACGAAAACACTCCCCGTTCACGGTACAACAAGTGACCCTCTGACGGTAGCAATCAATAACTGCCCGGTATGACGATAACCAGTCCATACCCAAAATAACATCAAAGCCCTTCATGGGCATAACTACAAAAGAGAAAGGGATTCTATGATCATCGACCTCTATATCACAACCCCTAACACCTTGTTTCAAAATCAATTCACCCCCTAGAGGTGACACTACACAAATAGGAGACGCTAACTGTGCTAACTCCAACTCCAAAACAGATGCAAATGCAGCAGACACAAAGGAATGAGATGCACCCGTATCGATCAAAACACTAGCAACTGAATTGCAAAACAAGAAGGTACCTCTAACCACAGATGGAGCCGGTACTAGATCCTGCGCGGTAACAGCATACACGCGCCCAGACGACCTCTGATCAACCTGCTCACCCCTCGGAGCAGTAGACTGCTGCACAGACTGGGACGAAGAAGCCCCCTGATTGGCCCTCGAGGCCTGAACTGACTGAGCAGGCAGCTGACTCTGAGTCTGCCTCGAACCAGATGCACCAGATGTGCCACCCAACTGTGGGCAAAACCTCTTCATGTGCCCCGGCTGACCACACTGATAGCACGATAGTGGCTGACTTTGGCTCTGAGATCAAGCCGAAGAAGATGCTGCTCTCTGAACTCCTCCCCTCTGAGGACAAACTGGAGACTTGTGGCCCAGCTGGCCACACTTGAAGCAAGTGATGTCTCCCTGACTACCTTTCCCCGAACTAGCACTCGGCACTGGAAAAGTGGATCTAGAGAAGCTACCCTGAGGCTGCTGAGGAGTGAAACCTCTCTGCCTCCTGCCATCGCCCTGACCATCCTGACTCCTCTTGGAGCCTTTCTGCCTATCCCCCTCTTCCTGCATCATAGTCTCGGTATGGGCTGCTGCATCAACCAATCGCCCAAAATCCCTAATCATAGATCCGACAACTCTCATCATGAGGCCGCGCCTCAACTTCTTCTCGAACTCTATACACCGACGTTCCTCGGACGCCACTAACTCAGGTGCGAACCTGGACAAACTAGTAAATAAGGCCTCAAACTCAGCCACTGATGAACTATTCTGCTTCAGCTGGCAGAACTGATCTCTCAACGTCTCCTGAACAGCTGGAGACAGTACTTCTCCTGAAAAGCATTCACAAACGCCTCCCATGTACCTCCAACACGAGCCTTAATGAATTTCCACCACTGACCCGCATCCCCTTTCAGCTGGAAAGATGCCAAGGTCACCTTCAACCCCTCGTCTTCGATGCCAAGCATCTCAAACGTTTTCGTTATCTGTTCGAGCCATTCGTCTGCCTTAAGCGGCTCGCTAGGATCACCTACAAACACGTCCGGTTGAGACCGGAAAAACTCCCTCTTCAGAAAAGAAGGCCCTGCATCTGCAGCAACTACCGGGGCTGGAACTACCTGGGCTGGATTCGCAGCCCTCAGAATGTCAACTGACGCCTGAAATGCCCCTGCTATCTCTTGGGCCAAAGCGCCCATAAACGGCTGTCCTACTGGCTCGGCCACATTGGCCTGGCCAACACCCTCCTGAACTGCCGGAATCTCCTCCGGTATAGGCACTTCCTGCCTAGCCTGCCTACCGCGCCTACCGCGACCTCGTCCTCGTCCTCGTCCTGACATCCTATTAAAGGAAACAAAAACGTTAGCACATTAATAAATGTGCCGAAGCTAAACACTCACGTCCTAATGCATTGGACAACAATAAATCACACCACGTAAGCACATAATCACATAAGCACCTACGAATTTCATTCCTGGATAATGATAGTCCCAAAGGGTTACTATAGTTCCGGTTGGAAGCAGCATTGATCAAGTGCCTTTCCAACAAGACTACTAGAAACTCAAGGATCCAATCAATATCTAGAAACTACATTCCATACCCACATAATCACATAAACATGTTATCATATAAGCATGTAATTCTTACACTAAGTCTCTATCAAACGAGACGAACCCATTGTGATACTAATCACTTCCCACGTACCCAAAGTATTCAAACCCGGTACGCTCTGATACCAAGTTGTAACGCCCTCAAAAAAAAACCCATAATAGATAATATAAACATGCATTATTATATTAAAACAATAATATAAATCCATCCATCAGAGTAATATGAAATAAACATCAGAATAAATGCCCTACGGGCTTACATCTTGCCAAGCCAACACTTGGACACAATTCACTGAGTTCTAACTCAAAAACAGATAAAGCCCTAGGCTTGAAAGATTACATTGTTCAAATAAAACAAATAGAAATAAGACAAGTCTTCAAATTCAGTTCCTCACAAGCTAAGTCCTTGGAGGGAGTGAACCACCTGAACCTGAAAATAAAGTTCCCATATAGGGTGAGCCACAGCCCAGTAGAGAAATACTAAACCAAGCATAAGAATTAACTAAAGTATTAGCATCTGATACATGGTTAACACACTATAATCAAGTTACAATATTCATGACACGAATGTCTACACTGCCTATGACACATTGTCTATGGCACATTTTACTTTCCACTTATGGCTTAGAACCTGGCCAAATAACTCAACAGGGTTTCATCTTTTATTACCATTACTTCCAATTCAACAGGAATAACAATTCAAGTTAGACCTAATCATAACAAATACACATGTTGGTATTGTATCAATCATAATCAATTCACTTCCATACTTCCCAACTGATACACATTTTAGTGATGTATCATATCAACAATAAATAGACATATATCTATTAATCAATAAGCACACATAAGAGTGATGCTACTGGAGTCCATCCCCTATCTTCTCCCAATAAATCCGGTTTAGAGGTCCATCCCCTATCTTCCCCTAAACCGTGGAGTTCATCCCCTATCTCCTCCAAAACCAAATGCATATGCAATGAAACACACAATTGCCATATACAACACATAATTAATACACAAATGTTCTGTATTAACTCAACGGTCAAACAATTGACCCAATTTCAGTTATACCTAAGCCGCATGCAAGGTCTACAACAATCAATGGCTATCCTCCACCGATAGCCCAAAACAGTTATTTCTAAACAGGAAATAAATATATCAATGAATGTAAATTTAACATTCCCAATTCCATAAATTTAAACCAAATTCCACATTATTCCTTTAAATTAATTATACAAATTAATCTAAACCAAAACCCTAAGGTTTCTCCCAAAATTACCAAACTACCCCCACATACCAAAATTACCAAACTACCCCCCACATACCAAAATACTAACACTTAAGATTAAAGCGTATAAATGGAGTAGGAAATCCCTACCTCGAATATATAACTCAGAAAGAAGAAGAAGGAGATGATGCCCAAACTTCAAAGTGCTCCAAACCACGAATTTCTCAGATTAAATGAAAGCCCTCACTCCCCTCTATCTTATTTGTAAAGCAACTAGGGCAAAAACCCACCCTAACTAGATCAAACCTAGGAGGGAAGGTGTTTAGAGAAGAAGAAAAGTCGGACTTTAGGGTTTTAGATCAAAAAGGGGCTGAAAAACTGTTTTAAAATACGCTGCTGCGTATTTATACCTGACAGGCTCGCTCGAGCGAAGACCTGGTCGCTCGAGCGACCAGACACAGAAAATCATCGCTCGAGCGAAGAAAAGCTCGCTCGAGCCAGAAACTCGATGCTTCAGGTCTGCAACCCAGAAGCTCGCTCGAGCGAAGGAAATCTCGCTCGAGCGAAGAACTCGAAAACATACACCTCGCTCGCTCGAGCGAAGGAAGCTCGCTCGAGCCAAGAAACACATCTCTCAGGTCCTAAGCCCAGACGCAGACTCTCGCTCGAGCGACCAAACCCTGGCTCGAGCGAAGAACAAAACAACTGCTCGCTCGAGCGACCAACTCCTCGCTCGAGCGAAGGTCCAAAACTTTGGACAGCAACACTTGGTTTCTAAACCCAACCAACCTGTAATCAACCTGCCCAAAACATCCTATAACTCACAACTGAAGAATTAAAGGACAACAACAACAATAGTACAACAATGGAATCTACGGAACATAAGTCCGGATAAAATAATCAAAAGGGAAAAGACCGGGGTCGCTATAACCCTCTTGCGGATCCATAGACGTTCCAAAATATAGAAGAAAAAAAAATTACAAGTTGTAGTTTGCATTCCCAACATGGGTTGATCAACTCTATCATATATAGCACTTTTTTACATCTTCAAGTACCACATATCATACTGTGGCCATGTGATTACCCAAAGATGAAATAGGTGACAATACCATGTGAATGGTAGTACATTCCCCAAGTTTGTACAATTTCTAGTCTGACTGCTTCCATATAACTGAGCAACCAAGTTTCATTCGATTTTGATTCACGTGAGACACATACTTAAAATTATTAAGTAAAGACATCTAAATAAATAAATACATTGAACAAAAATTTGGAATTAATAACTCAAAATGGAGATATAAGTAACTAAAAAACTACCACCAGAAATTACTAAAGTACAAATAAATACAGAACTAGAAAAAAATAATAATAATGTGATTTTTACAAATAAATACATTCCAGTGAACATTGCATAAAATTGACTTATTATATGGTGTAGACACGCTCTGTTAAAATTGTTAGAGGTGTTACATGCAATCTGATTTTTACAAAGAAATATGGATATCTTATTTCTTCATTGATGTCTTTCACTGCTTATAGAAATGAACATCTGCAGATAACTTTTTATAAATATGATTTGATGATTAAATCTACTCATCTCATTCTTGTAAGATGCATGCATATCTTCTATAGTTGCTTTTCTGAAGTGCTTCATATTTCTAAACCTATTTGTGCATTTGGTTGATTAAGAGTAGCTTTCCATACCTAGTTTTCTCTTTCTCATTTGAAAGAATTATATTTTCAATACACAATTTTATGTACAATATCATCCCTTGTGTTGTGGAACTTTTTATTGTTTTACAATAATGTCTAAGTTTATATCAATCTGTTGTGGTTGAAAGATACATATGTAAATACTTTTTCGATGCATCTACATCTACCTGGGTGATGCAGGTAATGCGGGGCAAGGTTTTACTCCACATATTATTTTTGTACCTGCTAGAGAAGTATGCTTACACATCTTTAAATTTAATATTGTCATAAAAAAATTGTCATTTATATAGAATTAATTGTTATTGTCACTATGCTTGCAAATCTTAAGCACTGCAGTGGTTTACTGCAACTCTTTATACACAACCTTTAAAGGAAAAAAAAACTTACGAAAAGAGAGATGTGGAAGTCTGCTACGTTCTAGAATTTTTATTGTTACATTATCTTTTTGGAAATTAAGCCTTATTGTAATTTTATTGCCATCTTTTAGAATTTATAAGCCTTAATAAATTACAACGAAATATATATGCCATATATAAATCGACCACAAAATTACAACATAAATAAATAAATACAGAGATACTATTTACGAAGTAAATAGAACCACAAACCAATCAATTCATACAAAATTTTCAATAAATAAACCTTTTACGGAGCACGAAAAATAAATAATTATACAAAAAAAAAAAATTTACCTGCAAACAAAAACAAAGTTGAACCTATGTTTTCACTACATAGGGCCTGAACAAAAAACAAAACGTACATGATGCAGCAAGCATAGATTCCATGGTCATGACAATTTTGCATAACACCCATATGATACAACAGTGTCATCTTGTGGCTTGTACACTCCCAGACAGTACCCAAGTCCTGAACAATGGGTGAAAACCTAACTACTGCACTCAACAATTATAAATAAACACCCAAAAAGAAAATTTGTTATACAAAACAATCAACAAAAACAACAACTGAAAATAAACTACAGTCCCATGGCAATAAATACTAAATGACAATCCAAGCACAGACGCTTAGTCCAAGTCAACAACACCATCACTACCGAACAGCTGTGTCCCCCATTCACAATCCTTGTAACATTGGCCAGCGTGCAGGCACGCTTCTCTGTCAACCAGTTCACAATGTAATCCACAGGGAGGGCCATGATGATGTCCCGATTATTGGGTGAATCCATTAAGCCGTATGCGAATGAGAACAACTTACCACCGAGCTCCAATCCAGGCGTGCGCATAAGCCTTGCAAGACAGTCCCCCACAGTGTTCTCACCCTTTCCAGTGACAACATATTGCGTAATTTTTAGCTCCCGGCTTTGTTTGCTAACTGCTGCCACAAGGTTGTGCATGCTACTAACGACAGTACCAGGTGTTGGCCGTTTGCGACGTTTTGCATTGGCTGATTCGTCGGTAGCTAATTGCGGGGGAGCATCGTCGAAAAGGGAATTCTCCACCACGTTCTCCCCGATAGTGTCATGGCCCGGCTGTGGTGGTATGCCAACGCTGAGAGGTCTCATCTTGCTGTCCTCATTGGCATTGGCCACGACAGTAGCATCATCGCGCACTTTAGTTGGAGTCCATGCATGTTTTCCAATCGCAGCTGCATCAGAGTACACCCACTCCATGAGGTCCAAATGCTCGAGAGGCTTGGTCTTGAACTTAGCACATCGGTTGTTCATCTAAGATAGAAGAAAACACATATATAAGTAAAGGTAGAAATGTATTTGCTGGCCTGAAAGTATACCACCAATGACAGTAAAAGCAAATAACACTTAATTACGTAATTAAAAATGTGCACCAACCAATTGTACCGTTTTACTTTAACAGATTAAATGTTATAATTATAAAATAATAAATGTAAGCATAAAATTAAGTGTATACATGACAAGTTGTGCGATGCCCAAAATATAATAAGAAAAAAATATCTCAACAACTAATGAAAACGTTACAAACAATATTTGTAAACGTGCCACAATTAGCTCGTTGGATAACATTAGTATATTAAAGAAATGCTTTGATTTGTAAAAGTAGTAACGTAAACAACATATGGCACCACAAATCACAAATACTGGTACAAGAGTAATGGGAATAATAAATGGTTGCACTACATACCGTTTGCATTTTGGCCCACCAATGGTCAGGTGCAGTGAACAAGCCCGTCTCATGGTCATACCCAAGCCCTGTCAAGCCGTGGCTGGCATTCTCCAACTTCTTCCACGCTACCCAATCTTTCTTCAAGTTGTCAAATTTGTTTTTCATTTGTTTGGCCGAATGTAGCAGTCCAGTTTTGTCCAAAAATTGGTTCGCAACGTTCTTATACCCAGTCATTAACAATCCGCACGGCTGTCGATTACCAACTTCCATTTCAGTAATGACGAGTTGAAGAAACAGCTTTGTCGAATTGGCATTTGTGGACTGGTTGTTATTGGGTTACTGTGACAGCCTTACCTCGAGTCTTGGAAGGGGTGCGGGGTGATGAACAGTAGCTTGCCATGAGCAGTGCGCTTGGTGTAGTAGGAGTTCGGAGAAATGCAATCCTGCTTGTAAATTTAATGAATTATCAGCTTTAAAGAAAGTAGAGTACATATTTTTTTCATGTCCTAACATGAAATCGAAGTCGATAGACAATTACTGAAGTTATACAACAACTCATAGTACAAAACGCTAAAAGACACAGACGGTTTCTATAACACGTTAGGGAAACATTATGTAAAAAAGTACGAACACATAACTGACAACAAGTACATAGGTGATACAAAAAGAAACTATGGGTGTAACAACATTCATGACAATGCATCACATATGAAACAACAACACCAAAACAACGATGCACAAAACACTGACGACAGTCCTAAACGTACGTAGGCTCTGATCTATGTGAACAACGTTCACCCGTAACCCCATATCGACAACATTATGTGGGTGGTCAGTAGCGAATCTGGCATTGCGAAACTCATCACACCAACCAATCCACACAACACATCGCTGCCGTACAAAAGTGAAATAGATAGTTAGTATGCATGCTATGCGACACAATGACATGACTAACTACATAAGAGAGGGGCAACACAAATGCACTGTACGACTAGGGCAAATGTAGTACACACGACCAAGGTTTTTGGTAGATCTGGATATCTTGACAATGCAATGTCCAAAGCCACGTGCACACATCCTCGGCGGCCATGATGAAGTGGTAGTTGACATGGCGGACGCTATCTCTATAATCCTTTTATTTTTTTGGACATGTTATAAATTGAGCTAATATGATGTAGTGTGAAGAATGAAAGAGTATAAGTGAAAGAATTAAAACTATATGAACAATGTCAATACAAATCCCTGAATCTCATGTATTGGACATATATGTTTTTTTAATGACATAAATGTAATATAGGTTGAACAAATTAGATTCGTGTTTGGCTTCATTAGTTCATGAGTAGGGTATGTTTTTTTTTTTTTGGCTCTTTGTCAAACTAATGTTGAGCTACAAAAGAGGCTGAATGTATCTTTTATATAGTTGTTGTATCAGTCAGCTCCATTTCAAGCTGCAAAGCTCTTTGTCTACCAACCATGGGTTGATCAATGCCTCACTGTTGCAAAATGTCTTTGCTAAAAAATATTCTCCATATTCTGTTGGTAACTCCAATTTTGCCACCCTCATTTCCTATGTTTTATGCATGCATAATATATAGATATATATATATATATATATATATATATATCGTCGCACGGGAGTTTTTAGCCAAATTATTTTGCTCTCTTCAAATATTCAGTTATAAAATTCAATGTTGCAAATTCTATATGCGTCAATTATTGTGTGTTTGTTTTTAACTAGAAGGACATGAGAATCGTGCATAAAAAAATCTGTAGTCGCACATATTTGCATAGTAACCAATGGACAATATACATTATAAACAGATAAATTGTATATGAAACCAATAGAAATATATATGACAAGTCTTGATTTTGTCATTTTTAAAAATAAAAAAAAAATTATAACAGAAGGATTTTTTGAACAGAAGCATCCAGCCTTTGTGCAACCTCTTTTTTGTTAAAATTATTTGTACAGTGGTCGATACAAAGTCGACAGTAGCAACACTGAGCGAACTCTGTAGCGGAACAGACATTGGTGTCGTCATTGGTGTCGTTTGTCTATGTTTATAGAATACCGACACCCAAACATTAGAAATACGACATCACAGAGGGTTGCAAACAAAACGCTGAGGATTTCTAAACTTACCTGATCCTAGAGGGTTGTATATATATATATCCCTAGTTTTTTTTAACTAATTTTCCATGCACATTGTTCAACACATTCTTGCAAACAGACTACAACGGAAAAGGGTTTCTAGGCTTACCTGATCCTGCAGATCTGGCGACAGTAAGTATGTGGACGACGATTCCGGAGGCAACGTCGACCGACGAGGGCTACGTAGTGCGTTGTTGGAGGGAGTTGCAGAGTAGGATAACGGCGAGAGGAGGAAAGCATAGCAGTGGGGATGGGGAGAGAACGAGATAATGTTTTTCCCTAGGCCCCAATTTCTTAAGATGGAGGGTAGTTACATAATTTCACAGGGCAGTGTTTTTATCACTTCCCAAATGATAATTTTGCGTTTTCGGCTGCCTCTGCGTTTTTTCACATCCAACAAAATGTTGCTTTTTACTAATCTTCCCAAAACGGCATATAGTTTACTATTGCAATGTGATATTTTTTGGGAAATATTTTATGTCAGTGTACAAGTGAAAAAATAATTACAAATAAATGATAAAATTTGTAAATATTAATAATTAAAAATATAATTTTTTTCATAAATATTTAATAATTTTCTAAAATTACCCCACTATGGGTAATTTCTTCAATTTTTATTAGGTTTGGTTTGGGATAACATACAAAAGTCAAAAAATTATTAAAAAAAAAAATTCAAAATGCCCATACTATTTAGGAGAAACTTGTGGGGGAAGTCTTTTGCCCTTTGAATTCAATTATTCAAAAGTCAAAAAGTTAAAAGTTAAAAGTTAAAAGTCAAAAAGTCAATAAGGGTAGAATAATCATTTCGATTTTACTACAATATTTTATTATAAATCTTTTCGTTAAAAGTCAAGAATTTATTTCAAACACACATATTTTTTTTCTATATTTTTTTAGTCAAAAATTTAAAAAGTACACCTATATAGTACATCCCAAACAACCTCTTATTAGTAATATCACTAGTATATCTAATATTTATTTTATCACACCATTGCTTAATACTCCGAATAATGAAAGATTTATTTATTTATTTGTTTTTAATTAGTAAATTAAAATACTAATAAATATGTCAATAAATGTGAAAATATGGGGAGTCTCTGAGATAACTGCTCCGACACATGGAATTCTTTTTTGGAGTCGAAATTAGCTTTTCAAAAATACTGGGACCCCAAAATTAGAGATCGTCATTACTTTTAAAAGTTATAGGGATGGTAATTTTTTGGGACCCCAAAATTAGAGATCTTCATTACTTTTAAAAGTTATAGGGATGGTAATTTTTTGGGACCCCAAAATTAGAGATCTTCATTACTTTTAAAAGGTACTAGTATATCACTCGTGTTATGTATGGATTGTGTTTATAATTATCTATATATGTGAATTGTGATTTTTAAATATCTTCTTTTTTTCTTTTTCTTTTTTTAAAATGCCTTCTTTTTTTTTCTTTTTTTATATTATATTAAAGTTTAATATTTTGATAATAATCATATGTGTTAGACTTTTCAAGGAATTAAATGTCTTTTTTTATTATATTATATTAAAGTTTAATATTTTAATAATAATCATATGTGTTAGATTTTTTTTAAAAAATTTTTATGCTTGTTCTTAATGCATTAAAGTGTTATTATGAGAGATAATAATCATATGTGTTGGGGCTTTTTAAGGAATTCATATGTGTTGGATTTCAAAGAATTTTTTTTTTATGTTTGTTCTTAATGCATTAAAGTGCTATTATGAGGGTAAAATTTGGGAGTTAGGAAAAGTTAATAAATGCTAAAGTTTTTTTTTTTTAATCAAAAAATCAGGAAATTTAGATTGGGAGATTGGAGCTCCCACAAGACTTGGAGTTAAAAACTCCCTTTTGCTTAATATATAGTATAGATAGATATAGATATACTAGCATATCACATGTGCTATGCACGGATTGTGTTTACAATTATCTATATATATGAATTGTTATTTTTAAAATATATATATATATATATATATATATTAATTATCTATCTTCTTTTTTTCCTTTTTTATATTATATTAAAGTTTAATATTTTGATAATAATCATATGTGTTGGACTTTTCAAAAATTTTTTTATGCTTGTTCTTAATGCATTAAAGTGTTATTATGAGGGATAATAATCATATTTGTTGGGACTTTTTAAGGAATTCATATGTGTTAAATTTCAAAGAATTTTTTTTATGCTTGTTCTTAATGCATTAAAGTGTTATTATGAGGGCAAGACTTGGGAGTTCAGAGAAGTTAATAAATGCTAAGATTTTTTTTTTTAAATCAAAAAATCAAGAAATTTAGATTGGGAGATTGGAGTTCCCACAAAGCTTGGGGCTAAAAACCCTCTTTTGCTTAATATATAGTATAGATTCAGTAAATAAATCATTTAATTTTTTTAACTTACTCTATACCTTGAAGATTTTAAAAAATATAATCAATTTCATAATTTTGAATAATTATGTTGAACTCTCCAAAATTTTAGGATTGGATTTTCCTCATATTTTTACTAACATATCACCCGTGCTATGCACGGATTGTGTTTACAATTATTATCTATATATGTGAATTGGTATTTTTAAATGTCTTTTTTTTTTTTTTTTAAATGTCTTCTTTTTTTCCTTTTTTATATTATATTAAAGTTTAACATTTTGATAATAATTATATGTGTTAGACTTTTCAATGAATTAAATGTCTTTTTTTATTATTATTATATTATATTAAAGTTTAATATTTTGATAATAATCATATGTGTTGAACTTTTCAAGAAATTTTTTTATGTTTGTTCTTAATGCATTAAAGTGTTATTATGAGGTATAATAATCATATGTGTTGAGACTTTTCAAGGAATTCATAAGTGTTGGATTTCAAAGAATTTTTTTTATACTTATTCTTAATGCATTAAAGTGTTATTATGAGGGTAAGACTTGGGAGTTGGGAGAAGTTAATAAATGCTAAGGTTTTTTTTTATTTAAATCAAAAAATAAGAAAATTTAGATTGGGATATTCTTGGTTAATTATGAAACATAAATCTTTTATTTTTTAACAAATTACAAATATACCATAAAATTTATTTAAAATATGAATTGGTTATATAATAGTAGAAATTACAACTATCGTTTGTGATAAATTTTAATTTAATACAATACACAAGGAAAAGAAAGAAAGAAAAAAAAAACTATTCTCCTATGCAATAATAAATTATCAAAATTGTTTATTGAAAAATATTTCTCATATCATTAAAAAATTATTAATTGACTTAATAATTTATTTATTAACAAAATGGTTAACTAAAATCTTTTTTAATATCATTAAAAATTATTAATTTACTTAATGATTTACTTATTAATAAAATTGATCAGTTGTTGTGAGAGTATGATTTATGTATTAATAAAATTAGTCATTTTTATGTATGTATTTTCTTCTGCTTCTTTATTAGTTTAATAAAATTAGTCATTTGTATATGTATGTATTTTCTTCTGCTTCTTTATTAGTTTAGTGACTTATCTTAGTATTTTTTTTAGATGAGAGAATTATCTTAGTATTTGTCTTATATTTATCTATTGAAAACAACTACACATTGTAATTTTTTTTTTTTATGATTTCGGAATAAATATTTAAAACTCATAAATTCACCCAAAATGATATGATAATAAAATTGGAGTCAACATTATTGGTTGTATAACGAATCAAAAAATCATACATATCATAACACATAATTCTCTCATATATCTAAATGTCTTCTTTTTTTCCTTTTTTATATTATATTAAAGTTTAATATTTTGATAATAATCATATGTGTTAGAATTTTCAAAGAATTAAATGTCTTTTTTTATATTATATTATATTAAAGTTTAATATTTTGATATAATCATGTGTTGGACTTTTTAAGAATTTTTTTTATGCTTGTTCTTAATGCATTAAAGTGTTATTATGAGGGATAATAATCATATGTGTTGGGACTTTTCAAGGAATTCATATGTGTTTGATTTCAAAGAATTTTTTTTTATGCTTGTTCTTAATGCATTAAAGTGTTATTATGAGGGTAAGACTTGGGGGTTGGGAGAAGTTAATAAATGCTAAGGTTTTTTTTTTTTTTTTAAATCAAAAAATCAATAAATTTAGATTGGGATATTGGAGCTCTCAGAAGACTTGGGGTTAAAAACCCTCTTTTGCTTAATATATAGTATAGATTGTGATTTTTAAATTTCTTTTTTTTTTTCCTTTTTTATATTATATTAAAGTTTAATATTTTAATAATAATCATATGTGTTGAACTTTTCAAAGAATTAAATGTCTTTTTTTTTAATTGTATTATATTAAAGTTTAATATTTTGATAATAATCATATGTGTTGAACTTTTCAAGAAATTTTTTTTTTATGTTTGTTCTTAATGCATTAAAGTGTTATTATGAGGGATAATAATCATATGTGTTGGGACTTTTCAAAGAATTCATATGTGTTGGATTTCAAAGAATTTTTTTTATGCTTGTTCTTAATGCATTAAAGTGTTATTATGAGGGTAAGACTTGGGAGTTAGGAGAAATTAATAAATACTAAGATTTTTTTTTAAATAAAAAATCAGAAATTTTAGATTGGGAGATTGGAGCTCTCAGAAGGCTTGGGATTAAAACCCCCTTTTGCTTAATATATAGTATAGATAACATATAATATATATATATATATAGATTATAAGATGAGAGAAATAAAGTGCTATCTTATTATAATGGAGGAGATATTATAAAAAAAACGTGTAGACGTGAATGCCCTCTTATTTTATTGTGTTTACAATTATCTATAAATGTGAATTGTGATTTTTAAATTTTTTTTAAATGTCTTTTTTTTTTCATTTTTTATATTATATTAAAATTTAATATTTTGATAATAATCATATGTGTTGGACTTTTCAAGGAATTAAATGTCATTTTTTATTATATTATATTAAAGTTTAATATTTTGATAATAATCATATGTGTTGAACTTTTCAAGAAATTTTTTTTATGTTTGTTCTTAATGCATTAAAGTGTTATTATGAGGGAAAATTATCATATGTGTTGAGACTTTTCAAAGAATTCATATGTGTTGAATTTCAAAGAATTTTTTTTATGCTTGTTCTTAATGCATTAAAGTGTTATTATGAGGGTAAGACTTGGGAGTTGGGAGATGTTAATAAATGCTAAAAAAAAAAATTTAAATGAAAAAATCAGAAAATTTAGATTAGGAGATTGGAGCTCTCACAAGGCTTGGGGTTAAAAGCCCCCTTTTGCTTAATATATAGTATAGGTAGATATAGATAAATAGATTGATTGATTTAATAAGAATTTATTTTTGTTTTAGATAATTTTTTAATATAAAAATTATTTTTTTTAGGATTGTTTTATAAAAATAATTTAACAATCTCATCACTAGTCATAGTGTATGGGAGAAGTTGAAAAGGGTGTAGAAGTAGATATGGGAGAAGTCAAAAAGTGGGTCAAGAGAAGTCAATAATTGTTGAGTTTTTTTTTTTAAATCAAAAATTTAGAAAATTAAGATTGGGACATTGGAGCTCCTACAAGGCTTGTAAGTTAAAAACCTCCTTTTCCTTATATAATACTAGCTTATCACCCGTGCAACGCACGAGATAATTATAAATATTTATATTTATTTTAGATTTTTTTAATATATAAATTATATTTTTTAAGATTTTTTATAAAAAAGATTTAACAATCTTATCACTGCTCATAGTGTATAGGAGAAGTTGAAAAGGGTACTGCAGTAACTATACACGGATTGTATCTATAATTATTTATATGAGGGGATTTTAAATGTTGATAAAGGGATTTTGACCAAATCAATAAATGCAGGCATGTGGAAAGACATGTCGATTGAAAAAAGTTAATAAATGCTAATCAGAGAATTTTGATCAAATCAATAAATGCTGAGTTTTTTTTAAAATAAAAATAAAAAATTTAGAAAATTCAGATTGAGATATCGAAGCTCCTACAGGCCTTGGAGTTAAAAATCCCCTTTTGCTTAATATATAGTATAGACTAGCATATCACCTGTGCTATGTACGGATTGTGTTTACAATTATCTATATATGTGAATTGTGATTTTTAAATATGTATATATATATATATATTTTGAAATGTCTTCTTTTTTTTCCTTTTTTATATTATATTAAAGTTTAATATTTTGATAATAATCATATGTGTTGGATTTTTCAAGGAATTAAATGTCTTTTTTTTATTATATTATATTAACGTTTAATATTTTGATAATAATCATATGTGTTGGACTTTTCAAGAAATTTTTTTTATACTTATTCTGAATGTATTAAAGTGTTATTATGAGAGATAATAATCATATGTGTTGGGACTTTTCAAGGAATTCATATGTGTTAGATTTCAAAGAATTTATTTTATGCTTGTTCTTAATGTATTAAAGTGTTATTATGAGGGTAAGACTTGGGAGTTGGGAAAAGTTAATAAATGTTAAGATTTTTTTTTTTAAATCAAAAAATCAAGAAATTTAGATTGGGAGATTGAAGCTCCCACAAGGTTTGGGGTTAAAAACCTCCTTTTGCTTAATACACCACAAGAAATGTCACTTTTAGCTACCAAAATATTGGTCGCCAAAAGTCACATTTTTTGTCGCCGAAACCATTTAGCGACCATAACATTTTGTCGCCAAGCTTGTCGTCTTTAACCTGTTGGCGATAGTATTGGCGACTAAAAGTCTTTTGGTCGCCGAAAGTCACTACATTTGGCTACTAATATATATGTAGTCGGCAAAAGGCATCTAATCAGCGACTAATATATTAGTCGCCGAATGTGGCTGTTCGGCTACCACCCTGTTTTGGTCGGGGAAGGCAGCACTTTTAGCCACTATGTGATTCGTCGCTGAAAGTAGACATTTGGCTACTATATGTCTGTAGTCGGCAAAAAGGCACTTTCCGCGACTAATATATTAGTCGCCGAATGTGGCTGTTCGGCTACCAACCTGTTTTGGTCGGGGAAGGCAGCACTTTTAGCCACTATGTGATTCGTCGCTGAAAGTAGACATCTGGCTACTATATGTCTGTAGTCGGCAAAAAAGGCACTTTCCGCGACTAATATATTAGTCGCCGAATGTGGCTGTTCGGCTACCAACCTGTTTTGGTCGGGGAAGGCAGCACTTTTAGCCACTATGTGATTCGTCGCTGAAAGTAGACATCTGGCTACTATATGTCTGTAGTCGGCAAAGTCATCTTTCCGCGACTAATATATTAGTCGCTGAATGTGGATGTTTGGCTACCAACCTGTTCTGGTCGGGGAAGGCAGAACTTTTAGCTACTAAATAATTCGTCACTGAAAGTAGACATTTGGCTACTAATTTGTCTGTAGTCGGCAAAAGGCAACTTTAGGCTACAAAAATATTTAGTGGCCAAATATTTTAACATCTTTTTTTTTTTTTTTTTTAAATAAAATTTTCTAAACCACCTATATCCATTATTAATACAACCTGTACCCTGTATAAACAATATAATCCATCAACGGTAAATATGTTACAAGCATTCAACGTGCACACATTTCATTTCCAACCATCCAAAAAATTAATACTAAACGTCCAAAAATCATTTACAAATTTCATACAAACCATGTCTAATCCCACGTCAATAATTTAATTCCATACATAATACTGGAATAACCAAATTTACCTGTACACCTAGAACTTCTGTACCACAACAAAAATTATATTTTGTACTGCCACAAATTAGCTGATATTTACTCTACATCCAAAAATATTTTGTACAAACCACTATATATACGGATAGAGATATAAATACAATGTCCTCCCGTACTTGTCAACAAAAACATATCCACATTTGTATGTCCAAAAACATCTGCAAAAAAGGGGAAAAACATCATTAGACAAAGAGGGAAATAAAATTGACAGAAATAAAACAAAAATAAACCATAAATATTTCACTCCACTTCAATCCTGCTACTGTTTAGCGCTATTTTGACCTTGACGAAACTAAATTACAATGCTCGCACCAAGAAAGGAAACTTATCATCATTTGCACTTTACTAGAACCAATAATAGGTTTCAGAAATATATACATGATGATTATTGAGACTTAGTCATTGAACCCACCTATTTCATGTTTCACTCTTTACTATCGCAATTGGTGAGATCTCCATGTCATTTCAAACCTTTCACAAACAATTTATTTCTTTCTGCAAAACTTGAACATAAAAAAAAAATAAAATAAAATAAATAGAAAAAAAAATATTACATTTCAGCTAACCCACCTAAACTTTAACCAAGCTTTTAGACCAGATTCTTTCACCTCTACTCCTCAATTGGAGTTCAATAGAAAGCAGTTACATTTCAGTAGTGTTCAATGAATGGGTTAAGGCCACTAAAACATTTTCATACATTTAGTATAAATGCAGATCCTAATATTGCTACCAAAAGCTATGTTCAAGCTACATACAAAATCAATGAAGAGGCTGTGTCGGATATTTTCAGATTTACACACCATAATTTTGAAAGTAATTAAATAAGATATAGCTGAAGATGTTTCTCAACCTAATTTAAATTATCAAGCAAAATAAACAACCCAGCAAAACGAAATAATTTTCATATAAGTTCCCATCCAAGAGCTCAGGTCAATATATAAATCTTTGAATGAGAATATAATGTAAGTATAAGCTCTTTCACATTGCATAAGAAGCAATATTTCTCTTATGCAATAAATGGTTAAGTTAAACACAAAAGTTCCCTGGTTAAAAGGCATATGGGCCCAGTTATATTATAATGCCTACAAAATCAAAGACCAAACATGGCATATGCAATCAAAGTCATGATCAAACAAACAAGTCATAATATATATATCCTCATTCTCTATCGAGAAGTCACCATATTTTGAGATATCAAGCTGAAAACCACCCTCACAAATCCGTAGGTAATAGATTTCTTTATCAAGTACAATTTCAATATCAGCTAATAACTGAGTTGTATGTAACCATTCACATGAAACCATTACGCCCTCAATTAAGTAAAAAATTTCCAAAATATATATATACATGTTCTACAGATGCTCACACCACAACAACATATATTAATACATCAGACAAGATTAATAAAGCACACTGCTAAGTAAGTTCAATCTAATTAAGTAAACACCGAGTTTGTTATTAATAATAACATCAATAACTCCCAAGGTTAGTAGTTGACTCTAAAGCAGTACTTTCAAAGCCATCTGAAGCATTGATTGAAGGCATGTCCCAACCACCAAGGAAAACCACAGTGCATGGGTGAAGGGAACTACATAGGGCTTGGTTTCTTTTTCTGTGTTTTTTTATTTTTATTTACTTTTAGTTTTTAACCTATGGAGAAAGGAATGGAGAATCAAATTCCACACCGAACTCATCATTGAGACTAGAACTTCACAAATCACAACTTTTACATGACTAAAGAACTGTGCCTTCTACCAGGTGTAGTATGAAAACAAAGAAATACCCTTTAGTACAAGATTTGGTAACTATGGTTCAGGGCAGTGGTTAAAAGGCCATCTTAAGGGTGACTGTAATAAGTTTATGTTGTTACGTTGGGTGGTGAAAATACATGAAGCTGTAGGATTTGCTTTGGTGTATAAACTAGGTAAAGCTTTAGAGCTTAGTAGCACAAGGCCATGAGTTTGGGGTTGTTCTTCATCAACATAGCAGTCGTAGGACAAATGGATAGATTGACTAGTCTTGTTCAATTTTTATTATGGGAAATTAAGGACATTAAGAAGCTTAAAGAAGTGCAGAAAATAAAGAGCCAAGAGTTAAGGGCAGTTCATGAACACAATAGTCATTGGACAACCGAAGAGAACAATTAGGCTTCTTCAATCGGGTTTATTGGCTTAAAGAAATTCAGAAAATTAAGAAGTAGAACATATATCAATATATAAAACTCACCCAGCAGCAAATTAACAAAAAAAAAAAAAAGAATAAAATAATACTCTATTAACACCTCAGCTGAGAATTATTAGCTTCTAGAGAACTATGCAAACAATCAAGAATTAAACTATTAGCATGATCCTGAAGGTAAATATTGAACTGCACAAGTGCACTAAATGTTCTAAAAACTTAGCTCCAAAATGGCTGTTCTTATGTATGTATGTGGGTCTTACTGTCATTTGCGCATTCCTCAACACATTTGCATTAGAAGTCATTGCTTTTATTGATATCATTTCAATATGGTGGCAGGTATGCTGTTTTTGGCTCTCTACCTTGCTTTAAAATTTCACCTTGCTTTCAATTGCTTACCTTGAGAGTAGAGGAAGTACCTGCGTTCCTATTTACATATTGTATGTATGATTGAAGGCACAAAGCTATATATGTCAAATCATTGTGTAATATTCAATTCATTTCGACATTATGTATGATTGAAGGCACAAAATCTATATGTTTCCGATTTCCCACCCCGAACCCCTTTTTTCGACTAAGTTTATGACATTTTCAACTCTAACTCCCAACTTATGTGTCCTACTTACATACCGTCTGTCCCTACATGTCACATTTTTCGCCGGGAAGCTTCCCGTTACGAAAAAATTGTGGCTCGGGGGATGTTTTGCATTTTCAGCTTTGTGACATTTTCAACCCTTACTCCCAAATTGCTGACATTTTCAACTCTTAAAGCGACCATATTTAAACAAAGTAAGTGTGACATTAATGAAATTGTTCTTACCAAAAAGCAAACATCAGATGCCCAACTTAGATTCCCAAGAGTTGTGACAGTTTGGCTTACGTTGTTAAGATGCTCGACATTTGCATTTGTCTCCTCCCTTGCCTTTTGTCCCTCCTCCCGCTCTTTCAACATCTCATTGGATAATTGAATGCGCTCCTCTCGCTCTTTCAACAGCTCATTGTAACATCTCTCGCGCTCCTCTCGCTCTTTCATTAACTCGTCATGATCTTTTTCCCGCTCCTCACGAAGTGCCTCCACCTCAGCTCGCATTGCCTCCATGTCCTTATCGTGTGCTCGTGATGCAAATATGGTAGAGGGTTGTGGGCCACTCCCAAATCCAAGCAAGTACCTTTTCTTCTGTCCAAGCACTTGCATTGAAATCTCCTCCTGTGTCAATGGCGTCCCCGACTCGATGGCAGCCGCTTGTACATTGACCATCTCTTGCTATCATTGCAAATAAATAAGTCGAAAAATACTTTGGCAACATATATGTATTACTGGGTACTAAGGAGAAGAAAATATTGAATACATATATTTCCTTGTCACATACTTACATGCAACTCACGGCATTTCGGATGGATCCAATCATTCATTTTCTTTGAAGTGTAGCTGTCCTCATAGAACTTTGGGAAATCCAACTCTCCATTTTTTGCTACCTGTTAACACATCAACATATAAATCAATGACACTTTAAGCAGATTATTGCAGACAGATTTGTTGCAGACAGATTTGTATGATAACAGAGTTTTTGCAGATAGATTAGTAGTTTAGACACATTTCTTTGTAGACAACAACACTAATGAAGGAATCTACCAAAGATACTTGGTAAGAGATTGAACCCCTCCCTTAACAGGTGGCAGATAACCTCCTCCATAGCAACCATGCAATGGTTAAGTCTTCACAAAATATTAGAAATGTAAGTTTAAAATGATCATAAAATATTACTGGGTACTAAGTTTAAAATGATCATAACAGGTGGCAGATAACCTCCTCCACAGCACACTCATCGGATAGGTGTTGTTGTGTGATGGTTGTGTAGGAGGAGTCAAGATGGCGAGCCCGAACAGTACTGGAACTGGGATCTGATGATCATAAAGACAAAGAAGGAGATACATACAAGAAGAATAGTATAAATGAAGACACAGTACATGTAGACTATGATCCACCCCAGCGTAATTCACCCATTCACAACTAATAACTTAACACATCATCACTGTCTGTGCCCTAGATTTTTTACATCATGCAGCAGATTACTATAATGTCATATGGGGATATATAGCTATAGTACCTATACTATTATATATGTGAAGGGTGGAATTGGTATTGATGTCATAAAATTCCTATTTTTGAAAATAGTGCAGTTATCTTTTTCTATAACTGCACATCTATAAATTTTTATAGAAATTTGTAATTGCACACTTATATGGTGTGCACACCTTCTAGTTATTATAATATAAAGCTTATGTTCATTTCATATTTATAATGAAGACGTTCCATTCTATTATGTAATAGTTAGTTAATATTTTTTTTTAATTTAAATTAGTTATTATAATATAAAGCTTATGTTCATTTCATATTTATACATACTAGTACTACAAGACATTGCCCTAGTATTTGTAGCAAATTGCTTGATTCATCCCAAGCATGTCCCTACTAAATAATTTCAATCACATTTCAATAACAATGCCCTAATTTCAATTCAATCAATCACATGCCCTAAGTTTTCAATTCAATCACATTTCAATAACAATGCCCATAATTTCAATTCAATCACATGCCCTAAGTTTTCAATTCAATCACATTCAATAACAATGCCCATAATTTCAATTCAATCACATGCCCTAAGTTTTCAATTCAATCACCTCTGAATAAGAATGCCCTAATTTTCAGCATTTCCCTTAAAATAATTTCTGTGTTTTCACATATATATATATATATATATATATATATATATATGTATGTGTGTGTGTGTGTGTGTTTAAACAGAGACAGAGGCAATGAGAGTGAAATCGAGAGGGAGATACAGAGAGAGGGAGAGACAAATGCGAAATGGAGGACATACCTCGAAAGGAGTTTGGGGGATGATCCAGCAAGCCTTGCGATGGAGAAAAATCTGTAGAGAAGAGGGCGGAGGCGTTAGTGAGATAGAGAGAGAGCGAGAGAAAGAGGGAAACCGAGAGGCCTCTATGAGAAGGAGACTAACGATCGAGAGGGAGATACAGAGAGATAGAGAGAGGGAGCGAGAGAGAGAGAGGACATACCTGGGAGGGAGTTCGGGGGATGAACCAGATATTTGCAGTGAGACAGAGCAGAATCAGACGCGGGAGTGCGAGAGGGAGGGAAATGGCTGCTTTGGAAATAAAAGTAAAACAAATAAGTTATTATTGCCGACCAAAATAAAGCTTCGTCGCTAATAAATTTAATATTCCCTCCAAAAATTTTGTGGCACGTTTGGCTACCGAACTATAGTCGGTATATAATTAATCATTAGCGACCAAAATTGAAATAGTCGCCCAAACAGTAGTATTTCCACGACCAATTTACAATTAGTAGCCAAAAATTTAAATAAATACGAAATAAACAAATTATAAATTTATTTTCTGCGACAAACATCATATTTAGTCGGTGAAAAGTATATTTTTAACGACTAAAACGTAGTTATAACAATGAAGAATTTAATTAAATTTAGTAAATAAATTATGCTTAATTTAAATTAAAATTAAATTAAATTTAACGAAAGGGTTAAATTAACGAATCTGTTTAATTTAAATTTAAAATTAACGAATGAGAATTTAACGAATAAATGCATACAAACAATTTTTGATGAACGAATGAGAATTTAACCACAATATATCTCATCAATAAATGCATACAAACAATTTTTGATTATATCAGATTATATCCAAAGAATTTAACCAGAATTTAACCAGATTATATCCAATTTATATAAATGCATAAAAAGAAAATAAAATATATACATATATACAGTGGGCCCGGTGGATGAGACACTCCTCTATCAGATGTGATGCTCGGGTTCAAGTCTGACAACTGAATGATGCAGTGCCCCTTCCCCTATAGTTGTTTGTGAGAGTCTTGGTGTAATTAACCCAGAAAAAGAGAGAGACACAGAGAGACACAGAAAAAGAGACACAGAAAAAGAGAGAGACAGAGAGAGAAGAGAAATGGACGAGAGAGATCGAGAGAGATAGAAAGATATTTAAATAAAATTCAGTGGGTAAAAAATATATTAAAAGTAACAAAAAAATTCAAATAAAAGTAACAAAAAAATTCAAATAAAAGTAAAAATATATTAAAATGATATTTAAATAAAAATATAAGTAATAAAATTATAAATTATCTTAAATATTTGTCCTAATATTTTTTTTACTGAAAAATATAATCACAAATTGAGCTTTTAATTTTATATTCTTATATTTTATATATAAGAAAATAAGAAAGAAAATTAAAAAAAAAATAAGGAAAATTTTTTTTAAAAAAATTCTGAGTCAGCTCAACCCGTTAATTAATTTTTTTTGATGTAATATTTTATTTAATTTCATTATTTAAATTCTGCCACAAAATATTTAAATTTTGTTGATGTTTTATTTTATTTAATTTCATTATTTAATTATTAATATTTTTAAAAATAAATTTAATTAAAATTTTAATTAAAAAATAACATATATTTTTATTGATATTTTATTTATTTAATTTAAAAAAATAGATTTATTTAATTGTGTAAAAAATAAATAAAATAAAAGAAAATCAACTTTTGGCGACTAAATGTTTAGTCGCCAAAGACAAAAATTAATTTTTTATTAAAACATTTGCCGACTAACATATTTGGTAGCCAAATGTATATTTACAGCGACTAAAATCATGTTGTCGCTGAAAATCATGTTTTCCCGACTAAATGTTTAGTCGCTAAACACAAAAATTAATATTTTATTAAAACATTTGCCGACCAACGGATTTGGTAGCCAAATGTGTACCAACAGCGACTAAAAGAATTTTTGTCGCTGAAAATCATGTTTTCCCGACTAAATTTTTAGTCGCCAAAGACAAAAAATAATTTTTTATTAAAACATTTGCCGACCAACGGATTTAGTAGCCAAATTCATACCTACGGCGACTAAAAAAAAATTTTGTCGCCAATTTCTGCCATTTTTGCCGACTAAATTTATTTTAGTCGCCAATTGTGATATCTTTAGCTACTAAATTTTTTTTAGTCACCAATAATCAATATTCCCCGACTAAAAATAATTAGTAGCTAAAAATTTGACTTTTGCCGACTAAATTTATTTTTGGTAGCCAAATCCGTAACTTTTGGCGACTAAATTTGTTTTAGTCGCCAAAAGTGGTCGCTGTAGGTGTCTTTTCGTGTAGTGATATATAGTATAGATATAGACTAATGTATCACCCGTGCTATGCACGGATTGTGTTTACAATTATATATATATGTTAATTGTGATTTTTAAATGTTTTTTTTATTTATTTTTAAATGTCTTCTTTTTTTCCTTTTTTATATTATATTAAAGTTTAATATTTTGATAATAATCATATGTGTTGGATTTTTCAAAGAATTAAATGTCTTTTTTTTATTATATTATATTGAAGTTTAATATTTTAATAATAATATGTGTTGGACTTTTTAAGAAATTTTTTTTATGTTTGTTCTTAATGCATTAAAGTGTTATTATGAAGGATAATAATCATATGTGTTGGGACTTTTCAAGGAATTCATATGTGTTGAATTTCAAAGAATTTTTTTATGCTTATTCTTAATGCATTAAAATGTTATTATAAGTGTAAGACTTGGGAATTGGGAGAACTTAATAAATGTTAAGATTTTTTTTAAAATCAAAAAATCAATAAATTTAAATTAGAATATTAGAACTTTCATAAAATTTAGGGCAAATTACACAAATAGTCCCTATAGTTTGGGACTTGTGTCACTTTGGTCCTTGACTTTTCAATTGTGACACATTTGACCCTGAATTTTGAATATTGTTTCAAATAAGGACAATTGAATATATAATTAGATTTTTCAAGGGTAAAATTGTCAATTTGATAAAATATAAACTAATTTGACAAAAATAAATGTCAAACAAATATTTTTGAATTTTTAAAAATTATTTCTACCTACTAAAAATAAAATTATGTAAAATTGATAAATCTTTTGGACATTTTTTTTTTTTTACCAAATTAATTTTTATTATGTGTTTGGATGATGATCATGTAAAATTAATTTTAAAAAATTAATCATGTAATTTTTATTAATTTTAAATAATTTTATCATTGGTGGATAAAAATAATTTTAAAAAAATTAAAAATATTTTTTTGACATTTATTTTTGTCAAATTAATTTATATTTTATCAAATTGACGATTTTACCCTTGAAAAATCTAATAATATTTTCAATTGTCCTTATTTGGAACAAGATTCAAACTTCAGGGTCAAATGTGTCACAATTGAAAAGTCAGGGACCAAAGTGATACAAGTCCCAAACTATAGGGACTATTAGTGTAATTAACCCTAAAATTTAGGATTAAAAATCCTCTTATACTTAACATGTAGTATAGATAGACATCTTCATTACTTTTAAAATTAGGGATCTTCATTACGTACTTTCAGCGACGCTGCCGACCTCCGTTGTAAATATTTGGTGTTCTCGTACTGCCTCCACGCGGCAATTTTTTATTGGAACGCAACACAAACCAATTGACATTTTGTTCAGTCACGGTGGCAAACTTGCCCGCCAAGTCTCTTTTCTACACGGAGCAATAAAATTTCCTTCTCTCTATTTTTGGGTACCCAATAAAATTCATCCATGTGTCCCATTTTCATTCACTATTCCTCAAATCGTTGTCAAGCTCTCTATATAAATACCAATCTTGTCAACGAGATCTTCACCTTCATCGTTTATCTTCAAATTGAGCAAATGGAATACTTGTTCTGGAAAGCTTTCTTGAAGATTGTTCAGTTGATGGTTCTAGTTATGTTCTTCATTTTCATTGCCACTCAAACAGTTGAAGCTACAAGGCCTTTCGATGCTCCGCCTCGCAAAGAACCCAAAGCACCGCCGAGCCCTTCCGGATGCACTTTCACCCCTGGTGGCAACGGCCATTGCTAAAAGTCAATAAGTGTTATGCAAAAAATGAATTTCGTGTCCGATTTTCTTATCAATAGATACAAAGATATCAGGGTCTACATGTGAGATCGTGTCTTATTTTGTATCTAATAATTAAAAAATCTTATGAGCATTTCATTTATATATATATCATTTTTCTTTTGTTTTAGATTCTCTCTAGTTCACAAAGTGAATTTGACAACCGTATAGCTCACCACTGATTTTATTTTGGTAACATGATTAATTTTTATTTTTTATTTTTTGATCGAAAAACCAATTAAGATCCATTCATAGATAAACTAGAAACAAGCAATACAATTAAGTAAAACGATTAATTCATTTTGAAGTTTTCTATTCGTAGAGTATTTATATAAAAAGATTAAGTTAATTCGATAATCATAATTATATTATTTTATTAAATTTGCTTTCAAATAAATGGACCACCTATTTTAAACTCATACTTGTCTATTTTTTAAACAAAAATTTTAATAAAATTATCTAAATATGATTATCAGATTAATTTAGTTTTTTTTTTTTTTTTTAATGTGAATGATCTATATGTATGACTATAAAATGAATGGATCAAATTATCGAAATAGAATCTATAATGAATTGTTTGTGGACCAGAATATTGTGTAATTTCTTTCTTGAAGAACTGTTGGTGAGAAATATTATATAAAATGAATTTTTATTACAGTAATTTAGCACTATCATTTTCAATATTATGTGTATAACTGGTTGACTTGGTTGGTGTTTAGTCTGGAGATGAAAAGATCACAACCATATTATTTGATATAGAAGTTCTCTTTATATTATATTATATCGGTTGATATTATGAATTCAACTTGTTAACAATTCTATTTTTTTTTTATTTGATTCAATTAACAATTTAAATTTAATCTGGATTTGATTTGAAAATTTTGAGATACAATCTAATAATCCAATATACCTGAATCTTATAAATTTGATATGTAATCGAATAATTGATCAAAATCAAATTTGATCCAATTTATTGTTCTAATTGTTTTTTATGCTTCATCCTTAAATGAAATAAGTTGGACCAATTTTTTTGGAAAAAAAAAAAAAATGAATTGGATTAGGATAGAAATTGAGAGAGAGAAGTGGGTGGAAAAAATTCCGTACTAAACTGTTTATCCACCGGCGTCATTGTATTGCTTCATCGAGTGGGTGGGGAAAAAAAAACTATACAGTTTATGCACTACTGTTCTATATATCAAACATAAATAAATAAAGATTTTAAAAGGAGGAAAATAGAATTGGTTCATCACCAAAAAGAGAACAGGAGAAAAAAGTTTAAATTAAAAAGCATTTGAGATATCAATTGATACATCATAATAAAGTAATAAAATTTTAAAAAAATAAGAAAAAATTGAAAAAAAAAGTTTCAGTTACAAAAAAATATTGAGAAAGAGCTGGAAGGAATTTTTTTTTTTATAGCACTCGATCCATGCTCTACATACCAATAAGTAAATTGTATAAAGGAAATATATCTGACAATGTTGATCTTTGTATTTTTATTTAAGAAACAATCACATTCAGAATTAACAAAATAATTGAGGTTGAAAAAAAAATTACAATAATTTGATTACCAAGATTAAGGGTTAGTTTGGGATGTTTTAAAAAAGTATATTTTTTGATTTATTGATTTATATGAATTGTGTTTATGTTGGGTTTGATGTGATGTATTAGAAAAGTAATATGATTTAAATAAGATGATGTAACTTAAATAAGATAATAATTTTTTAATTTTTTATACTATTTAATAGATGTAAAACTTGACCTAATATGAGTTGGGAAAATTAAAGAAAAAGACCATAGAAATAATCAAACCTGTCAATGGTTTGATGGAAAGAAAAGCCGCCAAAAGTTTGTAGACCTGCAAAGTTGATTTTCAAAAATAACGGCTGTGACTGTTAAAATGACGTGAACGACTTGTAATGTAGAGATTTGTTATTATTACTATCTAATTTATACACGACAGAGCTTGATTATATTATGCGTGTGTTTAGGATGTTTTAAATAAATATATTTTTTAATTTTTTAATTAAAAAATAAAAATAAATATATATATTTAAAATAATTTTTTAATTTTTTATAAAAAGATATGTAATAAAATATTTTAATAAAATTAAAATAATTATTCTATTTTTATTAACTTTTTGACCTTTGATTTTTAACTTTTGAATTGTTAAATATGAAGGACAAAATAATTTTGTCCTTATAACTTCTCCCTTCCAAAACCCCACAGCTTTTTTTAGATAGTGTGAATGTTTTGATTCTTGTAATAATTTTTTGACTTTTTAATTTTTTTTAATTTATGTCAAATTAATTCTAAATTTAAATTTCACTTAATATAATAATATATATTATGGAATGTTTTGGGAACAAAACAAAAAACTTACTTTTAACTTTTTATTCATTTTGAGTCACATCACTTTTTACATTTTCTATCTATAAAAAGATAAAATAAATTTAAAAAAACCAAATAATTAATTTTTTATCAACTTCTCAAAACATCACTATATATAGAGGTGTTTTGAAAAATTGATAAAAAACTGACTTTTTAACTTTTTTTAATTTATTTTATTTTTTTACAGATAAATTATGTAAAATGTAATGTAATTTAAAATAAATAAAAAATTAAAAATTCACCTTTTACCAACTTTTTAAAATAGCACATAATCAAATGGAACAAAAACATCTCATTGAGGCCTCGTTTGGGAACTAGTCCATTTAGTTAAAAAGTCAAAAAGTTACTAAAAAAGTTAAAAAGCCAACAACTCATACCAAAAAGTTAAAAATTCTCTTTTCTCTCTACTTTTTGCACATCTTTTCGTAAAAAGCAAAAAAGTCATCCCAAACATACTAATTTTTTTTAGCTCATATTTTAGATAAATAACCAAAAAATTACTAAATTAACCTGTTCCCAAACGAGACTTAAATGTTAGTTTAACGTGTTTCTTTCTCGTTTCTTTATGCGTGGTTGGCATTAAAAACGTGTCCAAATTGAGAGAATGAGAATTATGGCAAAATAAACTACTACTTCAGAATAAGGCGGGTAGTAAGGCTGGACATTGGCCAGTTGATCAATTCAATCTATTTAATTTAGTCCTATTTTTTTAGAATTTAGGAGGATTATTTTAGCTCCTAACATCAAGTTGGGTCAATATTTTAGTCCAAAATATTAACGATGTATTTGGTTAGGGAATTTGAGAAGCTATTTAAAAAAGAAAAAAAGAAAAAGATAAGTAAAATATCAATAAAATATACTTACATTTCATCTATTTTCACATTCTTTTTTCTTTTTATTTTCAAATCACTTCCCGAATCTTTCAACCAAACATAACATAGGCCCCGTTTGGTGTAACTGTTAAAACAGCTTATAGATTATAGCTTAACAGATTATAGATTATGACTTTAATCAGAAGTTGTTAATCTGTTTGGTGTAACTGTTGGATTATAGATTTAGGTTGCTGAGTAGTGTTTGTTAAATAAGCTGTGAAATAGCTTTTTCAATTAATTTTTATTTTTTATTTGTCTACATTTCTCATAAAAAAAAATAATAATAATTTATAGTCCATTTGAGTCTTTTTCTATTTTAAAAAAAAATAAAAAATAAAAAAATTTAAGAGTATAACCATAAATTAGCATGTCCACAGTAGAAGCTGATAATCAGAAGCAAGGGGTGAGCAGCTTTTCAGAATCAGTTTTTTTGAGTTAAAATAAGCTGTTAGAATCAGAAGCTGTTTGAAATAAGTTTAACCAAACAGTCTAAAATAATTTTTTCAAAGCTAAAAGCCATAAATTGACTCTGAAAAGCTGAAACAAACACCTCCATAATAGGCTAGGTTTGAGATTTATACTTTCAACTCAACCTAGCCCATTATTAAATTATTTATTTATTTATAATATATTAAAAAATATATTTTTTGTTAGGATCTAAACTTAATCTTTAAGATGAAACACCAATATATTTCAAAATATGATCTTGTAAACAATTTAGTCCCCTCTTTTTTCTTATAAACCCAGAAGTCTCATTAAAGTGGAAATTACATAAAAGGATAATCACTTACATGTTTGACTTTAATTTTTTAGGAATAAAAGTGATTTTCTCAAAATGTAAAATTACACATTTGGGCAATTTGCACTATAGAAGTTTTGGATTTTCCCCAATTCTAGAACAAATCACACATTACGAAATGCTAAGGAATTTTTGGGATAAGTACACCAAAGTGTTACACTAAGAAATTTTTTTATAGTGTTATACTGAAATGTTACGTTTGGAAAAAGTACACTAAAATTTTATTTTGTGTGTTACATTAGAATGTTACATTAAGGAGTTTTTGTGTGTTACATTAGAGTGTTACATTAAGAAATTTTTTTAGAGTATTACATTTGGAAAAACTATATGAAGAAGCTTTTTTGTATGTTACATTAGAGTGTTATATTAAGGAGTTTTTGTGTGTTACATTAAAGAGTTTTTTTTTGTGTGTTATATTAGAGTATTACGTTTGGAAAAAATACATTAAGGAGTTTTTTTGTGTTACATTAGAGTGTTACAATATGAAATTTTTTTTTGTGTTACTTTAGAGTGTTACACTAAGGAATTTTTTTGAAATGTTACGTTTAGGAAAATATAGTAAGGGGTTTTTTATGTATTATATTAGTGTTATGTTTGGATGTTAATTATTATCAATATTATAATGTCAATGTTATAATAGTGACAACACCACAAAAATAACGAACACCACAACGATAACACCACAAATAGGGTAACATCATCTATCTACAAATCACTCTACTAAATCCCACAAAAAAAAAAAAAATAGAAACGTAAAAACTTATTTTACTCACGCACACCTAACATTAGAAAAAAAAAATCCAAAGAAAATCACACACGTGGGCAAATAAGTAAACTTTCAAACTCTAAAATCAAGGAAATATAACATATCCAAAATAAAAAAAGATTAATTGGTTTGGAAGAAAACTTCTAGGACTATTAGTCCCACCGGACTAATAGTCCATTGTTTGTTTCATTTTTTTTTGCTCCGGACTAATAGTCCCCCCGGACTAATAGTCTCCCCGGACTATTAGTCCCACAAATATGGGACTATCAAATCCCATGGGGGAGGGTGGGATAGAAACCATGGGATTAGTATCCCATTGGATTATTTTGTGAAATGTTCATTTTACCCTCCATGCTATTACTTAGCAAACAATTAGAAAATGATAAAATAGTCTTTTGAACATTTATAAATTATTTTTTTAGTGTTGTTAATTTAAAATTATATATTAAATAAAAAATTTAAATTATAAATTATAAATTAAATTTAATTAAAAATAATAAATTATAAATTATGGCCTTATAAATTAATTTTTTTTAGTGTTGTTAAAAAATTAAATTTACATATTAAATTAAATTAATTTTTTAGTGTTGTTAATTTAAAATTATATATTAAAAAAAATATGAATTATTAATTAAATTTATTTAAAAATAATAAATTATAAATTATGGCCTTATAAATTAAATTTTTTTAGTGTTGTTGAAAATTTAATTTATATATTAAATAAAATTATTTTTTATTGTCGTTGATTTAAAATTATATATTAAATAAAAATTATAAATTATAAATTATAAATTTAATTTAATTGAAAATAATAAATTAAAATAATTAAAATATTGTGCAAAAAATAAAATAAAATAAATTTTTATTTAATCTAGCTAAAAATAATTAAAATATTAAAGCTATGTTTAATATTATTATTACTTAGTAAATAATTGAAAAAGATAAAATAGTCATTTAAGTATTTATCCTTCTCCATAATATCCCAAACAAACATTGGATAAATAAAAATAGTTCAATCCAGATATCTAATTACATAACTAAACAAACATAGGATACAAATTTAGTCCAACCAAATAGTCCCGGGACAATGTATCCCAGGACTAATAGTCCGATGGACTACAATCCCTCCTTATCCAGTCCATCCAAATAAACGCACCCTAAATATAATAACTTTTCTCCAAATGAGATTTATGGATAATTTTTCCTGATGTTTATTGATTTTATTAAAACCCATATTTATAGTGATGTGTGATTGAATTTATTTAACAAATTCTTAATTTATATACAAAATCTTTTAATTTATAATGATATTAATATATTTATTTAAGAAATATAATGTGTTATTAAATTTAATTATAAAATATTTAATTTTTTTTAAAAAATATATAACTTGATGAATAAGTTTGAGATTCATAATTATTTTTTAAATTAGGTTTGGATAGATATAAAGATTCAATATTAAAATTGGATCGAATTTAAATAATCATAAAATCTTTTATTATACACCGACCCAATCTGAATCCGCCCTGGTATTTGCCAATCAGTGCCCACGCTAATTTTTTTGTTTTTTGAAAATCTTTTTTATTTTATTTTAGTACAAGATTTTGTATCCATTAATTAATAGACAAACCGAATTATGAGACGAAGCCGTGGAAGAAAAGCAATTGGGGTAAAAAAAAAAAAGTCTCGTCAAAATTAGCTGCGCGTCTTTAGGATTTGTTTGTCAAATATTTTTTTCGGTAGAGCTTGAGGGCCCGAGAATTCGGGGCTCGAATGCCCCGAATTTTCCTTATAAGGAAATAAAAAAAAAAAAACAAGGTAAAAGAAAAAAAAAAAAAAAAACAAACTTTTCCAGAAAAGGAAATTTGAGCCATTTGAGCCATAGTTTTTTAGGGCCACCAATCATTTTTCTATTTTTTTATTGTTTTAACTTAAGAAAAGCAATTGGGGCTAGATATTTCTTTTTTAATTTTTTAATATTTTTTTCCAAAAATCTGTTCGTGATTGGACACTTTGTCAGGCCTTTACTAGCGTATGTGTTAAGCCACGTTTGACAAGTTAAAAAAAATTAAAAAATCAAAAAATTATTTAAAAAGTTAAAAATTATAATTATTCATCAAAAATAAAAAATTATGGCTGTATAACTTCTAATCTTAATTTTTCTCTACACACTAATTTATACAATTTTTTAATATATATTTTTCTATAAAAAGTCAAAAAGTTAACCTAAACATCCATATTTTTTTCCTCAATTTTTTAGTCCAAAAAGACAAAAAGTGTACTTATTTAGGACACCCCAAACAACTCCTTAAGCCAAGTTTGGCAAGTTGCCAAAAAGCCAAAAAGTTAAAAAATTACTCAAAAAGTTAAAAAGTTATCACTATTCACCAAAAGTAAAAAATTATGGCTGCACAACTCCCAATCCTAATTTTTTTCTACACACTAATTTATACAATTTTTTAATACACATTTTTTCATAAAAAGTCAAAAAGTTAACCCAAACATCCATATTTTTTTCTCAATTTTTTAGTTTAAAAAGACAAAAAATACACTTATTTAGGACATTCCAAACAATGTTTTGAAATCCGAACCGGTGAGTGAACAGGAAAAGTGACCGGGTGGACGGGTCACTGGTTCAACCGTCGGATCAAACCGGCCGAACCGTGACGGCATAATTACGTCATAAATATATTAAAAAATATATATATTAAAATATAAATAAAAAAATAAAATAAAAAATTTTAATTTAACAAAATACATATCACTCAAATCTCAACAGTTGTGTAATTTACCTTTTTATATTTGTATAATACTGTTACTACATAATACATACTTGTAGATAATGATGAAAAGGTTCGAGACATAAATAGTGAAACATTATAAAGTCAAAAGCTAAAGTGACCTATGACCATATGCATGCACCTAAAGTCCTGTCTCTGCTTGAATCAAAAAAAGAAGACTTGAATAAAAAAGAAAAGAAGTCCTTGTCTCTGCGCTCTCTCTCTCTCTCTCTCTCTCTCTCTCTCTCTCTAGCTACCACGGTAAAGGTAGAGGAAGAGAAATTAGGCCCTGTGGAATGGACAGAGGGCAAAGATAGAGGAAGAGAAATGTGCTGTGAATGGAAGAGAGGATTACACACAAGATGGGACTGTGGATCTCAAGGGTAGACCAATCTTCAGATAAAAAACTGGAAGATGGAGTGCCGTTCCTTCATTGTTGGTAAAGTACCCCTATCTATGCACACCACTTGCTACCCCACCCTTTGTGCTCACCTCACTGCCAGATTTGTTTCCTCCATAACTTCCGTTCACCACCAAAATTTTGCAGAGAGAGTGAGATTTCAGGCCAACAAACCCGCCCGGTTTCTTGTTAACCCGTCCGGGTCACCGGTTTTGCCGGTTGAACCGGCGGGCCATCCGGTTCGCTCATTTAAGAACGGTTTTGAGCCTCCTCCGGGTTTACAGGGTTGGCCGGACCGGAATTAGGTCCGGTTCCCGGTTTGACCGGCCGGTCCGGTCCGAGTTTGAAAACTTTGATTCCAAATAACCCCTAGTATTTTTTTTTCAACCACCGCCACTTCTAGCCGCCGTTGTAAGAGCATCTCCAGCAAGGATAGTTAAAATAGCTATTCAAAATTTTACTTTACTATTTTAACTAGTCATTTTTTTAATATACACTCCAACAAAGCTATCTACTTTAGCTATCTTCTATTAAAATATTCTTATATTTTAACTACCTTCTTTCCTATCTAAAAAAAAAAAAAACGTAACTTCTTTCAAATTATTATTTTTTTCATTCTTCTAAATATAATTATATTTTTGTGAAAGTTACATTTTTCTACTGTCGTATTTTTCAAATGGTCATATTTTTTCAACGGTCATATTTTTTAAAATTTTTACAACGGTAATATTTTCACAACGGTCATATTTTTATACTTTTCCATTATAAATAAGACATTCCTTATCATTTAATCTTACCCTCAACTCAATTTTCTACTTCATCCAAACTTCCATATCTCTCTCTATGGCTTCCAATTCTCTTTATGATATGCTTGTAAATGACTCTGACTTCTCTGAATCTGATGATGATTTAGAGATGCTCAAAGCTGTTACTATGAATGAAGAACTACTAGATAGTGAGATAGGATCAAGCTCACGTCGTGGTTCTGTTCGAGGTCGTAAAGTCATTCATTGTGATTATATTCAAGGTCATGAAAGGCTTTTTCTCGATTATTTTACTGAATCGCCTGTATATCCTCATGAGCTATTTCGAAGGAGGTTTCAGATGAAGCGTTCACTTTTTCTTTGAATTCAAGCTGCAGTAGAAGAGCACGATCCATACTTTCTCCAAAAAAGAAATTGTGCTGGAAAGCTTGGTTTGTCTTCTCTTCAGAAGATAACTGTTGCACTTAGGATGCTTGCTTATGGAGTAACCGCTGATTTTATGGACGAATATGTGAGAATTGGAGAAAGCACTGCAATAGAAAGCTTAAAATATTTTGTTAAAGTAGTTGTTGATATTTTTTGTAATGAGTATTTGAGGTTACCAAATAGTAATGACATCACTAAACTGCTAGCGGTTGGTGAAAGTCGTGGATTTCCTAAAATGCTGGGGAGCATTGATTGTATGCATTGGAAATGGAAAAATTGTCTGACTGCGTTGAAATGTATGTATACTGGTCACATTCATGAACCAACAATTATTTTGAAAGCTGTTGCATCATATGATCTTTGGATTTGGCATGTGTTTTTTGGATTACCTGGGTCTCATAATGATATCAACGTGCTAGAAAGGTCTTTTGTATTTACCGAATTTGCTCAAGGGCGTGCTCTTGCAGTCAATTACACTATCAATGGTAATGAATATACAATGGGATACTATCTCGCCGATGGTATATATCCACAATGGTCAACATTTGTGAAAACAATTCCTTCTCCTCAAAGAAATAAGAAAAAAACTTTTTGCTGTAGCTCAAGAGGCGACAAGAAAAGATGTAGAACGTGCATTTGGAGTGCTTCAAGCACGATTTGCAATTGTGCGTCGACTGGCACGTTTTTGGAATACTAAAATACTTAAATATATTATGAAGGCGTGCATAATTCTACATAATATGATCATTAAGGATGAGCGGGATGACAATGGAGTAAAAGACTTCAATTATGATCAAATCGATGATAGTCCCCATGTAATAGTGTTACATGAGAGAACTACTGAACTTATGGAATTCATTCAATGTCATTATAACATTAGAGACAGGCAAACACATTCTCATTTCCAATCGGACCTTGTAGAACACTTATGGCAATTACACAGCGAGTTGTAAAAGCTTTGAATTTGAAGTTTCATTTTATGTAGTATGCTATTAGTTTTGAATGTAATCAGTATATGCTTTTAATTTATGTGTAATTTTATAATTCTATATGCCTTTTAATTATATAGTTATCATGGTAGCCTATTAAGGGAGAGTTGTACTTTTAAAAAAAAAAAACCTAAGCTCTTAAAAATTTTATCTAAAAAAAAAAATATTTATATAACATTAAATCTAAATCACATATCAATATTTATAGTAAAATTCTGATTTCTTAGAATTTTAAAATATTAAAATATTTTTTTTTTCTGATTTCTTAGAGATTCTGAACAAAAAAGAAAAAAAGTGAGGATTGAAGTAGGAGATTATCTATATAATTAAAAAAAAGTAATTCGTTAAAACTTACGTACACTAATACTATATTATTTTTTTATAAAGAAAAATTTCTGAGAGATAATAGAACTTTTGAAAATTTAAAACCTCATTAGTAAAACTTGGTATTCAAAAAAATTGAAGGCAAGTTGAATTTGATAAGCTGAAGATGTATTATCTGATAAGTTCCTTTGAAACTTTCTCAAGAACATAAGTAATGGTTTGGAGATCCAAGCAGCAGGACTATAAGAAAGGATAGATTTATGCAATCCCATTCTGTTGCATAGATTTAGTACCATGGCATGTAAACCAAAAAAAATAAAATAACAACCATCAACCTGCATTGGCATCCTAAAACTATAAATCTTTTACATATATACATCAATCCATTTCATTATGATTCTGCCCAACCACCAAACTACACCTCAAGCTTAAACACATCACTCCTCCCCAATATCATCTTTGATGATCATTCATCCATGCTCAAAGCTAAACCACAATTAATCAATTAGTACTAGCTGTTGCCCCATCTCAACCACAACCTATTTTTGGATTTAAAATCTAAGAACAAGTAAATATTAGTACTTATATCAAACAGCAGCAAAATAACCCAAAAATGCAATCAAGACAGCCCAAAAACACCAGCAAAATAGCAACAAAAACAGATTAGAAAACAGGCCAAAAATGGCAGCAACACAACACAAAGAGCAGCAGAACAACACAACACAAAAAGTATCAGATTAAACAACTAACATTGTGTACCAAAACATTGCTGAGTTCAACATCTATCCTAGACAAAAGTATAACTAAAAGCAAAAGCCAAAATATCATATACCAAGTTTCTAGCCTGCTAGACAAAAGCCAAAATATCATAAAGAGCAAAGAAAGAATGAATACTAATTCATTCTTCTTTTCTTAATGATTTCCATCTGCAGAGCACGATAAAATTCTTGTTGGATTTCCGGCAAGCCACTGAGATCCATCAAAATAACTCTTTCGTCCTCTTTGAAAAGTTCCATTTCATGCTTTTCAAGTTCCACCTCATGCTTTTCTTGCATGATACGAAGTTCTATTTCTTTTTAAACGTACACTTTGTCAATCATTTCAATTTTCTTGTCAATCATTTTCTTTTTGTCTTGCTTGATGTCCTCCAAAGTTTTTGTAATACTCGAATGTACGCTTTCTTTGTTCTTTCGTTTATTCAATCGCTCCTTTTCAGCCTTCCTACCGGTTGGTCTCTCCAAGTCTACAAAATCATTAGGTGAGACATCATCTTCCCCTAGATTTATCGAATCCGGAGTACAAGGAGAAGAGGTTGTCCCTGTTCTTGGTCTTTTTGGTTGTTTTTTCTTCTCAGACTCTACCACCCATTTTGGTTGATCCCTTAACATAATCCAACAGTGTTCGAATTGGAATGTAGATTTCTTGAGTTCCTTGTACATAATTTTCGCTTTGCAAATCTGAAAATTAAATAAATAAATAATATTTAGCAACTTCACAAATAATAATAATTGTAGATGTACAATATTCAATATCTTGTCATCCTCATTTATGCCACTTTGATGCAATGATTCAATTTGGGCATAGCACCCACAAAACTTATTCATGGCAAGCTGAATGGTTGACTATCGATTCATAAGAGAATTTTCATTTCGATTAGATTCAAATTTCTTGTGCTCATGGAAAAAATCCCATACTCTTTTCCAATAGGTAGAGCGTTTTTGCTCATTCCCATGCACCGCATCTAAACTAATATTAAGCCAAGCCGATACAAGGAGTTTGTCTTCTTCTATTGTGAAGTTTCCTCCACGTTGAGGTTTCTTTGACAAAGATTCAATTTCAGCAGTAAATTGAGACTCTTGGGCAAATACTTGAGTATTTTGATTCAAATATTGAGATTCCATCAGATAATGTTCATCAATGTTGGGCCTTTCTTGTAAAAGATTGGTAAAGTAACCATCTTGTTGTGAATCCATACCTATGATTAAATAATAAATAAGAATTAAGAAAGCAGTGTAGAGCAAAGAAGAATTTATTTATTTATTTATGTTTCCATCGAATTGACCAAAAACCTATCAGCACACCAAAACACAATGAAACATGCTAAGTCATTACAAGTTACAACATGTGCTAGGAGTATCAAACAAAAGTTATCTCTATTTCCCATTTTATTTATAAATAGATTGAGGAAAAAAAAAATCTTAAACTTAACAGAAATTCTCATAAAGTAGAAATGATAAGAAAACATGTCATCACTAATCCTGTGGCTAATCACCACCTCTGTTTGAAGTTTCATCTCCATTTCTATTTTGTACCCTATTTTCATTATCTAACACTCTGTGGTATTACTAATTTGGTAATTGCTTGCTTTTGGGTTTTGCCTAAAGTTTGTGGCTAAGAGTTGGTGATGATGATGCTAATGGAAATATAGAAATTAGAAATTGTTTTTGTTATTATTATTATTATTATTATTATTATTATTATTATTATTATTATTATTATTATTATTATTATTAACCATGTATTATTTAAGAGTGGGTTGGCTAAGCTAGTTAGAATTTTTCCCTTTTTTCTTTCTATGACTGATTGGACAATTTGATACTCTATATCATACTTGAGTTCTAGAGTTAAATCTAAAAAGAAGTAATCAAAGTAATCATACCCTCTATAAGGAAATTCTGTGATGAAAATAAGCTGACAATTTTTTCAAATTTAAGTAATGGCATAAGCTGCAGTTCAGAAGAAACTGCAGTTGATACACTAGTTACTCTGGAAATCTCATTCCTTCAGATGGGCCTTCTTTCATAACATGATGGCTTTTTCTTGATGGAGGATATTTTTTGGGATATGTGCAGTTTAATTTGATTGCTATTTTTGTAATAATATACTTTGCGTATGTAGTGCACCTAGCTGGTCTTCAACATGTTGAAACAATTACTGTCTGGTACAACTTATTGCACTTATTGCAAGAAATACTCTTGTTATTGAGAACCCTATCATGAGAAAATAATGATTCTGGTTAAAAACACTTTTTGGGATTTTATGATGGTCTGGCATACTTGACATTGGATTGTTGCATGCATAGTTTCTAATAGTCTGTTGTTTTATGTTCTTTGCTTTTGGTGCTTCATCCAAGTTTATCATCATCAAATAATATAATCATAGAATGACCTTTTATGCATGAGACTTCTCAAATACATGTGAGTTTTGAAGTTCCTGGTTTTGTAGTCCAAATTGTTGAACTATGAATTGGTCCTCTCAAAGGACTGTATTTTGCATGGATATTCAAGGAATATGCGAGAATGTTCCTTGAGATGTTCTCATCTGAATAAATTTGACCTAGTTCTTTGATTGTAAGAGGCAACATGTTATGATGCAGGTAAGACTAGTACTTTGTTCTACAATGACCACCAGTATTCAACAAGGATGCCCATGTTATAGATTTGTATAATGTCTTAGTTCCATTGTGATTAGTGAAAAACTTGCTGCAAATATCTTGGTCTTTACCCCTCACACATTTTTATTTTGATAGATGCTGTTTTGGCTTTAATGAACGATTAAAATACAACACTGCACAATAACAATTAGTAAATGTGGGATTTCTTGAAGCAAATTTCTGCGTTCACTTAAATTTCCACACCTTTGTCTTGTTTGCACCAAACATAAGAGAATTTATGTTTAAAGTGTTCTATCTATAGAATTTATGTCAACAGAAAGCATATGAAACAAACAGAAATGACAATCTATATGAAAGCATATGAAACAAACAAACAGAAAGCATAATTGGGCACAATTTACAATCTATATTCTAACAGAAATTACAAACATATGGTGTGCAATACAAATACATAGACAAATAAACAGAAATGACAAATTTATTACCTCCCTTGAGCAAAAAGTTTGAGAAAAAGACAGAGAGGATGAGAGAGTTTGTGAGATTTGAAATGCTTTCTCTATGGATTTGTTGGGGAGGTACTGATACAACTTTTAGCGCCAAAATAAGAGAAAAATTTTACCGCCAAAAACAAAATTCAAAAGCCAAAAACAAATAAAAAATTAAAAGGTGCATGAATAGTACCTCACTTGTCCTGGTGAGGTACTGTAGCTCACAACCATCTTAGCGATGCTTGAGCGAGTCTGCTGGAGCCATCTTTTACCCTTCCAAGCTAGCTATAGTAACAAAAATGGAGGAATAGAGAGACTTCTGGAGATGCTCTAATATTTTGGATTTGAGTGGTGATTTGATTTGATAGAGAAATATTGAAGAAGAAAAATATAATCACATATATATATTTTTTAATTATAATGAAAAATATAAAAGAAAAGAGAGTGAGAGAATAATGTAATTTCACTTTTTGATTTTTGAGTTCACTTAGGCTTGGTTTAGAAATATATTATTTTAATAATTTTTAATTAAAATATGAGATAAAAAAAATAGTATGTTTAGAATGAATTTTTTTATCTTTTACGAAAAAAATGTGCAAAAAATAGAGAGAGAAAAAAATATTTGACTTTTTAATATAGGTTATAAGCTTTTTATTTTTTTATTAGTAACTTTTTGACTTTTACACTAAAAATGTTGCATGCCAAATGAAATATTAGTGCTCGTTTGGAAATGACTTTTTTAGTTGGCTTTTTAATTTTTTTGACTTTTTTAGCTTGAAATTTTTTTGATCCTTTGGTATTCTTATTTAGCTTTTTTGACTTTTTGGCTTTGGAATGGCAATTATTATTTTTTTTTGTCTTTTTGTGATTTTTGTCATTTTGTGATTTTTTTGACTTTTTTTTGTTCTTTTTATGATTTTTTTAGCCCAACTCAAAAACCAAACGACCTCTTAGGCTCTTTGTTTTATCTATTTTGTTCAAATTCTATCAATTCTTTCTCATTTTCTTTATATTTTTCTTTCCCTCATTAAATTCTCCAATTAAATACAGACTAAGGCCTCGTTTGGGAATAACTTTTTTTTGTAACTTTTTAACTTTTTGGCTAAGATATGATATAAAAAAACTAGTATGTTTAGGATGAATTTTTTATTTTTTATTAAAAGATGTGTAAAAAAATAAAAAGAAAAGATAATTTTTGACTTTTTGGTATAGGTTGTTGATTTTTGAATTTTTCTAATAACTTTTTAGCTTTTGCCAAACGAAAACTAAGAATTTTTTTTTTTCCCCTTACTTATATATACAGTTGGAAAGTGATAGAGAGCTCTAAAATTAGAATTCTAATATGAAAAAATGATTCGTAGCTCGAAAATATTTCTGCTTGAATGGTCCTACTGTCCAAAACGACGTTGTTTTAGGCAATGTTTTTTTTTTTTTTTTTTTTTTTATAAATTTTTTTTTCTCTCTCATTTATTTCTAAAACAGAGAGAGGGCGATAGAGAGAGAGAGAGAGCTCCACCCACCGGCGCCATCACCAGTGATGGCGAGGGTTTTGCGACGGTGACGGTGACCTTGTGACGGTGAGTAACTTCCTTTATTCTTCTCTCATTTTTGATGTTGATGATGATGATCTGATGTTGATGTTGATGATGATGATGATGATATATAGATATGTATGTATATAGATGATGATCTGATGTTGATGATGATGATGATTTGGTTGTATAGATTTCTCTCATATATATATATATAGATTTGGTGTTGATGGCGACGATGATTTGATTTTGATTTGATTCTCTCTTTCCTCTTCCTCTTCTCTCTTTCCTTTTCTTTCTTCTTTCTTTCTTCTTCTTCTTTGTTGAAGAAGAGAAGACACAGATTAGAACAGAGAAAGGAAAAAAAAAAAAAAAAAATTAAAATTAAAATGACATCGTTTTGATTTTCGGGCGAAGCGAGCCACGCTGATTTCGAGCTACGTAGTGGGATTGTTCTAATATGAGTTCTAGTAATGTGACAAAGCAAAAAAATAAAAATAAAACAAAAACAAAAATAAAACACAAAAACACAAGCTAAAACATCAAATCACCATATGAGACCCACTATTAAAACTCTTTAAAGCTCTTCATCTAGAGCTCCCAAACATTTTCCATACACAGATTCTATGTGGGTGTTATACATCATCATTCTAACTTAGGTGGAGCCTTGATAAGCTTCCACCTCACCCTTGGATGTAAGTACAAGGATGCTGTTAGCATCACTCATGAAGAATGATCAGTAAATGAAGACCAGCTTTTCCATGTGGATCAGCCCACCATATGTCTTGGGCTACCAATGTTGGGCTTCATACAGATCAAAGTCTTGGCCCAGTTACTGGTCCAGTTTGGCTGCTCCTGAGTGAGTCCACCGGGCTTGCTTACAACTCTCACTCTAGTTTAGATGGATTGGTTGAAGTTAGGTTGTTTCTGATATATTCGAAATTGTTAATTTCAATTTTATCTCCCCAATTATCACTAATTTTTGTGTTTCATTCTTAAATTATTAATTTTATATATTTTTAGAGATGATTATAATTATAATTTGATGGAAAGAAGATAATTTTACAAAATAATATTTCATGATTTTAAAATGAAAAATTCATTATTTTAGTTTATAATCAGAAAATGAAAATTGTTGTCAATATTTTTTGAAAGAGAGTGTCATATTATTATTCCTTATAAAAATCAATAAAATATTATTATTTTCCAGTACTTCAAAAACAGAGCTTGCAACAAAAAATAAATAAAATAAAATGATAGGCTTTATTATTAACTTAAATATTTTAAAATTAAGTATTAAAAAAAAGCTTTTTGATTTAGATGCAATGTATCCGTAACACAAAAGAAAAACTCAATCTACAACCACACACCAACCCGTCATTGTTGAAGTCACATGAAACATGAGTTAATCTTTACTAAATTACACTAATCCATGCGCACTTTAAGGTAACTCTGTTCTGAACATATCAAATTAATATCCGAGAAATATCGGATTCAAATTACAACTAATATGTGAGATTCACAAATGTTCTAATCGGGTTATATTCAAATTTGCACAGATATCCGATCCGTTTAGCAAAATAGATAAACAGAACATAATTATCACATTTGAATATTAATTTTAAAATGGACTCTGGTCGTACCAAGGCTGCTAATAGTAATAAAGGCCAGAACCAAGATTGATCCATGATCGATGACACTTCTATAATGGATCAGTCAGCCCACTACAAGACTTGTTCTACCAAGTTTAGGCCTTAATTGACGCCCAACTTAGTCTAGGCCCCGCTAGGGGTTTGGAACTCTAAGTCGTGGTAGTTTGGGAACAAATAAAAAAGTCATCTTTTTTTTTTTTAATTTTTTAAAAAAAAAATTAGTGATTTTTATAAAATTATGTCACTTTTTTTAAAATTTTTTCGGTCCGTCTCAAATCTAAAAAGTAATTTTTTTTAAAAAAAAATCTAAAAAAAAAATTGAAAAAACCAAAATAAGTCCAAAAAATCTACTATTTTTTTGCCTATTTTTTTGCTTTTTGTCTTTTTTGAACTTCTTTTTTTATATTTTAAATTTTTTTGATTCGTTGATTAAAATTTGAAAGCTTAAATGTTTTTAGTTTTTTTAAAAAAAGATCATTAAAAACGAAAATAAACCAACAACAAAGCCACCAAAACAAACAAACCCCAAATACTTGAGTTTGGGTTTTTCAATATATACTATAATGAAATTACATCTAAACTTCTTTTTTTATTATTTTTAAGTCATTTGTATTACTATATAGATAAAAACGTTATAAGGCTTTTGAAATTGAAACTCTCAATAAAATTACCTGTAATGATAAGAGAGATAAAAAAAAAAAAAAAAAAAAAAAAAACACAAATAATTTTAAGGGCAAATTACACAAATAGTCCTTATAGTTTGGGGTTTGTGTCACTTTGGTCATTGACTTTTCAATTGTGACACATTTGACCCTGAATTTTGAATCTTGTTCCAAATAAGGACAATTGAAGATATCATTAGATTTTTCAAGGTTAAAATTGTCAATTTGATAAAATATAAACCAATTTGACAAAAATAAATGTTAAAAAAATATTTTTGAATTTTTAAAAATTATTTCTACCTACTAAAAATAAAATTTTGTAAAATTGATAAATCTTTTAGATATTTATTTATTTTTTTTACCAAATTAATTTTTATTATGTGTTTAGATAATGATCATGTAAAATTAATTTTAAAAAATTAATCATGTAATTTTTATTAATTTTACATAATTTTATCATTGGTGGATAAAAATAATTTTTAAAAAATTAAAAATATTTTTTTGACATTTATTTTTGTCAAATTAGTTTATATTTTATCAAATTGATGATTTTACCCTTGAAAAATCTAATGATATTTTCAATTGTCCTTATTTGGAACAAGATTCAAAATTCAGGATCAAATGTGTCACAATTGAAAAGTCAGGGACCAAAGTGACACAAGTCCTAAACTATAGGGACTATTAATGTAATTAACCCTAATTTTAAAATAAAAAATTAAGTGATTAATGAATAATGACTGAAAAGAAGTAGTTTGTTAGGTGCCGTTTGATAACACTTACGTTTTTTAGTTTTCTGTTTATATTTACAAAAATTTAAAAAACTCAAATAAAAACTTATTTGGTAAATTTTTGATATATAAATCAGTGGTCTTAGTTTATAAATTTGGCCAAAAAATGTAAACTCAAAAAATGTGTTTATGTTTTGAGTTTTCAGTTTTTTTTTTTACCACCCAACATTAGCCATCACCCGCCACTATTTTCCACCACCGTCGTCCGCCGCCGCCACCACCACCTACCTACCACCACCCGCCATCCACCACCCACCTGCCACCACCACCACTCACTCGCTACCACCCACCACCCGCCACCACCACCCACCCGCCACCACCACCACCACCCGCCATCCGCCACCCACCTGCCACCACTACCTACCACCCGCCACCACCACTACCACCACCACCACCACCCACTCGCTACTACCCACCAACTGCCATCGTCACCCACCACCACCACCACCCGCCACCTACCGCCCCCACGCCACCACCACCCACTACCACCGCCATCCGCCACCCACCTGCCACCACCACCACCACCACCACCACCACCACTACCCACTCGCTACCACCAGCCACCGTCACCCACCCACCCACCACCACCACCTACCCGCCACCACCCACCACCACCCGCTACCCACCACCCACCGTTACTACTTTCCACCACCGTCTTCTGCCGCCACTTGCCAGCACTTGCCATTTTTCACTCTTTTTTATATTTTAAAATTTTTAAAACATTTTGTCAATTACCAAACGCGTTTGTAGTTTATGTTTTCTAAAAATAAACAAAAAATAAACAAAAACCAGTTTATAAAATTTTGTAAATATAAACTGAAAACGTAAACGTTATTTAAATCTATTTTAGTTATAAAGAAGGGGGATTTGGTCAAAACTCTCTCATAATAAAACTTTAAAACATTAAGGATAAGTACAAAAGGTTTTTCTTGAAAAGTCCAACACATACTACTATTATCAAAATATTAAATTTTAAAAAATATAAATTTTGATGTAAATGTCGGTTTTTAATAAAATTAGTATTCTTAGAATTGTCTCATCAAAATCTATGAAATAAGATCCATGTTGACTATGAAATTTAAAAAAATAAAATAAAAATTATTACTAATGAAATTGATGTAAACAGTAACAGTAACATGCTACTTTGTCAATCTATATATAAGGAAAATGGTCTTTCTAATTGTAAGGCTTGTGGGAGCTCTAAACCCTCAAACTAAATTTTATGATTTTTTGATATTTAAATAATAAAAACATTCTATTGGTTAAACTCTTATTTCATCATAACAATAAAACTTTATTATATATGGAAGCAACTCATTAAAATCTAATTATTTTTTATTTTAAAAAAAGTACATTGGTGGGGAATTTTTTTTCAGGTCCCTGGTATTAAGATTTCATAGCATAAAGGACACTCAATATTTTCATGATATCTAAGGTCTCTCAACATCAATCCAGAGAAAATTCAATCCAGAGAAAATTCGATCCAGAGAATTTCTCTGGACAAATCACAGAGAAAATTCAAATTTATTTGGACACATTACAGAGAAAATTTCAAATTTCTCTGGACACATCACAGAAAAAATCTCACCAGAGAATTTCTCTGGATTCAACCCAAAGAAATTTCCCTCTTCACTCTAGAGAAATTTACTCATTCCCAGAGAAAATTCACTCGAACCCTCACATACAGTTCCAACAGAAGCAAATTAAACAATAATACTTATTGCAGCAAAAATGAAATTAGTCTTTGAGAAGGAATTTTAGGTTTTGCTTCGGACTATAGATAACATGGAAAATTACCTGATGAACTGTTTATTAGCATTTTCTCTAAGCTTGTGCCAACATCTTGTGGGAGTATGACAGTAGGTATGTGTATAGTTAAATCACTTTCGTCGGGTTCACAAACCATCGAGCACCGACGCCAACAAATTTTCGAACCGCGCTGCTGCAATTCGAACAGCACTGCAATCTCTGCAGTTCGATTCGCCCTTTGAATTCGAGATCTCCGTTTTCATTCCCGTTCTTGAGCTTCACGATCACTTTGAGTCCCGAGAGATTGAACTCTGTCACATTCGTAATCAAATTCGAATTCGACTTCGAATTTCTCTGTAATACATGGGGTGTGGGGTTAAGGGACCTTAGACATTATAAAATAATATTGTGGATCTCTTCCATTACTAAAATTGGGAGAGGGACCTTAGACTAATTTTCCCTATATTGGTTGACTCTAATTTAACAATAACAATTAAACTCTAATTATTCCATAAATTACGACTTCTAAAAGGAAAGTATGATCAATTATTTTAAAATTTAAATTTGTGTGCCACTAATATGGAAGCAATTCAGTAAAATCTAATTATAATCATAAGAAAAAAAATCTAATTATTCCACAATTTATGATTTTTAAATATATATATTTTTCTATTTCAAGATTTAAAATTATGTGTCATTAAACATGATAAATAATTCAACAGAATCTAAAATTTATAAAAACCTTTCAAATGGTCACGTTATCTATGCTATAACTAATATAGAAATCTTTTTCAAAATTTATAATAATGCTCATTTCAAAATTCAATATAGTAAGCTTTTAAAATTAAATTTTATTTATTTATTTCCAAACTCACATACTAAGTTTCTTGATTAATTTTATTTATTATTAAAAACAATTAAAAAAAATCTATTGGGTAACACTTTCTTAACAATAAAAATATAACTATCTAATGATTTATGAAATTTAAAAGGAAAGTATACTAACCAATTTCAAAATTCAAAAGTGTGCCATATAACTATTAAAAAAAAATCTAATTTTCTCATAATTTATGACTTTTAAAAAGAAAGAAGACTAAATCAATTTTAAAAATTTGAAATTGTGTATCATAAATTATAAGAAACAATTCACATCTTCCATAAATCTTCTCTCTTGCACTTATTGGATTCGAGTCTAATTAGAGTCGGTATTCATCAAGAGTTGTAACTATTAGCGATGAAGCAATTGTGAAGAATTCAATTGATAAATTTTTTCATAGTAAGTTTATGCTTTTCTATAACAAAAGTGTTTTGGACCTCTAAAAGAGCTCTAATTTGTCTCTTTTCCCATTATGATTTGTTTTTTTTTTTTTTTTTTGGAGTGTGTGTGTGTGTCTTTATCTCCTGCCAGCAGTGTAGAGCTCAATTTATAGCTTTACACCTAGAGCTCTGTATCACAGCTCGTTTTATAAAGATCAATTTCTAATCTTTAGCCTCCTATATCCTTATTTCTATTATGCATCTAACAATTATGTTAATTTCTAAAAATTTATTACATGATTATTGTGGGGATATATTTTCTGAGTACCAACACGTGGCCAAGGTGACACCGATGTGTCAGCCGGGGTGCCACGTGTCCTGGTCGTAACGCCGAGATGAGCTCGGCCAGGCCGTGGATATCTCCGAAGACATCAGATTCTAGGATAAGCGAATAGGAGACGAGTCTTAGAATGAGGAAGGACTTCAGCCTGGATAAGGATAAAGCTCTTAGGGAGTTTATCTTTATCTATGAGAGAGTCCAGGATAAGCATTGAGCAGAAGTCCATTGAAGCTAGGCTTCTATTGGGACTAGGATTGAGTTGGCTATAAAAGAGAGGCACCCCCATGGGTCTAAGGTACACAATTTATATTCTGAACAGTGAGTTAAGCTCTATTGATTATCTTTGAGAGATAACTGACTTGATCGTCGGAGTGCCCCCGGGTGAAAGAACCACTGTCGGAATCTCTTCTTTCTGTTACAGGTCATTCAGGTGCCATCTATTCCGCCAGTGCTCTCCAGTTGAATACTGAGTTGGCAATGTGGTCAGAAATTCACTCACACAATTTGGCGCCGTATGTGGGAAAGAAAGGAGGAAAGATGACCAGCGATGGACAGAAGGATAAGGTTGGGGGCGAAATCCCTGCTGGGAACGGTAAACACGTTGACCCTAACATGGAGGAAGATGGTTGCAATGAGGAGACTCAGGACCAGAATCACGGTAAGGAAGACGTTGGCCAGGAGGGCGACGTACCAAAAAAGTCTGACCGAAGCGGGTATTACAATGAGGACAACCTCCAGGTATGGAAAGATAGATGCCTGCGAAGAGACAAAAAGGTAAAAGAGATGGCAAACAAATTGGCTGACTTGCAATCGGTCGTCAATTTCATGATTCAAAACAACGTCATGCAGCCACCGTTCCCATTGCAGGACACGCCGATTCCAGCGGCCAATGCCCAAAAGAGAGGGCAAAAAACAATCCCTATAGCCCCCCAGCACACCAGGAACGAAAAACACTCTCACCGGCCTTCAAGGGAGGTCGAGCGGGGAGAGTCGAGGAGGGAAGAATCTCGAAGGACACATTGCACCAAGGAGGCAGACCCCAAAGAACATCGGCATGTTCAAAGGCAGGAGTTGTGCTTCGACACAACTAATGGAGAAAGGTCGAAAAGGGCTCACAACGAAGTTGAGAGTAGTGCACCGAAAAGATTGAAATCAGGAGATAGCCGAGCTCCTGGGCGGACCAAGGAGGACTTGAGAGATTACCTCAAGAGGAAGCAACAAAATGCCGAGGTAACTTCCCCTGTTAAGCCGAGACCACCATTCTCGGCAGAGTTGGACAAATTTGAGGCCTCAAAAAGATTCAGTATGCCGAGGTTCTAGATATACGACGGAAAGTCGGACCCCAACTTTCACGTCGGATTATACCTGAACTCGATGGCACTGTACACTGGGAACGAGCCGTTGCTCTGCAAGGTGTTCCCCTCATCCTTCGGGGAGATTGCATCAGATTGGTTTCACAAATTGCCAAAGGGAAGTGTGAAGACCTGGGAAGGCCTGGCCGAGATGTTCGTGGCTAAGTTCGTGACAAAAAAACTACAGCCATTAAGGGTAGACGCCTTGATGGCTTTGAGAATCAGTAAGGATGAAGGCCTTAGGGCCTACGCTAAAAGGTATTATGAAGTATTCAACCGAACACCCGAGTGCAACCAAGAGGTGGCGGTCGTATATTTCAAGAACGACCTAAAAATGACTGTCCACTACGAAAGTCTTTGGCAAAGACATTGTCAAAAAGTATGGAAGAGCTCATGGCCAGAATTAAGAAATATGCCAGAGCCGAGGAAGACACGTCAGGAACTAAGGAGACAAAGCAAGAGAAAGGAAACGGCTCGCCGAAGCGAGGCCGAGGTAACAACGGATCCAACAAGTAAGAGATAGGACTGAGGGCTGCACAAGCAGTCACAACTGTGTTCCAAATCCCAACTCACAAAGTCCTGGATAAAATTCGATCCCAGCCCTACTTCAGAGCACTAGCTAGTGTACCAGGAGAGTTTATGGGAAGAAGCCTTGGTAATCATTGTGCTTACCATAATGAGGATGGGCATCTGACTCAGGGTTGCAGAGCCTTGAAGTCACACCTAAAAGACCTGGTAAGGCAAGGCCATTTGAAGGACCTTGTAGATGAGGCCAGGATGAGGGAAGAGCAGGCAAGACTGCCTCAGGCACCAGCGGCTCCCCCTCCCCCAGCACAGCAACCGCAGGCAAGCGGACCTCGGGTAATTAATGTAATTCACTCGAAGGTCGACGAAAACGAAATTCGGGGAGAGACCTAGTGGGTAAAGCACTTGCAACATGTGTACCACGTCCGACAGAAAAGACCTCGGGCTGAGGAGTGCCAGGGACCAATGGTGTCCTTTACTGAAGCCAACCTGGAGATGGTCCAACATTTGCACAACGATGCCTTGTGTAGACGTGCCCGAGAACTCTCCGGCTCCGCACGCGAAGGCGCGAAATCCGTTTCGTTCTTAAGCTACTATAGTTCGGACTCAATGTCACGGTTCTGAATCTAATCTCGCACAGTGCAATGCAAGACCGATAAATCACCAAAGAGTCTAAATCTGGCAAATCGTTTTGGAAAACTGATTTTTATAAAGAAGTGCCAAACATGGACTGCTTTGCCAGATATAGAATCGCCATCTAAATGTTTTATTTTGGGAAATTTAGGAAACCCTAACTCGTGCCTAAGGCCACGTGTCTGTCATCACCAAAGTTGCCTCGGCTCGGGAACTTGGGTACGAGAGGGGAAGGTCATGCAATGAGCACCCCCGCTCGTCCGATCAAAGGATCGGCCTTTACTAACATGATATCTTGTTTTTGAAAACACATGCATTTTTATTTCGATTTATTAGCTAGCTTACTACGTGATGCGCACAGTATACAAGTATAGACTAGATCGCCTAAGTTGGAACAAAACATTGCATGTTTGTTTGAAAATGGTTTGAAAGTGCTACTCGCAAGTAGGCTAAATCAGGGATTTCAATGAATTGTTCCAATTCAAGCAATCCAACCCTCACCTACAGGCATTCAGGCAGTTATATCACATAAGCAGTTAGCCTCATGGCAAGCATGCTTTTATGGCAATCAATAACACACATGCAGTATGCTAAAACATAAACACTTACAGTGTACTCCGAGCCAAAACAAAAGCTAGTTAGTAATCAATGCATGATCCTAGCTATGTGAACAATGCTTAATGCAACACATGCAAAATGCAGCTAAAATGGGCTCGACTATTCTAAGATGGCATATGAGATGCAACTCGATAAACATGTATTCAAGTAGGCATTGAAATACAATGCGGTTAGTATGATGCGCCGAGCCCGGTGCATGCAATATAGATGAATGATGCAAACATGCATAGCATAAGGATGCTGACTGAAGCATGCCCTAAAACTAACCATCAAAAGCGGGTAAGTAAAAGGGAGAAAGATGTGGGGTTGGAAGACATTCACACACGCACGCACGCACACTTATTACAACAATGCGCCCTCGCGACGGAGGGTCTGAATGAAAGCTAAGCTATACTAAGCTAAGCTACTCAACTAATCTAATTAAACTAATCAGACTATTACAAACCAAATTGAATAATAAGCAATCTACTTAGTAATTATTACAACACTTAATTAATTAACAAATTAACTTACAAATTGAAGCTAACTAACAAATAAGCATTAAACTAAGCTGCTCCAGCTTTCCCTTGAACAAAGAAGGATGCATGCTCTCGATTCCCGTCCTGAAAAGCTCTCCAAATACTCTTTAGAGGCTCTGTCTGCAGGGTGTCCTTGAGAACTAGCTGCTGGATCTTACCAAAACAGTGCTGAGGAGTGCACCAGTGGCCTATCGGCCATGAAGAGCTACTGCCGACCACCCTGCCAGCCAAGAATGCACACCGCCGGCCATAAATGAAGAGCTGCCGGCCAATAACAAGAGGGTGCCGGCCACTGGTGTGCTGTGACACCAAGCTGCAACAGAGCATAAAATAGAGAAAAATGAGGGTCTCCCAAGGGTATGTATGCACTATGCCACTCTATATCACTTCAAAACATCAAGGGAGAGACATAATCGGATCCAAGACCATCAATCACGCATCTCGATGCATGATGGCCAAAGATTCAACATGTGCAATTTTCAATAAATGCATGACAAATAAGACACCAAGACCATCTCCTTATCATGAGAAATCAAAGGAAATGGAGACTAAGAGAGATTGGCTCATTTCATCACTTCAAGTATGAAATGAACCAATCTTTCCTCGCGTTCAATACGACATCCGATCGAACGCAATGCAAAACATGCAAACAACATGACATGCAAACAACATGCTAATCATGCAATGAAATGCACTACTTTAACATGCAAGCCTTCATGCACAACATGTTAAGGGGCCAAGAGTACCAATGCTAGTGAGGAAGATAACATTATAAGCATGCACCACAATGCTCAAACATCCAAACCAGCTTAAAACAGAGTTACACCCTGCCCAAAACAGTGGCAAAACATGCTGAGATAGAAGCTCAAAGGACTATACAAACATGCATGCATATTAGCCCAAGCTTAAGGCACAAAACACAACTCTCCAAAGGCATTGAAAGAGTGAAACATGGAGTATAGTGGCATATGTTCTAGCACTGAAATGGCATGCAAAATGACTTGGAATCATGCAAACAACCCATGTAATGCATGTTGAAAGGCTTAAACATCAAAGCTAGTGAAGTGTACTACACTGGGGGCATGCAAGACAATGCTCAAATGGCCAAACCAACCCCAAACAGACCCTATGCAGGCCAAAATAGTAGCAAAAGTGGGCTGAGGTGATGGCTTGAAAGGCAAGAAAATGAGGCTCATGCAATGGCTCACAAATAAGGCATAATGCTCAACTCTCAAGAGCACTTAAAGAGTGAAAAATATGGAAGTGCAACAACACTATATGCTCTAAAATATCATTCTAAATAATGCAAAAACATGCAAATACCTCAGGTTAAGCATGCAAGATTCCTCAAAACTCAAGGCTATTCAAAGCTTTTGCACTACAAGTATGCATGAAAAGCATCATTCGACCAAGAGGCCTCAAAACAGAGCTAGAATAGCCCAAAATATGAATAAAATCATGCTGGAGCATAGCCAAAATATACTAGAATAATGAGCCAAAACATCATGCATACAAGGCTAGTAAGTAAGATTTGCACTACAAGTGTATGAGCCACTCAAGAGACAACCAAACCAGCCCAAAAAAGAGTCATGGAAGACCTAAAAACTCACAAAAACAAGCTCACAATATGCCTCAAGAGTAAAGAGATACATGCTCATTTGATAAAATAAATAACACAAGCAAACAAAACAAAAAGAGAGGGGATCACCCCCCTCTGATTTGAGGCCTCAAAACCACATGCTTACCACTAAAAATCCACTGGATTTCAGTGGCTAAAAGGCCAAACAAAGACTAACTCAAAGGCCTTAAGACATGGCACAAAACAAGGCCAAACAAGGCACACAAGAGGGTAGAACACCCTTAACACCAAAGAGGTCTTAAACAAACATCAAAAACACTTAAATACAGAACTTTTTTCAGTTGAAAGAAAGGCTTAAAACAATATGCAAGGATGGCCAAAATGGGATACAAACAAAGGCTTAAAAGGGGGATATACTCACCCTTGAAGCACAACTTTGAAACCAGCAACCTCTGAGGCCAAAAACCAACTTTCAGAGCTCAAGTAACACTCCCAAGAACGTCAGCTCAAAGATGGTGGTGTATCACTAAGTGTTCCTTTGCAAAAGTGAAGAGAAAACACACTTTGGGACACTATTCAATACAATATATAGAGAGATATATCGTCTCAAAAAATGCTGAACCTCTGTAAGCGAGGAGGAGCCTCTCCTTATATAGAGGAATGCAAAGCAAAGCTTGTTAAACAAGCTTGAAAAGGGCTTCATCCCTCCATACACGTGTATGGAGGAGGGATGAGTGAAAACCAGCTGGCTCGAAAGATCTGGAGTGAAATCTACTGAGACAAAGTGTTTTGCCGGCCATCAGTGGTGGCTGGCAGTGCCTCATTGATGGCCGGCAGGCTTTATCAATGGTAGGTAGGGACAAATGCATGGCCGGCAGAGGCAGAGAGTGGCTGGCAATGAACCATGAGAAACATGCTGAAAGGACCAACATATGGTCCAAGAATGGGGCAGAAATGATACAGGGTTTGGAAAGCTCAAACTTGTGGCGTTCCACTGCGAAAGTAAAGTACTGGACGAGCAATCGAACTTGTGGCTGGATGTACCTGCAAGCACAACCAAGTCTTGAGGACGGTCAAAAATGGGGTGTCTATAGTTGCTCCTCTTTGACAAAACTCGAAAGTCACAATGTGACGGGAGTGAATGTCAAAGCCCAGAGACGATCGATTTTTGACAAGGCCGAAGACTTAGACAAATAGGCAAGATAACAAAGAGATGTGCCCGCAGGCAGGGGCAAGATGCAAATGACATGCACAATGCTAAACATAACTTATGATCATGCAAAGAGGGCTGTAATGAAGCAATTATACACAATAAATGCAACGGTTTAAGCATGCGAATACAAACCAAACTACAACTCATGCAGAAAGGATGTAAAAAAAAAAATATTATGCAATCTTAGCAAACATGTGTGATAGATACAAAAAGTGAAGCAAGTGTGATGGATACACAAAGTGAGTAAGCATGTGCGATAGATACACAAAAGTGAAGAGAGTGTGATGGATACACTATATGAATAAAGTGTGATAGATACACTAAGTGAAGCAAAGTGTGATAGATACACAAAGCGAAAAGAGTGTGATGGATACACTAAGCAAACATGTGATAGATACACTAAGCGAACGTGTGTGATAGATACACAAAATGAACGTGTGATAGATACACAAAGCGAGCGTGTGATAGATACAAAGCGAGCGTGTGATGGATACACAAAGTGAACAAAGTATGATAGATACACTAAAGGTGAACACAAAGTGTGATAGATGCACTAAGTGAACAAAGTATGATAGATACACTAAAGGTGAACACAAAGTGTGATAGATGCACTAAGTGAACAAAGTATGATAGATACGCTAAAGGTGAACACAAAGTGTGATAGATACACTAAGTAAACAAAGTATGATAGATACGCTAAAGGTGAACACAAAGTGTGATAGATGCACTAAGTGAACAAAGTATGATAGATTCCCTAAAGGTGAACACAAAGTGTGATAGATGCACTAAGTGAACAAAGTATGATAGATACACTAAAGGTGAACACAAAGTGTGATAGATGCACTAAGTGAACAAAGTATGATAGATACGCTAAAGGTGAACACAAAGTGTGATAGATGCACTAAGTGAACAAAATATGATAGATACCCAAAAGGCGAACACAAAGTGTGATAGATGCACTAAGTGAACAAAGTATGATAGATACACAAAAGGCGAACACAAAGTGTGATAGATGCACTAAGTGAACAAAGTATGATAGATACACTAAAGGTGAACACAAAGTGTGATAGATGCACTAAGTGAACAAAGTATGATAGATACAAAAAAGGTGAACACAAAGTGTGATAGATGCACTAAGTGAATGAAGTGTGATTGATACACTAAGTGAATGATCTTAAACAGAACTTCTTTGAATGAACCGTACATACAATATCATGTATGAATGAGAAAGAAACTTGATAGGTACAATGCAATACAATGCAAATAACGTACGTGACAGCGTAAGTGAAGTGTGCATAACAATGCAAGTGGAGAGCGCACAACAATGCAAGTGAAACGTGCATAACAATGCAGGTGGAACGATGCATAACAATGCAAATAAACGTGCGTGACAACGCAAGTAAAGAGTGTGCAAAACAATGCAAGTAACGTGCGTGACAGCGCAAGATAGATGGGCAAAACAATGCAAGTAACGTGCGCAACAATGTGGGTGAAACGTGCGTGACAACGCAAGTGAAGTGTGCATAACAATGCGGGTGAAGTGTGCATAACAATGCAACTGGAGCGTGCATAACAATGCAACTAGAGTGTGCATAACAATGCAACTGAAACATGCATAACAATGCAAGTGTAACGTGTATAACAATGCAAATGAAGGTGCGTGACAACGCAAGTAAAGTGTGCATAGCAATGCAAGTAAGGTGCGTGACAATGCAAGTAAAGTGTGCATAACAATGCAAATGATGAGGGTGCATAACAATGCAGGTGGAACGGTGCATAACAATGCAGGTGGAGTGTGCATAACAATGCACGTGAGACATGCATAGCGAGGCAAGTGCAAGAAATGTATGCTCCATGCAACACTAAGATGCGCATTTCATGCCAGGGTGAGAAGTGCACATTCTATGCAAGCAAGGTTAAAACGTGCTCCATGCAATGTACATACTCTATGCAAAAAGATCAAAGACGTACATCCAATGTAACGTATATATTCTATGCGACAACAAGAATAAGTATAGTACAAGATGCATTTATGCAATATGTGTGATGATATGATACACGTTACAAGCAATGTAGAGCATGATGTTTAGAGAATGCAATAAACAAACAAAGCGGCGCTTTAGAAAGCACCTCATGGGGTGAGTGGCGATGAACCACTCTACTCTGACGAGGATCTCCCCTTGTGTGTTCTTCGAACTCTTACCTTGAACCCACAATACAAAGGCTCTGAAATACTGACAAGGATTCTTCACGTAGAACACTTTGGACGCCATCTTTCTTCCTGACCATATTCGCAACTTTCCCTATTCTCCAACGGGGTGATAGACTAGGTTGGTTCAGTATCCAGAATTGAGGTGCATGCACATGCTATCTCAACCTATGGGGCTTCTATACAGATTTCAAGCCGGGGATACACCCCTGGGTATTTAAACCAGACTTTAGTCTCAGAAATCCCGAACCTTTGCGTTCTGGGCAACAGCCATTCGAACTTTAGTTTCCACCGTCGCAGTTGGTCTCCTAGGAACTCATTGCAAACACGGCCGAGATGCCCCTGGCAGGGAATGATACTCAGGGAGAGCCTTTCTGATTGCCATTCTGGCTTGAAGCAAACTCGAGCTTGAGCTTGAGATAGAGGTACACTCATACTTCGGAGCATTGACAAGGCGCGAGGAGGTACATCTGGAGTATAATCACGGAATTTTCTGAAGTTGAAACAAACTCAGATGCTTCAATTTTCCCTATTTTCTTTTGCTTTGCAGTCTGGAACCTATGTAGCTTCAGATAGGTCCTGGTTTTACTATTCTCACATGACCTGGGTTAAACCCTGCAGTTTTATGAAAGAATAAATCTTGTTTTGCACAAATGTGGAGAATGACACAGTACTCTGAGCACAAAACGATTTATTTTTGAAATGGAGAAATGAATCCTTAACTGGGGATTGAGCCTACGACTGACTATAGTCAAAATGACTCAAAAAACGGAAAAACAACCTAAACACAAACACAGACACCTGAAATGACTCAAAACAAGAATCGAGATAACCAAAGACACACACACACCACTCAGATGTGTTCCAATGGCAAGAGACCTCTCAGTTCGCGAGGAGCCAGTTTCTTCTGGTATTGTTCCCACCATTTTCTCATTTGTGATTCTCATATCACTCGGCCCTCAGACTCTGTTTTTCTGAAAAAAAGCCCTTTTCTCACTTTTTCTCTCAACGCACATCTCTCTATTCTTTAATCTCTCTTCTTTTTTTATCCCTCCCCTGGGTGGTTGATGGATAAACAGGAAGTCGCAGGCTCTTGCCCCTAGCATTCCGCTAGATTCTTCTTCTTCTTCTGCTCACAACAGTGAACTTTTCCACAGAGGGGTTGCGCTACAACTGGGTGTGTAGCCAATCTGCAGCTGACATCGATTGACGATGCTTTGTTGGGGAGTTTGGACGTGAACAAATCTGTCTAGATAAGAGAGTGGAATATCTTGATCCGTTCCAATTCGTGCTTCCCACTCGGCTTGATACCTCGCTGCTTGGAGGATGAGAGAGCTTTCAGCCCTTTGCTGTTAACTTCAGTTATGCCTTGTTTTGGCAGGTAGAGTGCCCTTTCTGGCAAGTATGTTGACAATAGGGAAAAGACAGAACTGACTCAACTGTGCCCCTAGTTCATCATTTTGACCATTTTTTTGTTTTGGTTTTCTACTAAAACAATTTTGATCAATATGAGAGTTAGATTAACATACATGTTCGATTTTCTGATTTAAAATCATGCAAGTTAGGCTATGAGCACTGAAAATTTTCCTTTTTTGGGTCCAAGATATGGTCCAGTTTTGAAAAAAATGGAATAGTTTTCGAGAGCAAATCAACCTCAGTAAAAATTCTCAAAAACTGTTTTTGCAAATGGACACTGCTTGACCAACACGGAGTTTACTCTTGAGATGCACAACCTCAGATCCAAAAACAATGGAAAATTGCCCCTTGTCTAAAGGACACTGCATGGCAACGGAAAGTTGCCCCTTGTTTGAATAGCACCACAGTACACTGTACGACAATGGAAAATTGCCCCTTGTCTGAATGGCATCACAGCGCACTATAATCGGTCTTCAAAGTGACGATCACAACCGAACTCTCGGATACAGAGAAGACAAAGATGATCAAAACCATTATATGGACACAATTGATTTGGAAGTGTTTATGGCTGGACTTCAGAATGAAGTTGCCTACGTATCCCAAACATGGGAATCAAGCCTTACGTAGTTTGGGGGGTTAAGGTACACTCGGGTATTAACTTCTCCTTTTACGCTCTAACTTTTGCCAAGGCCGCCCTTTCTGGGTTTTCAACCTTGTGAGCTCAGTTTTTCTTTTCTTTTCTTTTCAATTCTTTTCATTTCTTTTTCTTCATTTCTTTTTGTTTTTTTTCTTTTCTTTTCATTTTTTTCTTCTTTTTCTTGCTCTAACTTTTGCCTGGGTCGCCCTTCTGGGTTTTCGGCCCAGCAAGCCTCTCAAGGGTAAAAGTGTAGCTTTGTCCATGTCAAATGGTTTTGAGATCTGGAAGCCATCTGAATCCAAGAGAGTGGCTATTGTTCACTGATGATGTAGGAGTCCATCCAATAGGGGGCTGAATTGCCCCTAGTGTTGTGGATAGGAGCTCAATTGTTGTCACGCCCCACTTTTTATTACTCGAAGTCATTACCAAGTTCATTAACATAATTCAATTTCAGAGATAACATGCAGAAATAAACTCAAATGTTCAACTAGAAGGAATGAACAACGACTCTCTCTTTCGAATGCCAATTAAATACAACATGAGCATCCTTAAATAAATTGCCCTCAGGCTTACAACTTTAAATAATCAAATGAAGGGTGTAACCCTTTTACACATATGGCATTCTGCCAACAACAAAGAGGCCCCGTGGCCAACAAATAAGAAGATCCCAAATCTTGTAGCACATCCTGCTAAATACCTGAAAAAGATTCAACAACGTGGGATGAACATATAGTCCAGTAGGGATCTCAACATGATCCTCAACAATAACAACTTACAGATAGCTAAGATCATGAACACTCATTCTCGTACTAGAATAGTAATGTGACAGTTTATACAAAATATATATATGTATGAGCTTTTCTCGAAAACAACCATTACATTCAACGTTATAAGCGATTTATCTTTCTTTTCCTTTCATTAACCCCCATTCCTATTCTTTCATAACATTAACAATTATTTAGGACATAAATTCATTAAGCCCATTACTCTCTTACATTTTCCACACATACAACAGATGTGCCTTTTCAAAACATATTTCTAAAATGTTCGATTTTCTTTACACTTCCAAAAGACAAAAGGTCATTTCGGTTTAATCCCAATTCTATCATAACTATACATGCAAACCTTTATAAAAGAAAGATAACAACTCAACTACATGCATAAGATAAACCAATGAGGCAACTCGGCCCTCCAAAACTGTAACCAACACAATCCACAATGTTTCCAGATACACTGAAACAATAACAATAAAACTTTGCTCTACTAGCTATGTGTGTAGTAAGCCAAAGATACACTTCTCACAACAAACTACCAGTTTACCAGGCGCTAGCTGGAAGGGTATGGTGCCTTCGATTATCAGCACAGTCAGTTCTCCAGGCGCTAGCTGGAAGGTAACGGTACCTCTGATTCTCAGCGCAGGGTATAACACCAATAGCCACAATACAACAAGACATAATCAACATGTGTACTACATACACATAAACTAACAAGATACCAACAATGTGTTAAAGTAGATGAACACATAGGTATAATGCATACACGACAATTCAACACAACCACGTCATCCTCCACCGATGACCAAGGACAAAACCTCTAGATGCAGGTATTTAGTACATCTATTAAAAGACTCAATTTTCATGAGATTACAAACCCAACAACAACATTAACATGGTAGTTAAAGATACAACCTCCACATATGTGTGTTCAACACTCAAATTACAACAATCCAATTCTCATACTTCATTCAAAAGTATCTTTTCCATTTCACAAAACAAATTCCATTTTTCTCTTGTTTTTCACAAAACCAACTCCATACCTTTTGTTTTCACAAAATCAATTCCATGGACAATAAAACCATAACCCATCTTAATCCACTTCATTCTTTTCAAAGCCATTCCAAATTAATTATGCAAATTAAGTCATAATCATTAAATTAGGGTTTTCCTCCCTCTTTCTCAATATTGATAAAAAAGAATCAATCATCTATAACAAACAACAATGACCTCATTTAAGACCCAAAATACGTAAGTATTTGCCCAAAGATCAAAACCCCTCTATTAATTTATTAAATCAAATAAAAATTTGGGTTTCCTCTCCATTCAACAACAACATGCTAATTAACACTCCAATTAGCCTAAACCACAACTAATGATAATAAACCCAAATTCAACAACCAACCCAAGGTTCAACCTCATGATTTTCAACAAATCCAACATGATATAATTTTCATGCAATACAAAAACTACCACATGTCTATCTATAGATGGAGTATTGAAAAGAAACAAGGAGAATCCCTACCTCAAATGGAGAACTCAAATGGAGAAGATGACCCGAAATCAAAGTGCTCCAAATCCACTATTTCTCAGATTAGAACGAAGCCCAAGCCACCCTCTATCTTTCTTACAAAGAGCCTAGGATGGATTCACACTAGAAGGAGATGAAAATTTAGAGAGAAGGTGTGTAGGTTCTAGGGTTTTGAAATCAAAAGGGAGATGAAAAAGTTATATTGAAAGGTTGTTATAAAAGCCCATTAATTGGAAAATGAAAGGACAAGTTAGAATTAAATGAACACTAAATAGCATTAAATGAACAAGTTTGTAACCACCAATAAGGATATTAAATGAACCATTATGAAAATTTAATGGACACTAACCCTTGGTTTCCAAACACAACCAACCTGTTTTAAACCTACCCAACACGACCCAAGACTCATATACAAAGAGTAATGGACGAAAACGGGAATAAGACAACAACACATCCACGGAACCGAGTCCGGAATACAATTAAAAAAAATGAAGGGAAAACCGGGATCGCTATAATTGTCCTTCAGCAATACTTCCTTTTTTCCTCCCTTCTGGGATTTGGCATTCTTGCCGCTCTTCGCTGGCTTGAGAAATGTCCCAATTTTTGACTCTTCGAGCACATTTGACATTTTTTGGTGCCCCTAGTTCAAGAGCTACTTCTTATCTAGCTTTGCAAGCTTTTTTTGACGACGTCTGACCTTCTTGATCTGACTTTCTTGTTCCTAGTTCGTGGGCTGCTTTGAATCTGGCCACACAGGCCTTGTATTGTGATTGATCGTTGAACATTTTGAATCCAAGTTCAAGGTTTGAAAGCAGAAGGGGTCGAGTCCCAAGACTGAGAGCGATCCTAGGCTGCACAATCTCAAGAGCGATTCCACACAGGTTTTTGCAGAACCACGCAAAACATTTTTTGAAATCTTTTAGGAAAGCGACTAATCGCTCGTGCGGAAGACAATGTAGAACCAATCTGGATCAAGCCAGGATCCTTCTCAGTACTCACATTAACAAACATGATCTCATTCATTAAGGGCTTAGCATGCCTCTCTTTCTCTTAATTGATCAAATTTTTGCAAATCCCGAGGAATTCCTTCCTCTTTGTTTTCAACACATTGTTCAAAAAGCTTTAAAAAACTTAGGTCAATGCAATGATTTAAAGGCGCAGAAAAGCAGGTGAAAAGCACTACCGTTTCATTCAAAACTTTTGGCACAACTGGTTCAAGGCAGAAGCAAACACATGAGTGTAAAATTTACTGTTGTTTCATTCAGATCTATTGGCACAACTGGCTCCATGGCAGAAATAGACTCAAAAGCATAAAAACCACTGCTGTTTCATTCAAAATCTATTGGCACAACTGGCTCCATGACAGAAACAGACTCAAAAGAAAGCGAAAAGTCAAACACAAAACAAGCAAGTGATATCCAAGGTAACGCCCCCGGAATCACAAGACAGACCCGACTGACTCAGTACAAAAAGGCTGACTCAAAACAACAAGACAGACTCTAATCAACATAACAAAACTAACTTAATAACCAAGTCAGAAAGTACAAAAACTAGCATTTGCACAATGCTCAAAACAGTACGGGCCATCCGCCACATCCAGAGTAAACTGGGTGCCATCCGCAGGTGGTTCATCCCTCGATCACATAATCACATTATCTCCCACGTTCACTGATCCAGTGACGCTAGACTTTGCTGAGCTGGTGCGGCGATGACCTTGTTGTCAAATAGATCTTGTACATCATGGCGAAGACGAAAGCAACTGTCAGTGTCATGACCGGTTTGTTGATGGTAGGCACAGTACTTAGTCTGGTCGTGCTTTGGAGGGATAGGATCGGGTAAAGGCCGTTGTTCCAACGGTTTCAGATGTCCTTTCCTGAGTAAGACCCCTAGAGCCTCTGACAAAGGCATATAAAATGGGGTGAAAACCCTCTTGACTCGGGGTGGATATTTGGCCGTCTGTGAGCTACTTCTGGACGCACCAGTGAATGGGGTGGCTGTTTTTGATGTGGTAGTGGTGACATTTGAACTGCGGAAGATCTTGCAGCTACATCACCACTGGTGGTCACATTTGAACTGCGGGAAAACGCCCTCCTGGGCTGCTCCTTCTCCTGGTCAATGAGGCCCTGCTTCATAGCGTCCTCGATCTGTACCCCAAGCTCATGTAAGTCAGCAAAGGTTGGGAGGGGTAAGACTATCATTTTTTGCATCAATCTGGGTTGGAGGTTGCGCACAACCATCCTTATCTGGTCTTTGTCGGAAGGCCTTGTAGCCACTATCGAGGCCTTTGCTCTTCATCTCGTCACAAACTCTGAAAAACCCTTATTTGGCTCTTGGCGGGTGACTTCAAGATCACGAGTTGTGACCTTGATCTGTGTGTTATAGGAGTATTGAGCAATGAAGGCCTCAACCATCTCTTCCCAGTTCTGTTTCACAGAGTTCTCCAATTTTGCATATCAGATTGCGGCTATCCCAGACATGGTTCGGCCGAATAGTGACAGCTTCTGGGCTGTGGTCAAGCCCATTGGCCTCAGGATATCAGAAAATAGGTGGAGGTGCACCATTGGGTCTCCAGAACCATCGAAGCGGTCGATATATGGCATCTTGAACCGGTCCGGCAGAGTCACGACCGAATCGATGTATCCATCATCTATGTCCAGAATGGATTTTACGCCTTGAGCCTTCTTGAAAAGATGTTCTAGCTTGCTCACTTTTAGCGCTGTTGGATCCACCTTAAACTCAAGCGGTGAATCCACTAGATTGGTGGGCGCTTTGGATAGTTGGGGTAGGATTGGGGGCAGAGCTGGCCCCGTTGGGATGTCCGTATTTTCCTAGACATTTGCAGTCTCCCCGAGTATTGGAACTCTAGGTGGGGGAGGAGGTGGGTGCAAAGCCGATGCTCCGGCTTGCTGTGGTTGTTGCTGTTGCTGAAGTCTAGCAATCATTTCTGCTTGTTGGGCCACAACCTCGGCTTGGCGTACGGCAAACTCTGCTTGACGGGCAGCATCCTGCTGCATGGCTTGCATACTCTCCTGGAGTTGACACATCATATCCTCCATAGATGCCATATTGTGCTGATCTAACTGAACAACCGGTATATCTCCCTGAGGTAAAAGCAGATATCTCAACCCAACTGCGCACAGGTGAGATGGATAATGACCGCTGATCTGAGGATTGTTGAACTGGTGACCTGTGCCTGACTGGCCTTTCTTTGCCTTACCACTGGCGAAGGAAACACTGGTTGTCCTTGAATTGAATCTCTGACCTAACAAAGTCTATCAACACAAGTCCGGTGTACTGGGGGGATATTGGAGCCTTCTGAAGCTACGGTTCCAAGACCACCCTAGCAAAAGAGAAAGCAGGCAGCGTCTCAGCCCGATTTCACCAGAATAGATATAAGCATAGCTGAATAACTGTATTATTTACTGAATTCTGCCCAAAATTCTGCTTGTAAACTGATACCCTCAGGTAAAACTGATTCCCCCAAACTACTGATGCCTCAGGCTTGATACCCAGACTTGCAAACTGATACATGTATTCCTGTAGAGGCACACTCTAAAAGCACATAGCAAGTAAATGAGAGCCAAAACACCCCTACGGAGGGGTAGGGTTTCCCTGTTCTATTTTGTCAGGAGCTAGGGTTTCACTATGCACGCAGCGGTTTCACTACGCACGCAGCGGTTTCAAACAATGTACAATCGGATAAGCAACCTGTCCTAGCTTGGAATAGTCACTACAGTTTCCGATATGCACTAGGTCGAATGGTCAAAAAGGGTGCCTCGGTAAAAACCGAGGTTTGTGTTCCCGTCGTGACAGAGTCCGCAACCGGTCAGCCTTATGGCACGTTTCTCAAAGCATGCCTTCGGTAAACCGTTCAAGAATAGCATACGGCAAACATGGTGTCCTAGGCGCACCAACGCAAATGCAATGCAAAAAGACACATAAGTGTAGTCAAAACAAGATAACATGAGTTCGAGTCAAGTTCTCTAAATCCCTAGCAGAGTCGCCAGAAACTGTAGATGTGCCTAAGAACTCTCTGGCTCTGCGCGTGAAGGCGCGAAATTCGTTTCATTCTTAAGCTACTACAATTCAGACTCAATGTCACGGTTCTGAATCTAATCTCGTAGAGTGCAATGAAAGACCGATAAATCACCAAAGAGTCTAAATCTAGCAAATCGTTTTGGAAAACTGATTTTTATAAAGAAATGCCAAACATGGACTGCTTTGCCAGATATAGAGTCGCCACCTAAATGTTTTATTTTGGGAAATTTAGGAAACCCTGACTCGTGCCTAAGGCCACGTGTCCGTCATCACCAAAGTTGCCTCGGCTCGGGAACTTGGGTACGACAGGGGAAGGTCATGCAATGAGCACCCCCGCTCGCCCGATCAAAGGATCGGCCTTTACTAACATGATATCTTGTTTTCGAAAACACATGCATTCTTATTCCGATTTATTAGCTAGCTTACTACGTGATGCGCACAATATACAAGTATAGACTAGATTGCCTAAGTTGGAACAAAACATTGCATGTTTGTTTGAAAATGGTTTGAAAGTGCTACTCGCAAGTAGGCTAAATAAGGGATTTCAATGAATTGTTCCAATTCAAGCTATCCAACCCTCACCCACAGGCATTCAGGCAGTTATATCACATAAGCAGTTAGCCTCATGGCAAGCATGCTTTTATGGCAATCAATAACACACATGCAGTATGCTAAAACATAAACACTTACAGTGTACTCCGAGCCAAAACGAAAGCTAGTTAGTAATCAATGCATGATCCTAGCTATGTCAACAATGCTTAATGCAACACATGCAAAATGCAGCTAAAATGGGCTCGGCTATTCTAAGATGGCATATGAGATGCAACTCGATAAACATGTATTCAAGTAGGAATTGAAATACAATGCGGTTAGTATGATGCGCCGAGCCCGGTGCATGCAATATAGATGAATGATGCAAACATGCATAGCATAAGGATGCTAACTGAAACATGCCCTAAAACTAACCATCAAAAGCGGGTAAGTAAAAGGGAGAAAGATGTGGGGTTGGAAGACATTCACACACGTACGCACACTTATTACAATAATGCGCCCTCTCAACGGAGGGTCCGAATGAAAGCTCAGCTATACTAAGCTAAGCTACTCAACTAATCTAATTAAACTAATCAGACTATTACAAACCAAATTCAATAATAAGCAATCTACTTACTAATTATTACAACACTTAATTAATTAACAAATTAACTAATTAAATTACAAATTGAAGCTAACTAACAAGTAAGCATTAAACTAAGCTGCTCTAGCTTTCCCTTGAACAAAGAAGGATACATGCTCTCGATTCCTGTCCCGAAAAGCTCTCCAAATGCTCTTTAGAGGCTCTATCTGCAGGGTGTCCTTGAGAACTAGCTGCTGGATCTTACTAAAACAGTGCTGAGGAGTGCACCAGTGGCCTACTGGCCATGAAGAGCTACTGCCGACCACCCTATCGGCCAAGAATGCACACTGCCGGCCACAAATGAAGAGCTGCCGGCCAACAACAAGAGGGTGCCGGCCACTGGTGTGTTGTGACACCAAGCTGCAGCAGAGCACAAAATAGAGAAAATTGAGGGTCTCCCAAGGGTATGTACGCACTATGCCACTCCATATTACTTCAAAACATCAAGGGAGAGGCATAATCGGATCCAAGACCATCAATCACGCATCTCGATGCATGATGGCCAAAGATCCAACATGTGTAATTTTCAATAAATGCATGACAAATAAGACACCAAGACTATCTCCTTATCATGAGAAATCAAAGGAAATGGAGACTAAGAGAGATTGGCTCATTTCATCACTTCAAGTATGAAATGAACCAATCTTTCCTCGCGTTCAATACGACATTTGATCGAACGCAATGCAAAACATGCAAACAACATGACATGCAAACAACATGCTAATCATGCTATGAAATGCACTACTCTAACATGCAAGCCTTCATGCACAACATGTTAAGGGGCCAAGAGTACCAATGCTAGTGAGGAAGATAACATTATAAGCATGCACCACAATGCTCAAACATCCAAACCAGCTTAAAATAGAGTTACACCATGCCCAAAATAGTGGCAAAACATGCTGAGATAGAAGCTCAAAGGACTATACAAACATGCATGCATATTAGCCCAAGCTTAAGGCATAAAACACAACTCTCCAAAGGCATTGAAAGAGTGAAACATGGAGTATAGTGGCATATGTTCCAGCACTGAAATGGCATGCAAAATGACTTGGAATCATGCAAACAACCCATGTAATGCATGTTGAAAGGCTCAAACATCAAAGCTAATGAAGTGTACTACACTGGGGGCATGCAAGACAATGCTCAAATGGCCAAACCAACCCCAAACAGACCTTATGTAGGCCAAAACAGTAGCAAAAGTGGGTTGAGATGATGGCTTGAAAGGCAAGAAAATGAGGCTCATGCAATGGCTCACAAATAAGGCATAATGCTCAACTCTCAAGAGCACTTAAAGAGTGGAAAATATGGAAGTGCAACAACACTATATGCTCTAAAATATCACTCTAAATGATGCCAAAACATGCAAATACCTCAGGTTAAGCATGCAAGATTCCTCAAAACTCAAGGCTAGTCAAAGCTTTTGCACTACAAGTATGCATGACAAGCATCATTCGACCAAGAGGCCTTAAAACAGAGCTAGAACAGCCCAAAATATGAATAAAATCATGCTGGAGCATAGCCAAAATATGCTAGAATAATGAGCCAAAACATCATGCATACAAGGCTAGTAAGCAAGATTTGTACTACAAGTATATGAGCCACTCAAGAGACAACCAAACCAGCCCAAAATAGAGTCATGGAAGACCTAAAAACTCACAAAAACAAGCTCACAATATGCCTCAAGATTAAAGAGATACATGCTCATTTGATAGGCCAATAACACAAGCAAACAAAACAAAAAGAGAGGGGATCACCCCCCTCTGATTAGAGGCCTCAAAACCACATGCCTACCACTGAAAATCCACTGGATTTCAGTGGCTAAAAGGCCAAACAAACACTAACTCAAAGGCCTTAAGACATGGCACAAAATAAGGCCAAACAAGGCACACAAGAGGGTAGAACACCCTCAACACCAAAGAGGCCTTAAACAAACATCAAAAACACTTAAATACAGAACTTTTTTTAGTTGAAAGCAAGGCTTAAAACAATATGCAGGGACGGCCAAAATGGGATACAAACAAAGGCTTAAAAGGGGGATATACTCACCCTTGAAGCACAACTTCGAAACCAGCAATCTCTGGGGCCAAAAACCAACTTTCAGAGCTCAAGTAACACTCCCAAGAACCTCAGCTCAAAGATGGTGGTGTATCACTAAGTGTTCCTTTGCAAAAGTGAAGAGAAAACACACTTTGGGACACTATTCAATACAATATAGAGAGAGAGAGGGTGAGAAATACAGAGAGAGAGAGAGAGATATATCTTCTCAAAAAATGCTGAACCTCTATAAGGGAGGAGGAGCCTCTCCTTATATAGAGGAATGCAAAGCAAAGCTTGTTAAACAAGCTTGGAAAGGGCTTCATCCCTCCATACACGTGTATGGAGGAGGGATGAGTGAAAACCAGCTGGCTCAAAAAATCTGGAGTGAAATCTGCTGAGACAAAGTGTTCTGCCAGCCATCAGTGGTGGCCGACAGTGCCTTATTGATGGTCGGCAGGCTTCATCAATGGCAGGCAGGGACAAATGCATGGCCGGCAGAGTTAGAGAGTGGCCGGCAATGAACCATGAGAAACATGCTGAAAGGACCAACATATGGTCCAAGAATGGGGCATAAATGATACAGGGTTTGGAAAGCTCAAACCTGTGGCGTTCCGTCGCGAAAGTAAAGTACTGGATGAGTAATCGAACTTGTGGCTGGATGTACCTGCAAGCACAACCAAGTCTTGAGGACGGTCAAAAATGGGGTGTCTACACCTTGGTAGTATCCCTCCAGGTTGGGGAGTGCCAAGTGAAGCGCATCCTCATTGACCAAGGCAGCTCTTGTGACATCATATATGTCAGATGTTACAAGGAGCTTGGCCTTCACCCAGACGATATGGAGCAATCTATTGGCCCAATGATCGGGTTCAATGGAACGTCGATATGATCACTGGGAGCAGTAATCTTAGATGTACAGGCTGGCTGTCACGACCCAAACCCGCCCCTATGGGTTTAGCATCGCAACCGGCCAGTAATTCGAGATTACCGAAGGCCTACTTAACAGTAATGACGGTAATGCAGAGTAAGGGGCTGGCAGAAGCCAAACAGTAATAAAAGAGATGTCCAATGAGCTATGACGATCTGGATGCAAAAAGACTTTTATGAACATTCATAATCAAAACATGTATATTTACATCATACACAACATCTAGGTTAGGGACCAAATCCCTACACCATAACTGTACAGTCAAGTCCTAAACATTTATTACAGATCATAGACAAAAGGGTGAAACTGAGGCACCCCAAAACAGCCTTAGCTTGAACGGACTTGGAACCTCGAAGTGAGGCATAAAGGTTGGAGCTTAACTTGACGCTCCTAGCTTCGGTCCGGTGCCTGGACACCTACATATAAATATAAACAGTGAGCTAAAGCCCAGTGAATAACATATGCGTAAAGGGGTTAAAAATGAATGTCCTTTCAGTAATTAAAATAGTCAATTGTATCAGTAAATCAGTTGTTCAATCAGTGGCTCATATTTCATGCCATAACAGTTATTTAGAAACCATAATAGTCATATGTGGTACATCCAATAGCAAAACAGTACAGTAGGTCATGACAGACCGAACAGTCAGTTGATGGCCATCAAACAGTAAGCAGTAGTGGTTCCAAACATTGGAGCCGACAGAGATCTCTGTAACAGTAGCAGTAACAGTAACAGTAACAGTAAGTTGCTATGGATGCCACGAGTACAGTTTACAAATAGGACAAACATTCATTCAATAAACAATGTCATTTCAGGAAGCAGTACAGTCGATCATTCAGAAAATAATCATAATTGAACATATCTTTATGACATTGTTACTCACAGAGTACTGGGCTATAGGCGAGCTAATGAGCGTCCTCGGATGCCAACCCTACACAGTTGCAGAATGAACACACACTAAGTTACACACTTGGGATTAATAGCTTAGCCCCTAAACTTGACTTGGTGTGGTTCTATAACGTTATCCTCATTAAGATGCCTTAAACTTGACCTAGGAATGCCTAGGATGAAATGAGGATGCAAAGATGTACTTTAAAATACTTTTCAAAATTTGCTGAAACAGGGGTCCACACTCGAGCGTGGCTTCCTACACTCGAGCGGACATGCAGACAATGAAGCTCCGCTCGAGCGTGACTTCCTTCGCTCGAGCGGGCTGCAAACTCAAGAAAAGTACTGGTTGCATGATATTCACGCTCGACGGACGCTCGACCTCCGCTCGAGTGTGAGACTCAGGTCCTCGCTCGAGCATGAATTCTCTCGCTCGAGTGGACTGCAAAACACATGGACTTCTAGGCATATACATTTCACGCTCGAGCGGAAGTGCATGTACTCAGAGTGTATGCTCGAGCATGAAGTCCTCCTCTCGAGCGTGGATAAAAAATCTAGAATTTCCAGATTGATCCCCAAGCACAAAAACTCAATCTTAAAAGCTTCAAACTCGATTCTTTTGGGCTAATTTTCTAGAAAACGCTTGAAAACTCATACTACAACATGTTTCAAAGATCAATTATGAAATCAAGCCCAAAAGTAAGCCAATTGAACACCAAATTAAATGTAAACATGAAGAACAATGCAAAATCATACATGCATGAGTTCCCTTGAACTCTAGTGTGCCAACACAAGATCAAATGCAAGATTGAGCTCAAAATCATGGTGAATTCATGGACCGAAACTAAAATAGGAACATGCATGTGGGAATTTCATGAAAATGACTTCAAAACACTATGATATGGACATGCACGTGCACAGTGCCTCATAATTCAACACTTTGAGCTAAAACTTGACTCTAATCTCCAATATTTCCATGAACCATGCAAAATACAACTTAAATTCACAATTGAGAGGATGAATTCCCTACCTTAGGTCTAGAATCCCAAATGTAGAAGCCTAATTTTGCAATGCTCCTTCAATTCCTCTAATTTTTCAAGCCAATTTCTTGTTGAAACCAAACTTCTCTTATCTCCCTCTCTCTCACGGTTTTTGGGTCAAGAAGATGAATAAAAGTGGTGCATCAACATATGTAAGGTGTAAGGAGTGTTGGTCTAGAATTAGGCCACTAAGTGGCAAAAGTGTAATTTACTTGCATTAATGTGATTTAGCATTATTTAATCTAATTTAATCATTCCAAATTGAATTTTAATTAAAGCTACCATAAAATCACATAAATCCTAATTAGCATATAACACTAATCAGTTTCTGATTCGGTTGCCAATAAGGCCTTCAATTTGCAATTCGAAATTAAAACATGAACAGATCATTTAATGACAGACAGATAGAAATGCAATTAAAGCAACATGTTCATACAATCAGTTCAAAATTTCAGCTTAATCAATCACTTATCATGTTCAATCACAGTTTAGCACTAATCAGAGGTGAGGGTTGTCACAGTCTTCCCTCCTTAAAAAGAGTTTGGTCCTCCAAACTCGAATTACCTTCATTCTGGAAGAACACTGGATTCAGGGGGAACAATTCATGATATCTTTTCATCATATCATCTTCCCTTTCCCAAGTGGCATAAACGCCACCATGGTTTTGCCAGTCCACTTTCACTAGCGGAATTTCTTTATTTCTTAACTTCTTGATTCGTCGATTTACAACTTGAATAGGCCGTTCTTCATAAGTGTAGTCATCACTTAGCACTACACGGGTAGGTTTAATAACATGGAAGGGATCCTGAAGGTAATCCCTCAACATTGAAATGTGGAAGACATTATGCATATGCTCTATTTTTGGAAGAAGCGCTACTTGATACGCCACCGGATTAATCTTTTCAATGATTTCATATGGCCCAACATATCTCGGCGCTAGCTTGCCCTTAGCCCAAAACGAGTCTTCCCTTTCATTGGTGTCACTTTAACAAAAACATGATCACCCACTTCATATTCCCTGTCTCGCCTTCGGACATCCGCATAAATTTTCTGTCGGCTTTGTGTGGTTTTCAATCTTTGTTGAATCAGTTTCACATTTTCTGTGGTCTCATGTATAATCTCGGGCCAAGCAAAGGCCCATCTCCAACTTCTGCCCAGCAAATAGGAGATCGGCATTTTCTGCCATATAAAGCCTCGAAAGGCGCCATTCCAATGCTCGAGTGAAAACTGTTATTGTAGGCAAATTCAGCTAACGGTAAATGACTTTCCCAATTTCCTTGGAAATCAAGAACACACATACATAGTAAGTCTTCCAGAGTCTGGATTGTTCTTTCTGACTGGCCATCTGTCTGAGGATGGTATGCACTATTCAACCTCAGTTCGGTACCCAACGCTATTTGCAGACTTTGGCAGATCTCGATGTAAACTTCGAGTCCCTATCAGAAACAATAGACACAGGCACTCCATGCAGTCTAACAATCTCATCAATATAAATTGTAGCCAATTTGTCCGCATTGTAAATTGTTTTGACAGGTAAGAAGTGAGCAAATTTAGTCAATCGATCAACAATAACCCAAATTGAATCCATACCTTTACTGGAGTGAGGTAAACCAACAATGAAATCCATAGTAATATGTTCTCATTTCGACTCCGGTATTGGTAAGGGCTGAAGTAAGCCTGCGGGTCGTTGATGCTCGGCTTTGACTTGTTGGCAGTGTAGACATTTCGACACAAAGTCGGTGATCTCTTTCTTCATTCCCGGCCACCAGAAATTAAGTTTCAAGTCTTGGTACATTTTTGTATTTCTTGGATGGATGGAGATTTTTGAATTGTGGCCTTCTTGCAAAATTCGCCTTTTCAGTTCAGAATCATTTGGTACACACAACCTTCCCTAGAATTTCAATACATTGTTTTCAAATTTAAAGTCTAGCCTTAGTTTGGATTCCCGTTCATCAATGACCTTTCTCAGAAAGTCATCTTGTTGTTGTTTCTCTTTAATCTCTTCAATAAGAGCCGGCTGAGCAGAAATAGCAGCCAATGTTCCACCTTGTTCACGCAAAACAATCTCAACTTCAGATTTCTCAAGATCACATAACAGTTCTTTCTGTCCGATGAGTAAACAGGCCAAATTCCCAATTGATTTCTGACTCAGTGCATCGGCAACGGTGTTAGCTTTCCCCGGATGGTACAAGATTTGCAAGTCATAGTCTTTTATCAGTTCTAACCATCTCCGCTGCCTCATGTTCAACTCTTTCTGTGTGAAAAAGTATTTTAAACTCTTGTGATCGGTGTACACCTCACATGTTGCCCCATATAGGTAGTGGCGCCAAATTTTCAATGCAAATACCACTGCGGCAAGTTCTAAGTCATGAGTTGGGTAATTCTTTTCATGTGGTCTCAGTTGTCAGGAAGCATACGCGATCACTTTACCATTCTGCATTAATACACATCCCAAACCCTTATAAGAAGCATCACTGAAAATAGTAAATCCATCCGTACCTGAGGGTAGGGTAAGAATTGGTGCAGTCACAAGTCGAGTCTTTAACTCTTGGAAGGCTGATTCTCTCTGATCGGTCCAGTCAAATGATATCCCCTTTTGAGTCAATTGAGTCAATGGTAGAGCGATTTTGGAGAAATCTTTCACAAACCTTCTGCAGTACCCGGCTATGCCTAAGAAACTTTGAACTTCAGTAACATTAGTCGGTCTGGGCCAATTCACCACTGCTTCAATCTTCTGTGGGTCAACTGAGATGCCATCCTTACTAATTACATATCCCAAAAACATCACATTATCAAGCCAAAATTAACACTTTGTCAGTTTTGTATACAGTTTCTGTTCTCTTAAGGTCTGTGAGGCAATGTTCAAATGACGTTCATGTTCTTCTTTACTCTTGGAATAAATCAAAATGTCATCTATAAAAACAACCACAAATTCATCGAGGAATGGTTTGAAAATTCTGTTCATAAGGTCCATAAATGCAGCAAGCGCATTAGTAACTCCGAAAGGCATAATAAGAAATTCATAATGTCCGTACCTCGTTCGAAAGGCAGTCTTTTCAATGTCCTCTGTTTTGACTTTCAGTTGGTGATATCTGGATCTAAGGTCAATCTTGGAGAAGACTTGAGCACCCTGTAACTGGTCAAATAAATCATTAATACGAGGCAGTGGGTATTTGTTTTTCACTGTTACCTTGTTCAATTCACGATAGTCAATGCAGAGTCTTAATGAGCCGTCTTTCTTTTTCATAAATAAAACTGGTGCGCCCCACGGTGAAGTACTAGGCCTGATGAACTTCTTATCCAACAATTCTTGCAGCTGAATTTTTAATTCTTTCAATCTGGTAGGTGCCATTCTGTACGGAGCTTTGGAAACTGGCTGTGTACCCGGTAACACTTCAATAGTGAACTCAATCTCCCTATCAATCAAATCCCCTGGCAAGTCATCTGGAAAGATATCTGGGAATTCTCTGACTATAGGAATATGACCTGGAATACAGACCCAGAACAGTAATCAAAGGCCAAGTCTTGGCCGACTTTGTGGCCGAATTCACTCCAGGAGCCATCGTACATTGGGCTCTATTGAGCCGAGGTGAACGATGTCCAAATGAGCAAAGAGGAGCCCAGCCGAAGGCAATAGAACAAAGGAAAGAAGAAAAACTCAGGCCCTGCAGCATTTACATCGGCGACTCCTTTCGACTGTTTGTTGATGGGAGTTCAAACCGACAAGGAGCGGGGGCAGGAGTAGTATTGGTATCTCCAGATGGACAGATACTAGAACAATCCATTCGTTTGGGGTTCAAAGCCTCAAACAATGAAGCAGAGTATGAAGCACTGATTGTAGGACTGAAACTGGCAGTAGCAGTAGAAGCAGATGAGGTGGTAGTCTTCTATGACTCTCAGCTTATAGTCAACCAGACAACAGGTGAGTTCGCAGCCCGAGACGAAAGGATGTCGGCCTATGCGAAAGAGGTCGGCAGATTGATGGCCCTGTTTCAGAATTTCAAGCTACAGCAGATTAGCCGAGATGATAACAGTCACGCCGATGCCCTGGCTAACCTGGCTAGTGCAATACAACCTGGAAAAGCAATGACGATAATGGTTGACTACTTGTCAGGCCCGAGCATCGAACCACTGACTACAGAGCGTGAAGCAATGCGTGTGGACATGGGACCAAGCTGGATAATAATAGCATTCCTGAAAGAAGGAAAACTGCCAGATGATCACAAAGAGGCACACAAGATCAGATTGAAATCAGCAAGATTCAGTCTGACAGCAGAGGGACATCTCTACAGAAGATCCTTCACTGGACCCATTTTGAGGTGTGTACATCCTTCACAAGTTGAAGATTTTTTGTACGAAATACATGAAGGAATATGTGGAAGCCACACTGGGGGCATATCACTTGCCTATAGGGCCATCACCCAGGGGTATTGGTGGCCCTACATGCAGAAAGATGCAAAAGCCTATGTCAAGAAGTGTGAAAAGTGCCAAAGGGTTGCACCTCTGATACACCAACCAGCAGCAGACCTAAACCTAGTATCCAGTCCTTGGCCGTTTGCCCAATGGGGCATGGACCTCGTTGAACAACTACCCCAAGCAACTGGGCAAAGGAAGTACCTGCTGGTAGCAACAGATTACTTCACCAAGTAGATAGAAGCTGAACCCCTTGCCAAGATTCGAGACGTGGATGTGAAGAGCTTCATATGGAATAACATCATCACTAGGTTTGGGATCCCAAGAGCACTAGTTGCAGACAATGGAACACAGTTTGACAGTAAGCTAATCAAGAGCTTTTGTACAAAGTTCAAAATCAAGAATTATTATTCCACCCCAAGTTTTCCTCAAAGCAATGGACAAGCAGAAGCATCCAACAAAATCATCTTGGATGGGATTAAGAAGAGGCTGCAAGTAGCAAAAGGAAAATGGGTGGATGAACTGCCAAGTGTACTCTGGGCATATCGGACCACGCCAAGAAGATCAACTGGGGAATCCCCATTTGCCATGGCTTATGGCATATAAGCAGTCATTCCTCTGGAAGTCGGCATCCCAGGGATCAGAACCCAGGGAGTAGAGAATGGGACTAATGATGTATTATTAGCCCGAGATCTGGATCTGCTGGAAGAAAGAAGGGAGAGAGCTGCAATTCAGCTGGCGGCATACCAGTAGCAGCTTGCTTGGGCTTATAATAAGAAGGTCAACCCAAGAGAGTTTCAAATCGGTGACCTCGTCTTGAGAAAAGTTGTCGGCAACAAGAAGGATCCCAGAGAGGGCAAGCTTGGCCCAAATTGGGAGGGACCCTATAGAATTATCTCGGTATTGGGCAATGGGGCATATCGACTTGAAGATAATGAGGGCAAAGAGTTGCCAAGGCCCTGGAATACTTGTAATCTTAAATTTTTTTATCATTAGACTTTCCTATTCTTTGTTATTTGCCAAAGTAATAAATAAAGTTTTAGCTTGATTTTTATACACTTATGATTGATAAGATAATTGACGATGTTTATGAGATACATACATAATGAGAACCCAAGTGGAACTTAAGTTCACATTAGGGGGCATAGAGTTGGAAAATGGTCCCTGGAGATCATGTTTAACACTTGTTGAAATTTGAGAAAAATTTACAAGTTGAAGTTAAACCGAGATCATGTTTAACACTTGTTGAAATTTGTGAAAAATTTACAAGTTGAAGTTAAACTGAGATCATGTTTAACACTTGTTGAAATTTGAGAAAAATTTACAAGTTGAAGTTAAACCGAGATCATGTTTAACACTTGCTGAAATTTGAGAAAAATTTACAAGTTGAAGTTAAACCGAGATCATGTCAAACACTTGTTGAAATTTGTGAAAAAATTACAAGTAAAGGCCAATGTTGTATTAAAATGAGTACTTATGTACTTGCCGATGTAAACCGTTGGTGGGTATAACCGAGGCATTTCACCCCGAGAAGATTACACAGTTAAGGTGTACATTAAAGATATGCAGAAATATTCTAAGTATGAGAGTCATACAAGACAGTAAGAGGAGGACAAAGATATAAACATTCAGGAGAGAAAGTTATATTAACATTCAAAAGAAGGCACATCGGCCACATCGAGAGCTGGCATTGTTTCAAAGAAAGAAAAAATACAAGGTACAGAAAGAAGAGAAAAGCATAAAACTAAGATTCTTCGGCGCCACTGGCAAGTTTGGTCTGGAGCTCGGAGGACTGTTGAGAAGACATCTCGGCGGCCTTCTCAGCCGTGAGCTCGGCGTCTATTTCTTCAAGGGTTTGGCCAAGGCTCTTATCGGCAATAGGTGCGTCCGACGTTGCCTTCTCAGGAGCAGCATCTTTGGGAACCTCCTCACCCTCCTCATCTTGAGTCAAGTCCAGGACTTGCTCATTTTGAGTAGGGGACTTGGCCCCAATAGCTTCCTTTGACTTCCTCACCAAAGCTTCCTTCTCAGATTCAGAATCGTCGTCGGATTGGCTTGGAGTTGGGGGGAATGGCAGGGCGAGGACGTCAGTGTTCCTAAGGGGGGAGTTCTCGGGGATTTCAAGCTGTTTCAGTAAAGTCATCCAACCAAGGGTGAAACCCTTGTTGCATGCCTGCTTCACCTGTTTCTCATAGTCCGCCGTGACATCGGCCACCCCCTCATTGTATCTCTTCTCATCGGCAGCCTTGAGCTTAGCGTCTTTTGTGGCCAAGGCATCCTGCAGCTCTTTCTGGGCCTCGGCCGTCTTTTCTTCGGCCTCTTTCTTCTGGGCCTCAAGAACTTTGTTAATGGCCTCAGCGGCATCCACTTTTTCTTCGGCATCATCCTTAGCTTTGATAGCAGCCTCGACCTGGTCTGCCAAAGTCTTCATTTTTGATTGCAGGTTTTTATTGGTCTTCTGCAGACTAGTAACCTCCCTAGTCTTGTCGGCCAACGCCTTCCTTGTCTCAAAAGATTGCATTGAGAAGGAGTGGGCGTGCTGGATTGCCTGAAGAAAAATGGACAGAGCAGAAGTTATTAGAAAATTTTCTAAGTATAAAAAAAGAAAGAAAGATACCAAGTGTGAAGACTTACTTGAACAGAACGCTGGAGCATCAGTGCAAAGTTTTCATACTCGCTCATCTCGGCGTTTCGGTCGAGATCTCCAGGAAGGAGCAAAGCTATGCTAAGGGCAACGCCGATGTTAACGTCATCGGCACTATCACCAGCTCTGACCGGCCTGTCCTCCAGTGTGATTTGGGGGGGCCCAGGGGGAATCATGCTTTAGAGACCCCGAGGTGGTGGCAGAGGATGACCTTGGCCTCTTTGATTTGGTAGACTCAGATGGTTGGGCCTCGGTAGGCCTCTTCTCAGCAGCAGAAGAGGTCTTCTCACTCTTTGCCAATTTTGAAATTGGTAAGGTGTCCTCAGTATCAATCTGAGTCACCGTTGCCTTGGGTTGAGCCTTCTTCACACGTTTTGGCTTTTGCTTTGGCTGAGACTGGGTTTGTGCTGGTTGAGCATCAACTGAGTCAGAAATGTTGGCCAAGAGATCTTTAGCGACTGCTTTCTGGCGGCCCATCTTAGCAGCAAGAACAGTTCGTTGACGTCGTCGGCGTTGAGATGGTGGGATCAGTTGTGGAGCTGAGGTGGATGGCTGCTCTGCTGGATCTGAGGTTGATCCTTGATCTGGCCGAGATGATGACGCTGTTGGAGGAGTTGTGGCAGAAGGGGGAGATTGGCTTTTTTCCCTCTTGGGGACGTCAAGGAGTACTGATTTGTAGGTTGGGATGAAATTGAGTACCAAAGGGGCTCTGCGCTTGTGGACTGGCAAATCCAATAGCTTCTTCAAATCCTTGCTGGGGAAAAAGGACTTGCGGAAGCCTTTTTCTGGTTGGGGAAGAGCTGCAAGAAAAACAAACATTAGAGCAAACGAAGTATTGAAGACTTTAAAGACAGAGTAAGTATAAACACTGGGCTCTTACCATTACCCTCTACAAAAACTATTTGAGGAAGAGGGTAGAGGTGGAGGTCCTCATCTGAAGCGAACTCCCAATTCCTCGAGATAATGAAGTAATCATCCCCGGCTCCCTTGTTGGAGTCTGGGAGGTCGGCAACGATTTTATACTCTGTGGACCTCGGCTTGAGGTAGTAAATATAGCCTTTCTCGTTTTTAAGGCCACACATGGTGTAGCAGTATTGGATGTCGGCTAAGGTAACCCTAGCGTTTTCTTGTTTGGCTAAGACTATTATACCATTTATGACTCGGTAGGAATTGATGGCAAGCTGCATTGGGTTCAACTTATAGTAATGGATTATCTCACGGAAGAGGATGTTGAGTGGGAGCCTAAGTCCGCACTTGATAAAAACTACAACAGGGAAGGGCATAGAATCAGTTGTAGGCATGATGGAGTCATCCTCCCCAGCCAACCTCAGATGAACGTCGGCCGAGATGTCAAACTCCCACCTAAAGTGTTCTAACTTGGTCGGGGTGTCTACCCTATGCTTCCACATATCCATAACGCCGGCTTAACTCGGAGGAGTTGGATTTTAGAAAGAAGGTGTTTTGTAAAGAGTTATAGGGACCTCGGCAAAAACCTAAAATGTAAGCTGGGGTAAGAATTTGTGGGGATCGTTTCAATTCTTCTTAGAATTTGTGGGTTCTATAAGCAAATCCCAAACCTAGATTTGTGGAAACGAAGATTGGAGGCAAGAATCTGGAAAAAACACGGCAAACAGAAACAAGAGCAATGATTCAGAATCAAGAAAAGGGGTGAATCATCAAGAACATATGACAGAGTGTGTGCCAGGGTGCAAGGCCAAGAGCAGTGGCAGAACGAACAAGTATGTGGGTATTATGTATATTAAAGAATGGTTTGGGCAAAAAGCAAAATCATGAGAAAAATATGCTCAGAATACATGGTTGGATTCAAAAAGACAAATGTGATCAAACATTGCAATTACAGTATACAGTTGTAACAGTTTGAGGAAGAGTAAAAATCAAAACGAAGGAACAGTGACTTACAAGGGAAAATTAGAGTCGCCGAGATCAGACGGTGGCAGCAACCGGAAAAGTGCAGCGAAAATCCTCGCCGGAGGGGAGTGAACGGAAGTAATTGCAGAAAGCTTCGCAAAAACGATAATGGCAGATTTGGGAGAAAAAGTTAGAGAGAGAAAGAGTTGGGAGCTTGAGAACGAAGGATACAAAAGTGAAAAGATGGAGAGAGAAAGTAGATTTTGATCAAAATGCGGAGAATGGCGGCAGAAAACCATCAATACGTCTAGGACGACATGCTTGTCAGACAGCGCACCTAGACACAAAACGATTTACAAGCGCGTTTCGGACACGGTCTAGTGGGGGACGAACGCGTAGCAGAAACAGTTGATTTATTTTGCGTAACAGCTCATACGCGTGATAAAACTCTTGGAGTTCTTGGTTTAAATGAAGTAATGGCCTCAGCTGATAGGAAGATCTCGGTTAAATAAACTCAAATGAACTAGGTTATTGGTTCTAAAAAACCATGATGAGGCAGACTACAGGGCCTGATTGTGTGAAGCCGATGTATTGGATGATACAGCCGGATTGCTGACATTCACAACATAGGTTCCATCATCTCATGATGCTGAGGTAATAGAACCTAGGGGGCAGTTGTGGGGATATATTTTCTGAGTACCAACACGTGGCCAAGGTGACGCCGACGTGTCAGTCGGGGTGCCACGTGTCCTGGTCGTAACGCCGAAATGATCTCGGCCAGGCCGGAGATATCTCCGAAGACATCAGATTCTGGGATAAGCGAATAGGAGACAAGAGTCCTAGAATGAGGAAGGACTTCAACCTGGATAAGGATAAAGCTCTTAGGGAGTTTATCTTTATCTATGAGAGAGTCCAGGATAAGCATTGAGCAGAAGTCCATTGAAGCTAGGCTTCTATTGGGACTAGGATTGAGTTGGCTATAAAAGAGAGGCACCCCCATGGGTCTAAGGTACACAATTTATATTTTAAACAATGAGTTAAGCTCTATTGATTATCTTTGAGAGATAATTGAATTGATCGTCGGAGTGCCCCGTGGTGGACGAACCACCGCTGGAATCTCTTCTTTCTGTTACAGGTCATTCAGGTGTCATCTATTCCGCCAGTGCTCTCCAGTTGAATACTGAGTTGGTAGTGGGGTCAGAAATTCACTCACAATTATTTAATCTAAATGTATTTTATAAAATAAATCTCCAATCTCTTCGGTTGAGATTCAATGGTTTAAATCTATATTTATCAAGTACATAATATTACTTATGCATTTATGTTTTGTAATTTCCATAATTTCATATTTCAAAATTTTTATAAGGTTTGATTTTAATTTTCACATTTTATAGTTGGTGCACTTTTTCTTAAATAATGTTATACTTATTATATTTTTATATTATATTTTATTGTGTGACTAAGTTTATTTGGTTGTGATTTTAAATTATAATTTATTTGATATTTTTATAGCTTATTTGGCTAAAAAATAGAAGTTTTTTAAACTTTGTAACTTTCTTTTTTTTTTTTTTTTTAAAAAAAAAAAAACTTATTTGAAATCCTTAAATACATGTGAATATAAAAGTCTCATATCTTTCGTCTTAGTACTAACTTTTGAGGCATTATGTATATTTACACAATAAAAATGTTATATAAATTATGAAAAGTTACATTGCGCCAAATAAATTTAAAACTTATTTTAAGTTAATAATTTAAAATTTTACTTATAATTTATAACCATTTTATGGGTCATGCCAAACATTAAACAAAATTTAAATAATACAAGATACAGTTAGATTAGGGCCTAAGTTACATAAGCTTAATAATGACTGTGAACGTGGTGCACTAACATGTGGATAGTTTTCCTAAATAAATATTTGCCAAAATTTTGAATGAGAAAATTTTGTTTAAAAATAGGTTAATGATTAGATTTAAAGCATATTTGATAAAACTTAATTATTGATTTTGTAATGCTAAAGGTTTTAATAAAGTATAAAATTTTTAAATTACATAAATTTATTCATAAATTTCAAATGTGAAAAATTCTTGGAGTATTTGAAAATATTAAATTTATTCATAAATATTAAATTTTCAAATGCTAGAAGAGCTATTTGATTAAGTATAGAAATTTTTAATAAAAATGGTTTATTAATAAAGTTATTTCGTACATATTTATAATTTATCACGTCTATTTTTTTTATTTATTTAAAATTTGTGATTAACTCTTAAAAATTTATAAAATTCTTATTTGAAACGTGGATTATGCATAAATTTATTAACAAATGAGGAAAAAAATTATAAATTCACATATAGTACATGTATTATCTTTTATTTGAACCACGTTAATTACAAGTGATGTAGGCCGAAAGATACCACATTGAGGCCACTTAAGTTATATTTTTAGTCTTTCAATTTTGTTTATTTGGTGGAGATGATGTGTTTTGTGCACTTGCATAGATTTGGAGGAAATACGTAAATTCAATAAAAAAGGGCACGAAAGCAGATCCTCCGTGCGAGAAGTAAAAAATTCGAGCCAGCTAGACCACCTCACGTGCGGCCAAGCTTCACCGCATGTGCGGCCCACCACCGCTCGAGCGGCCCACCTAGGGACGCGTGCATAGAATTTTGGGTATGTTTTGCTGAGAATAAAAGGGAAAAAAATAGGCTAACCTAGGGTTTGAAAATTATTTTGAAGGAAAGGGAGACTAGGGTTTTAAAGAGGTGATTTCTTCTCAAGCTTAAAGGACAACTTCCATGGGAGCTTCTTCCTCATCTTCTTCCTTTTCCTACTCCTCCATGAGTGGCTAGTCTTCTTTTCTAGGATTTTGATGAAACCCTAGCCATGTAATAGGATTTTTCATAAGCTTTAATTGTGAATCGGTTTGAATCAATGTATGGATAATTTAGAAGTTTTTAATTATTGTTCTTTTCATCTCTTCAAGTATTTTACTCTCTGTGATTGTTTAATACTTTCCATATATTAGTTTTCTTTGTGTTTATATTCAATGTATGAGACGAGTCATGCTATGAGAGACGGGTCGTATTGCTATCATAATTTAGAGCAGACGCCTCGTGCTACTCGGGATGATTCGTGCCTATACGTTGCATGCGATAACCCTCTTGATCAATATTTCAAACTTGTAGTTGTGAAATATTGGGTATTTCAAACCGGATTGGAATTGATAACCGATGTTAATTCTCATTTATGTGATTAGTGGTAAATTCTTTGCCCTAAGATTTTTTTCAAAAATTAATATCTCAAACTCTAATTTTAATTATCAATTTAATTTCTCAATTTCATTTAATTCCTGTTTAGTCATAAAATCTCTCAATCTTTTTAATCAAAATTAATTTAGGAATTTAGCAATTGAATTAGTCTAATTTCACATTTGTCCCTGTGCATTGATACTTGGACTTGCCATTATTATAAAAGAATTTGGTATAATTTAGTGTTTATTTTTGGTGTGTGTAACGACACATCAAATTTTGGCATCGTTGCCGAGGACTTTTGGTGAAATTGAGTAATTTAGAGTTACATTCTTATTTTAATTTGGAGTTTAGGGTTTTATATTTTAGTGTTGTTAAGTGTGCAGAGTATTTGCAATTGGAACCATCACTAAAGTGCAAGCGAAGCACAGCCAAGTTTTAAACAAAAATACTGCAACACCAAAGTGCTTAAAAGAAAAAAAAAAAGCTTAAGTGGATTGGAGACAACGGTCTACCCGTCAAGCACCAGCAAGACGAGTAAAAGCATTTTCGTTTAACTGCTATGAGTATTTTCTTCTTTGATATTCTGTTTTCATAACTTAGTGCACAGAATCAGAATTTAGTGTGTGTGTGTGAGTAGTGTATGCACAGGAGCTGTTCTTGTCGCCTTGAATTGTGGAGTTTGGATCTTGAACTAGAAATGACTCTTAGGAAACTTAGAGCCTCTGCCCGTGTTCCTAGGCTTGAATATTCATATCCATACTTTGAACCAATAGAGATGAAAAACCCGAATGGCCTAAATGGGCCCAACCGGACCCTTAAGGATTACTTCACACCCACTGCATACACATCACCATCATGCATCCAATTACCCGACACCACTGCTGCTCATTATAAGATTAAGTCCAGCACTATACAAATGCTCCCATCATTCCATGGACTAGCTCATGATGATCCTTATAAACATTTGAATGAATTTTTGGAAATTTGCTCTACAATAAGGATCCAGAATTTCACAAATGAGGCCTTAATGTTGCGATTGTTCCCATTCTCATTAAAGGACAAAGCCAAACACTGGCTAAACTCCTTACCTGCTAATTCTATCACAACTTGGCACCAATTACAACAAAAGTTTTTGGAGAAGTATTTTCCCATTGGTAAGACCAACCAACTTAGGCGAGCCATCACCAATTTTGCTCAAATTGATGGCGAGCAATTTCACGAGACATGGGAGAAACTTCATGACCTTCTCCAATAGTGCCCGCACCATCAAGTGCCTGATTGGCAACTTGTTTAGACCTTTCACTATGGCTTAACTGAGCCTCATCGCCAAATGGTGGATTTATCTTGTGGTGGGACATTCATGTCCAAAAATGACGCTGAGGCATGGCAATTATTTAAGAACTTAAGTGATAATTCCCTTCACCATGCCTCCACAGCTCAGCAAGTCCGGCAACCAGTAGTTGGAGCCCCAAAGAGAGGGGGCATTTATGAGGTCGGGCAAAACCTAGAGTTAGCCCAACAAGTAGAGGCATTATCCCACAAAATAGACCAATTATTAGCTGCGGGATATGCCCCTACATAGCAAAATCAACCTCAATTTCATGAGGCGTGTACTATTTGTGCGAGCCCTGCTCATGACTTGAGTGAGTGCCCTTCGGCATCACAATGTCCAGAGTTAGTCCAAGAGCACGTGAATGCGGCTAAAGGATTCTCCAACTCGGGTAACGACCCATATTCAAATACATATAATCTGGGATGGAGAAATCACCCTAATTTTTCATGGAGACTTTCTTCACAAGGCACTTCTTACAATCCTCCACCACCAAGGCAGAATTTTAATAATTTTGCCAACCAATCTTTCTACCGGCCACCATAACCTTATCGACCCTCACAACCTTATCGACAACCACAACTCCCGCCTGTTCCTTAAGGCAACTCGGCCTTTAAGACTCAAGTGTTAGAAGTTCTCTTAGAACTTAAGGAGTTGGCACCAGTGGTTCACTCCCATACTCACTCCATTGCCAAGCTAGAGGCCCAATTGGGTCAAATGGCTAACAACATGAATAGGAGAGAGGAGGAAAAATTACCGAGTCAGACTGTGGCCAACCCTAAGGGTCAATATGGGGCAGAAGGGTCGAGTGGGAATGGAAATCACCATTAGTAGGTGCAAGTGGTGATTACTTTGAGAAGTGAGAGAGAGTTAGAGCCTTGGTCGGTTGCGTCTGATGTAACTAAGGCTAAAAAAGTGATCATAGTGGTCAACCCAAAGAGAGCAAGGGTGAGGGAGAGACACCTAGGGGAGATGATTTAGTCCCTAGCACTTCACATGAGCCTAAGGCCCCCTTTCCCCAATGCCTTGATGTACCGTCCCTTTTCAATAAGAAGGTGACATCCATGGAAGCGATGATGGAGGTTTTTAAACAAGTTAAAATCAACCTCCCCCTGTTGGAGGCGATTAAGCAAGTACTCTCCTATACTAAATTTTTAAAGGACCTTTGTACGCAAAAGTGTAAATCTAGGACACATGTGTCCCAAAAGGTCGTACTTACGGAGCAAGAAAGCTCCATCTTGTTGAATGACACACCCTCTAAGCTTAAAGACCTGGGTGCCCCAACCATTGCATGCATTATAGGGGACCATTTCATTGATAGGGCCTTGTTAGATTTAGGGGCTAGTGTCAATTTGTTGTCGTACTCTGTGTACGAGGAATTTGGGCTTGGCGAGTTGAAGCCCACTACTGTTACTCTCCAGTTGGCTGACTGGTCCCTCAAAGTGCCACGTGGCACGATTGAGGATGCGCTAGTAAAGGTTGATAGGTTTTATTTTCCTATTGATTTTTTGGTCTTAGATATGGAACCGGTAGCCAACTCTAGGAAGCAAATCCTGGTGATCTTAGGTCGACCTTTCTTAGCTACGGCCAATGTATGCATAAATTGTCGTGCCGGGGTTATGGAAGTTTCATTTGGGAATATGCAAGTGAAACTCAATATTTTCCAAGCATCCCAACAACACCATGAGAGAGAGGAGTGCTTATTTGTGGATGTTGTGGATGGGATTGTGGAGGAGGCTTTTTCCTCCATTCTTGTAGAGGACCCTAAAGAGGCTTGTCTAGCTCATTTTGGGTTTGAAAATTTTGATATTGACGGGTCGGTTAAGGAGGTGAATGCCTTGCTTAATTCTTTTTCTACATCGGATTTTCCTCTATGGAAAGCCCAGTTTGAGTCCCTTTCTCCTCTGTCTAGAGAGCCTGCCATACCATCCTTAGTCACACCACCTACACTTGAGTTAAAACCACTCCCAGCTACACTTAAGTATGTTTTTTTAGGGCATCAGGATACTTTACCTGTCATCATTGCATCTGACTTAACTGTAGAGCAGGAAAGTCATTTAATGAGTGTTCTTGTGGCACATCGGAGTGCTATAAGGTGGTCAATGGCCGATTTGCGAGGGATAGATCCCTTCGTGTGCATGCATTATATACATTTAGAGGAGGACACCAAACCTTCTCGTGAAATGCAACAGAGGCTTAATCCTAATATGAAAGAGGTGGTGAAAAAGGAGGTATTAAAATTGTTAGATGTGGGTATTATATACCCCATCTCGGATAGTAAGTGAGTAAGTCCCACGCAAGTGGTGCCCAAGAAATCAGGCATCATTGTTGTTGAGAATGAGAAAGGAGAGTTTGTCCTCACACGAATCACTACTGGGTGGCGAGTGTGCATTGATTATAGGAAACTGAATTCCATGACTAGGAAAGATCATTTTCCTTTACATTTTATTGATTAGATCCTAGAGTGATTAGGGGGGTAGGTTTTTATTGTTTTTTTAATGGCTACTCGGGATATAATCAAGTCCCGATGTACCCCGCTGATCAGGAAAAGACCACATTCACTTGCCCTTTTGGCACTTTTGCTTGCAGGCGCATGCCCTTTGGGCTATGTAATACACCGGCGACTTTTTAACGGTGTATGATAGCCATTTTCTCTGATATGGTGAAGAAATTCTTAGAGGTTTTCATGGATGATTTTTCAGTGTTTGGATCATCTTTTGAGGAATGCCTTAGGAACTTAACTAGAGTGTTGAAACGATGTACTGAGGCAAACCTGATTTTGAGTTGGGAAAAGAGCCATTTTATGGTTCGTGAGGGTAGTGTTGGGACACATTGTGTCCCCTCGAGGAATAGAGGTAGACAAGGCTAAGGTTTACCTCATTGCAGGCCTTCCTCCATCCACTTCCGTGCGTCAAGTTAGGTCTTTCCTAGGGCACGTAGGTTTTTACCGTAGGTTCGTCAAAGAGTTTAGTAAAATATCTTGTCCTTTGTATAGTTTATTTGCTAAGGACATGCCTTTTATCTTTGATGAGGCTTGCTTGAAGGCTTTTGAAATACTGAGAATGGCCCTTACCACTGCCCCAATCATGAAATCATCAGATTGGTCGTTTCCCTTTGAAATCATGTGTGATGCCTCAGATTATGCTGTTGGGGCTGTGTTGGGTCAAAAGGTCAATAGGGCACTCTATGCTATATACTATGCTAGTCATACTCTCTCGAATGCACAATTGAATTACACTACCATCGAAAAAGAGTTGCTAGCTGTGGTCTTTGCCCTAGATAAATTCCGGTCCTATCTCCTAGGTTCCATGGTCATAGTCTTCACTGATCATGCCGCTTTGCCGTATTTACTATCAAAGAAAGAGACCAAACCTAGATTGATTAGGTGGATTTTACTCCTTCAAGAGTTCGACCTAGAAATTCGGGACAAGAAGGGATCCAAGAATGTAGTTGTGGATCATTTATCCCGCATCTTTATTGAGCACACGAGTGATCCCTTAGCCTTGCATGACTTGTTTCCAGACGAGCAACTTCTTGCGGTTTCACACGTGACCCTTCCGTGGTTTGCTCATATAGTGAATTACTTGGTAGTTGGTCAAATTCTGAAAAGTTGGTCTAAGCAAGACAAAAACCGATTTTTTTCACAAGCCAAACACTATTTTTGGGAAGACCCAAAATTGTTCAAGTATTGTTCGGATCAAGTGATTCGGCGTTGTGTGCCTGAGAGTGAAACCTATGGCATTCTCACCTTTTGTCACTTTCATGCATGTGGCGGCCATTTCAGTGGGCAGAAAACGACCACCAAGGTTTTACAATGTGGGTTCTACTGGCCCTCTATCTTCAAAGATGCCCATAACTTCTGTAGAACTTGCGAGCATTGTCAACGCATGGGCTCTATGTCACGGCAATATATGATGCCGATGACCCCTATTTTAATTGTTGAGATTTTTTATGTTTGGGGCATCAACTTTATGGGTCCCTTTCCACCATCTTTTGGCTTTGAATACATTTTGGTAGCTGTGGACTATGTCTCCAAGTGGGTGGAGGTAGTGGCAACCAGAACAAATGACCACAAGGTTGTGGTTAAATTTCTCCATGAGACTATTTTTTGTCGTTTTGGGTTTCCACGTGCCATAATTAGTGATGGTGGCAAACATTTTTGCAACCGATTCTTTGAGGCATTAGTGCACAAATACATGATCACTCATAGAGTTGGCACTCCCTACCATCCCCAGACTAGTGGTCAGGTAGAGGTTTCTAATAGGGAGGTTAAACACATCCTCGAGAAAACTGTGAGGCCCGATAGGAAAGATTGGTCCACTAGGTTGGTTGATGCACTTTGGGCTTATCGCACTGCATATAAGACACCCATCAGGATGTCTCCATATAGGATTGTGTTCGGGAAACCATGCCATCTCCCTGTTGAGTTAGAACACCGAGCTTTATAGGCCATTAGGAAGTTCAATTTTGATATGGCCAAAGCCGGTGACCACCGAAAACTCCAACTTAATGAGTTAAAGAAGCTCTACAATGATGCGTATGAGAGCTAAAAAATTTACAAGGCTAGGACTAAGGCATTTCATGATAAATATATTTCTCGCAAGTCCTTCGATTCTCATAAAAAAGTGTGGCTGTTCAATGCTAAATTGCGGTTGTTCCCAGGTAAACTCCAGTCTCGGTGGGATGGCCCATATGAGGTTATAGAAGTCTTTCCACATGGGGCGGTTGAAATTAAAAATCCAGAAGATGGTATAACCTTCAAGGTCAATGGCCAAAGATTGAAACACTATGTGGATGGTATTGAAAAAGGGGAGATGATTGAGGTTGTTCATTTGACGGACTCAATATATCTTCCATAGTGATTACTTTGAGTCTAGGAGACTTTAATTTCTCTAAAGGTGTAATTCCTTTGGTATTAGTCGTGCCCGAATGGCATCTGATGATCTGGTATAGCCACCTAATTGTGTTTGTAGTGAGTTCCTAGGAGACTAACTTAGATGGGGAAAACTAGAGTTCGAATGGCAAAGCCTAGAACGCAAAGGTTTGGAATTTCCGAAACTAGAGTCTGGTTTAAATACCCAGGGGTGTGGAGATTGCTTCAAAACTACCCCGGCTTGAACTATGTATGGTAGCCCCATAGGTCGAGTTAGCTTTATGCGCCTCGATTCTAGATACAGAATCAACCTAGCATGTCACCCTGTTGGAGAATAGGGAAAGTTACACACATTGTTAAGGAGAAAAGTAGTACCCGTGATTTTCGTGTGAAGATTATACTTTTGTTGCGCATTTTGATATTTTCGATGTTATATATATATTTTTAATTTTCAAATGTGTATTGAAAGGTAGAAATGGTTTAAATTTTTATTTGGATTGTGATTGGGTTTTTATTTAAAATAAAAAAAATAAAAAAAATTTGGGTTGTACTTGGGTTTAAAAAAAAAAAAGTAAGTTGCAGCAGACCGCATGTGTGGCCCACACAGGCGCACGAGCGGAAGACACAATTAGAGCGCACGAATGGAAGGGCATGGGCGCACGAGTGGTCCAGCCCAAAAGCATTATGCTTTCAGTGCTTGTGTAGCCCAAATGGCGCACGAGCGGTCCAGTCCTAAAAAAAAAAAAAAAAATGTACCGCACGAGCGGAGGCCCAGGGTGCACGAGCGGCCTAGGCCCAAAACCATTTTGCTTTCACATCGCAGGAGTGGCCAATTTCCACCACTTGAGCGGCTCAAAAATAGGCATTCGTGTGGCCCAAATGGTGGGCACAAGCAGACCAACAAAAATGAAAAAAAAAAAAAAAAAATTGCCTACAGAATTTTTTTCTTATTATATTTATTTTAATTTACTTATTTTGTATTTCTTCAAAAAAACAAAAAATGTACAATTTTATTTCTTTATTTATTTTTATTTCCTTATTTTATTTGCATATAAAAAAAATAATTAAAAAAAATTGGCAATTTTTATTTGGTTATTTATTTATTTATTTATATTTATTTATGTTATGTTAGTTTATTTTGAAAAAAAAAAAAGAAGAAAAATTTCAATTTTGTTGCCAAAAACCCTACACTCACTTGTTGACCCCTTCACTTTCCCAACTATACTCACTCTGTACCTCTCATCTTCTTCTTCTTCTTCTTCTTCTCTCTCTCTCTCTCTCTCTCTCTCTCTCAACCCCACACACCCACAAACTCCATCCAGCCCCACAATCACCAACTTCTTCTTCCTTCTTCCTTCACCTTTCACCCCACCTTTTTCTCAACACCACCTTCCATCGGAGCATTACCATATTTTCCGACCGGCGACTTTCCGGCGACCATTTTTTTCGGTGGATCTACATCATCTTCATCTTTTATTTTCTTCATATTTTTTAAGGTAATCACCCTATTTTTGTTTTGATTTCTTAATTTTTCCATAAAATATAGTAATTTAATAGTTGTTGTTGAGGCTTGTTCATCATCCTTGTACCTACCATCATCTCCACCATTGTCCATGATCTTTACATCTCAAAAAAAAAAAAAAAACTACCTGGGTGTGCACCAACAGACCCACCGCACGTATAGCCCTCTCCGGCGCACGTGCGGCCCAAACCAAAAAAAAAAAAAAAAAATCACAAAATAATAATAATAATCATTTACCTTATTGTAGCTTTTTTTATTTATTTTATTTTTTATAATGTAGTTGTTTAGTTTAATTGTTTAGTTAGTGGTTCTCGTTAGTTTAATTGGTTAGTAGATTGTTGTTATTTTTAATTTACTTGTTTAGTTAGTGATTTTATTTTATTTTATTTTTATTTTGTGATGTAATTGTTAGTTTAATTGTTTAATGGTTTAGTTTTTATTTTATTTTATTTTTATTTTTTGAATTTTTATTTTATTTTATTTTCTTCTACTAACTTAGATTATTTTATTTTATTTTCTTATTTATTTATTCATCTCATGCTAACTTAGTATAAGCTAATTTTTGTAGTATATATATATAACCAAAAATATATGTATATATATATATATATATATTGAAATAAAAGAAATCAAAGAGTGTGATGGCAATGAGGATTCGCATGATTTGTGCATGCATGCGCTGTTTGATGGGGTCTAATATAATATTTTCGCGTTTTTGGTTGTGCTGTTTGTCTTATTTTGTGCAGGAATGGCTTCATCATCCCACTGAGCACCCAAACGGCCTCGCAGTGCCAACATTGCATTTAGGGATGTGCCAACCGACGCTTGGGCCAACAAACTAGTTGTCTGTGATACATCCTTTGATATAGAATACTTCCGACGCCATCAACCCACTGCGTGGAGTGTCCGGCAACTTGAAGACTGGGGCCTCTTGGGCGTCTGCACTGTCACTGAACCGGCGTATCCTCGCATTGTGCGAGTCTTTTATCAAAATATGTACACCAGTGACGAGGCCCCGGAAGCTCTTTTGTCCCTTGTTGACAGGGTGGAGTTAGCCGTCACACCAGCTTCCATTGCCGAGGTCCTCCACTTTTCCATGGACACTATCAATGCAGAACAGTTCCCAGCATTCACTCGGGAACTCACCATCCCGGCACTGGTAATTGAATTTTATGAGGGGCGACAAGATGATGACAATCGTACTAGCACCCAGCGAGCTAACTTACCACACCACCTTCTCTTCCTCGATGTGGTTCTAAAAAAGAATGTCATCCCTCTTGGCCACAAGGAAGAGCGGTGAGGGGACTTCCTCCATGCCTTGCACCGATTTGACTTCGGGTTTTGGGTTGACATCCCTACTTTGATCTACAACTAGATGAACTGAATCCTTAATGAAGTCAAAGTGCGCAACACCTGAGGCAGTTCTACATGGGAACTCCCTTTCACCAACCTCATCACTGCGCTCATAAAAGCCCAAGGGACATACCCACTCGAATCCAATAAGGTTCAGCTTCCGCCGCCCACACTTTATGGAAAAACCCATTGGCGCCAAACCACTGCTCACCTGCCGCCTCCACTACTCCTTCCCGATGCCCCGGCCAATCCTAATGATGCCCCGGTAGAGCCCGCCACTGCGCCAGCTCCAGCATCATTCCATATGACAAGGGCGCAATATTAGACTCTTTTGGATAATCAAGTCGCTATTCAGTAATCAGTGGTTGATCTCCGGGCCGACTATCAGACCTATTAGGACTACTCACAAGCGGCAATTGATGGGTATCAGCAGTCAGTTGCATCTCTGCAAACTGACTTCGACGTATATCGGGACTCAGGCGAGTAGTGGTTTGATCAATTTGGCGCTAGGGTTCATGATGAGGCGTTCGAGACTCGGACACTGATGCATGCCCTATTTGAACAGCATTTCCTATCACCACTGGATCCACATCAGTGATATCTGTATATTTTCTTTGTTTATTTCTTTATTTTATTTTATTTTATTTTTATTTTCCTTTTATACTATACAGTAAAAAATAAAAAAGTGTGTGTGCATTTGGGTGTCCTTGCCTCGCTGGATGTGCGCCCATGCTGTCTGGTAAGATCCTCTCTTCCATTTTACTATCTCATGTATAATTGCTTACATTGAGGACACTGTTGTATTCCAGTTGGGGGGGTGCGGGTATTTATAATAACCATTCATGTTTATACTTGTTGCACTTGATTGCACCACTTCACTTAATGTTCACTTTGTGCCAGTATGGTAATGATATGAGCATATGTTAATTGGGGAACATAGTGGGCTTGTATGAAAAGGGTTTATTGGGTAAATACTCACATGTGATGTTTGCATTAGGATAGTTGTTTGTGTTTGTGGTATTAGTACACTTGTCAAAAGTATACCTTAATTCACATGAACACACTATCATAGCGGTGACCTTTTTATTATAATCCCTGGTGTACATCATTGATAATGGTTAAGGTTGCAAAAAAGAATAAACGAGTAGCCAAGATTCTTAAAAAAAAAAAAAAAAAAAAAAAAAACTACAATAACAACAACAACAACAACAACAACAACACTTGACTTGTTTGGGTTCATAGCCTTTTTAACTCGAGTTATTAAGCCCGTAGGGTTGTCTCTACACCTAGTGCCCTAAAACCGTCTAGGTTGGGAGTCATTGGCCCAATACTTGATACATGGGTTAATTACAAAGCTAAAGGGACCTAGACATTGCATAGTTAAGAAACAAAATAAGGAGAATGACTTGTTCGGATTCGTAACCTTTTCAACTCGAGTTATTAAGCCCGTAGGGGTGTCTTCACACCTAGTGCCCTAAAACCGTCTAGTTTGGGAGTCATTGGCCCAATGCTTGTTACATGGGTTGATTAGAAAGCTTAATGGATCAAGACGTTGCACAGTAAAAAAAAACACTTTTGAGAATCTTGGCTGCAACAGTTTAGTTTTTCTGTATATATTGGGTGTTATTATGAGTTACACTGGGCTATTATAGTGGACTGTTAACTAATATGGAGATCGCACTTTACACCTACTAGCATGCACAAGTACAAGGGACTTTACTTTTGTATTAACTGAATTGTGGTTTTGACTCAATAGATTCCTTCATGCTTGTCCACCGTGCCTTCAATAACTCATCATGTCTTAATATCACATTATAGTGGCACATAAGTTGATTGTTAGGTGGAGTAGTGTGGTTAATTATTGTTGAGCGGATATGAATATGTTAATGTTTGTGGGTATCATTTCTGAAAACCCTCACGAGACTACATTCGTCCACTTGGGGTAACCTTGTGGGTTAAAGGCTTGTTGCATATGCTAAATGCAATCGTGATCCCTATGAAAATGGCTTAGAGTTTTTTACTTTTCTTATTTGTTTTGTTTTGCTTGAGGACTAACAAAATGTAAGTTGGGTGATGTGATGTAGGCCGAAAGATATCACATTGAGGCCACTTAAGTTATATTTTTAGTCTTTCAATTTTATTTATTTGGTGGAGATGATGTGTTTCGTGCACTTGTACAGATTTGGCAGGAAATACGTAAATTCAATCAAAAAGGGCGCGAAAGCAGATCCTCCATGCAAGAAGTGAACAATCCAAGCCAGCCAGACCACTGCACGTGCGGCCCACCACCGCTGGAGGGGCCCACATAGGAGCTCGAGCGGCCTATCTAGGGACGCGTGCACAGAATTTTGGGTGTGTTTCGTTGAGAATAAAAGGGAAAAAAATAGGCTAACCTAGGGTTCGAAAATTATTTTGAAGGAAAGGTATACTAGGGTTTTAAAGAGTTGATTTCTTCTCAAGCTTAAAGGACAACTTCCATGGGGGCTTCTTCCTTATCCTCTTCCTCTTCTTCTTCTTCCTACTCCTCCATGAGTGGCTAGTTTTCTTTTCTAGGGTTTTGAAGAAACCCTAGCCATGTAATAGGATTTTTCATAAGCTTTAATTGTGAATCGGTTTGAATCAATGTATGGATGATTTTGAAGTTTTTAATTATTGTTCTTTCATCTTTTCAAGTATTTTACTCTCGTGATTGTTTAATGCTTTCCATACATTAGTTTTCTTTATGTTTATAGCGATCCCGGGTTTTACTCCTTGTTGTACAGTGATCCGGACTTGTTTCCGTAAGATGTTAGTAGTTGTTTATATCTTGTTTGCATCCTTTTGTACTTTGTATTTGAGTTATAAGATGTGTTGGGCAGGTTTGTTACAGGTTGGTTGAACTTAGAAACCAAAAGTAGTTGCCCAGATTTTTGCCTTCACGCTCAAGCGGAGCTTTTGATGCTCGAGCGGGTGTTTTGACGCTCGAGCGTGATTTTCCATCTCCCAGTATTTCCTCTACAGTGTTGGACGCTCGAGCGGGCGTTTTGACGCTTGAGCGTGAGTTTGTGTGTGATGCTCGAGCGGGGAGTTTTATGCTCGAGCGGGGACCTGGTTCAGCAAGAGTTCTGGGAGTGTGTATCCGCCGCTCGAGCGGGGGTTTTGATGCTCGAGCGGGAGTCTGTGAGTGACGCTCGAGCGGGGTTTTCCACGCTCGAGCGGGGCGATTTTTATATCAACTTCGGGATTCCATTTTTGAATCACTTTTCAACATCCTTTCTCTCTCTTACTTTTCCGAAAAAGCCATTTGAGAGCTTCTCTCACTAAAACTCAACTTCTCTCTAAGTATTGATCTAATAGGAGTGATTTCCTCACCTTTGGCCTTCACAAAAGTTGTGTTGATCGTGGAGGGCTACGTTTTGATCCGAGCATAGTGAGTTTTGGAGTACTTTGAGTTTCGTCATCTTCTTCCTTTGAGCTCCGAATTTGAGGTAGGGATATCCTACTCCTTCTCTTGAGCTTTGTCTTTGAATTTTAGCATTTTGATGAGTTGGGGATTGTTGGGTAATTTTGAGAAAGTTTGGGTCTTTGTGTAATTTTACAAGAGTTGGGGTTTTGTTGATATAAACTTATATGCATGTTTGGCATAGAGAAATAAGATCAATATTGGATTATCAGTGAAAATGGAACCTTAGGGTTGTGATGTTAATTATGGGAAATGCCCTAATTACATTGATAAATTAATTGGTATAATTAATTTGGAGAAATGAAGAATTGAATTGAGAATGTTAGAATTGGATGTGTATGGGATTAAAGGGTGTAGTTAGATTCATTCATCGCTCACCTAGTTGAAATGTTGATTCTATATCCATTTGGTGCATTTATTTTCGGTATAGAAATAACTGCTTTGGGCTATCGGTGGAGGATAGTCTTGATTGTTGTAGACAATGCATGATGATTAGGCAAACTAAAACTAATCGGTTAAGTATGCTATCGAATATAGCGACTGGAATAATACATTAACTTTATGTATTGATTGATTGTATATGATCTATGTTTATATACATGTGTTGTGTGGGAGGAGATAGGGGATGTACTCCACGGTTTAGGGGAAGATAAGGGATGGATCTCTAAACCGGATTTTGTGTGACATTGATACAGCACTACAATGTGTGTCAAATGTTGATTATGGAAGTGTTCGAATTGATTTGATATAGCACTAAAATGTATATCGTTATCAATTGTGAAGTATAGAAGTGATTCTATGTTATGTTGATACAGCACCGAAATGTGTATCTTTCGTAAAGTGTGGAAATGGTTTGTGTGTTATCGATACAGCATTAAGATGTGTATCCGTCATGAATTTCGAAAGTATCTTAAAGATGAGTCTTAATCTCATTAAGTTATTTGGCTAGGTGTTGGGCCTTGTTTTCAAACTCAAAGTTGAAAAGAAATGGGAAATGAAATGTAACATGGATTTAATGTCAAGAAATCGGAATGTGATATATGTGGATGTATCTGTGTTGACCATCTATCAACTGCTAATCTTTAGTCATTGTTTATAGCTGGTTTAGTGTATTTCTACTGGGCTGTGGCTCACCCTTCATGGGACATCATTTTCAGGTACAGGTAGCATGCCACCTCCAAGGACATAGCTTGGGAGGCTAGAGGCAGACAGACTTTTGTCGTTTTGTTATCTTTTGGATGTATTACATGTAAATTCAAGCCAAGGGCTTAATGTGTATTTGAGTTAGTACTCTCTTTTTGTAACCAAGTGTTAACTTGGAAAGCTGTAAGCCTGTAGGGCATTTGCTTTTGTTGTTAACATGTAATACTCATTGTAATGAACTACTCTGATGAATAGAAGAATGTTTATCTTTTATATCAATGCATGTCTCAATTGATGGGTTTTAATGTTATTATTTTGAGGGCGTTACAATGTTTTTATTCAAAGTACGAGACGAGTCATGCTACGAGAGACGGGTCGTATTGCTACCATAGTTTAGAGCAAACGCCTCGTGCTACTCGGGATGATTCGTGCCTGTACGTTGAATACGACAACCCTCTTGATCAATATTTCAAACTTGTAGTTGTGAAATATTAGGTATTTCAAACCGGATTGCAATTAATAGCCGATGTTAATTCTCATTTATGTGGTTAGTGGTGAATTCTTTGCCGTAGGATTTTTCTCAAAAATTAATATCTCAAACCCTAATTTTAATTGTCAATTTAATTTCTCAATTTCATTTAATTCCTGTTTAGTCATAAAATCTCTCAGTCTTTTTAATCAAAATTAATTTAGGAATTTAACGATTGAATTAGTCTAATTTCACATTTGTCCCTGTGGATCGATACCTGGACTTGCCATTATTCTAAAAGAATTGGTATAGTTTAGTGTTTATTTTTGGTGTGTATAATGACCCATCAATAAGCCAAGTAGTCATTTTGGCTCAAGTTACCTATTGAATAAATATTGAGATTTAACTACTAGCCATTAAAATGGTCTAACACATTTTCAATCAAATACACTATAAAAAAGCTTAAGCTTATGGGATAGAATTAAATTGTTTTATATACATATTCAGTTTAATTTATTTGTTTAGTATATTAGTTCTAAATTTTTTTTAATATAAAACAATTAAAAAATATAAAAAATCAAAAATTAAAAATAATCTATATGGAGTTCAAATTAAGAAAATGACTATAGGGTTTGTAAAAATGTCCAATTGGTCTAACCTCTAAAATATTAGTAAATATAATTAACTAATATTTAATGAGACTATTTTAAAAGTTATACTTAGCAGCCTAGCATGATTGAAATCATCAAAATCTTATTTGAGGAGTAGGTTGAATATTGGGGTCACTGATACTCTATTTTTTTCTCTATTTTTTTTTATTTATTCTTCAATTTTGATTTATTGATAAGGTAATTGATTTACATAATAGATATGAGATAATTGGTAAATTGAAAAACTAAAATTACAAAATTCATCAAGACGAAATATATTTATATTTTATCATAAATATAATTATTATATGGGAACTATTCAATGTTAAATAAATTTTATTTTATATTATAAATAAAGTTTTTGTTATAATTTAATTTTAAGAATAATCTTTAATTATTTATTTTAACCCGTGCATAGCATGGGTATTATACTAGTATTGTCAAAGAAAAATATATATATTTATTTTGTCTTTACTGAATGATGTGTTTCCTCCTTAGGGTGTTTATGAAACAAAATAAATTGAGCTGTTATTTTTATTAAATAAGGGTCTAATAGAGAAGTTTTGACTAAATTTTTTTAATTTTAATTTTTTTTTTTAAGATTTACTTGAATCTGTCTTATTATTTTAATTAAACTGATAGTTTAATCACATTGTGACACAAACTTGATACGTGTGAATAGTCTGGAATGTCATGTGAGTAGTTCCCAATTTTTAGTGATTTTGAAATATTGGTCAACATCATTTATTACTTGATATTCATTAAATTATTTTTTAAAAAATTAACAAATAATAATAAGTTTTACTATTTTAATTAATAAATATAAATATCACATTGTGACACAAACTTACATTTGGTTGAGATCAAATAATTTTTCAATTCGTATAACGGCTGTATAATTGAAAGAATTATTGTGGAATTATTCCATCATCTGAGTCAGTTTGAGAATCAAACATTTAATTAAAAAAATAAAAAAATTATTACAAGTTAAATTATGGAGAAAAAGCAAATTGGTGGGATTGAAAAGCAAATTTGTGGGATTGTTAAAAAGTATTGTATTATAGTTGAAATTTTTTGTGGTGCACCTTTGACACATAACGAATTAGGTTAATTATATTGATACGTTTTGAGATTTGATTGGATTACATTCCACCTCTTTACGTTTTAGAAATTGTATTCTCACCTCTAGGATAAATAGTCTCATTTCACAAACCCTCTATTTATATAAAAAGTAACAACTCCTGGTAGAAAAATAAATGAAATTATATTGAAAAAAAAAAACAAGAAAAGATAGTATAATTTAAATGTCTTTTTGATACCGACATTAATTTCAACTAAATAATTACAATAACAAAATGTCAATGTAATTTCTCAAACATAAAAAAATTATATACATTAAACTTAAATCTTAGAAGTGTAATGTAATTTATCCTAATGAATTTGTACCATGTAAATAAACAATTTACACCATACACAGAAAATTTACACAACTATAAAAATAAAAATAAAAATATATTTTCACTATACTATTGAAATATAATTTTTTTAATATTATTTTCTATACTTCTTTGTAAGTTTTTTATTTTTTATTTTTTACTTTTAGAAAAAAAAAAAGTAACAAAAGAAAAAGAAAACGTACCCCTGAAAGATGACAGCTTTTCATCGATATTGATTTGAATGGGACTTTGATGTGACTTTTAAAAATTCTGAAACATGTCAAAAAAATTAGGAGTTTTCTTAAGTGTGCAACCCACAAAAGGTGTAAGTGGGTTGCACACCATATGCCACTCACACAAAAGGTGTAAGTGTAAGGTGTAAGTGTAAGTGGAAGGTATAAATGAAATGTATAAGTTGCACACCATGTGCCACTTACACAAAAGGTGTAAGTGCAAGGTAAAAAAGATGTAAGTGTAAGGTGTAAGTGAACACAAAAAAGGTGTAAGGTGTAAGTTGCACACTATAGCATTACCCAAAAAATTAAACCTATTTTTAGATTTGGAGAATGTTTGGGAACACCATAAAAGTATATATATATATATATATATATATTTATCTTTTATATTTTTTTGAGTCTTATTATGTCTTTATTTTTTTTTATATTTTTTTTATAAAAATTAAAAAATTTACTTATTTAGATTATTTCAAACACCTTTCTAATTATGTAATAGTTTCTAAGAATATTTAAAGTATGACACAATTTGACATCCCCTATTTTAGTACATTTTTTAATTGTTTTTATTTTCTTAATCACATTATCTCTCTATATGCCTTTTTTTTACATCTTTTTATAAAAAATAAAAAATATAATTATTTAAATCATTCTAAACACCATCTCTCTCTCTAACAATCAACTAATCATAATTTTTTTACACATTACTAAATCTAAAAAGTTAATTTAAAAAATATATTTACATATAATTTTCCTTATCACATCACTCTCACTTTTTGCAACAGCACATCATGCTTACACGCACACATTCACATTCACATTTACATTTATATACACATACACATACATCTAGTGACAGAGCCATGAATTTAATATAAAGGGGAACCTATTAATTACAATATCAAAAGTTTTCTTCCCCAATCAAGAACAATAATATAATAATAATTTTTTGAGCTAATTTTAAACATTAAAAATTAATATTCATTACCAAAAAAAAAAAAAAATTAATTTTAAACTTTTACAATTGACCCCAATGAGTTTTCATCTTTTGAAATTTTTCCATAATAGTATCATTGTTAATGCCATAAAAAATATCTCTCTCAATGTAAACAACCAAGTTATCATTCATCCATTTATCATTCGGTTCCGCAACTGATTCTTCACAATATTCATAGTTGAAAATACCTTCTCAACAGTAGCAGTTGCAACAAGTAAGATTGATGCTAAAGTCAAGAGCAAATACACTAATGGATATACTTTGTCTCTTTCAGTCTCCACCATTTTCTTAGCAAGATCGGCAATTCCATTCAACATTGAGAACTCACTACTGGATAGCATATTGAAAATATATGTGTCAAGTTGATCATTAAGTACCATGAGCTCCACTGAAGAAAATTCTTTGGGATAAAATTCAGCAAGATGAATTAACTTTTTATTGTCAAAACTAGAGAAAGAGTTAGATGGATTCAAACATGCCACACAAAGTAACAACTTAGTGTTCGACTCAGTGAAACAAACATTTAGTTCTTGAGTTTGCATATCCACAACAATGTAGAATAACTCAGCGCGATAGTGATGTAAGTTTGTAATTTCTTTAGCATTACGCCCTTTTCTTCCTCGAGCTAAAAACATATCTTCCATTTGGGGAACATCAATTTCATGCTTTTCACAAAAAGACAAAATATCATCAAGTAAAGATGTCCATCTACACTCCCTCATCTTTTGGAACTGTACTTTAGAAATTTGAACTAAATTCATGGCATTAACAATATTTTGATCTTTCCTTTGTAGTGTTTGCGATAACTCACTTGTAATAGCCAATATCGTTTTCATCAAATGAAGGTTGAATACAAACTCAAATAATTAAATTGAGTCCAACAATACATTTGCTTCTGCTCGTTGTTCTGAATTTGAACCATCCTCCGAAATCATTTCAAGCACATCAATCACTGTTGAAAACATACTAGCCAAGTTGACTAAAGTACCATAGTGTGAACTCCAACGTGTATCACCAGCACGTTTAAGATTAGTTTCTTGATTTAAGCATTGCCCACTAGATAGCTCTCCAGTATTAAGTGCCTCAGCAGCTTTTGCAGCTTGCTTCTCCCTAACAATATCTCGGCGTTTACATGGTACTCCAACAACATTCACCACATTAGAAACCAAAGTGAAAATTAAAGCAATTTGATTATGATTCTTTACCACAGCTACAAGTGCCAATTGCAATTGATGAGCAAAACAATGAACATAATATGCACAATGATTCTCTTTCAGTATAAATGTTTTAAGACCATTGAACTCACCTTGCATATTACTAGCCGTATCATATCCTTGACCCCGCAATCTGGAAATACTCAATCCAAGTCTAGAGAATAAAATTTTCACAGCTTGTTTGAGTGAGAGAGCATTGATATTAGCAACATGCTCAATACCAAAAAAATGCTCAATCACTTGGCCTTTTTTGTCAACATATCATATTACAACTGCCATTGGCTCCTTGATTGATATGTCACGGGCTTCATCAATCAAAACAGAAAAAAGTGCATTACCAAGATCTCTAATAATCACATTGATAGTTTCAAATGCGGCCATATTTACAATGTCTTTTTGAATATCAGGAGATGTCAACTTGAGATTTTGTGGAGCATTGCTCAATGCAACCACTTTGACATCTTCATTATGATCAGCAAGAAACTTGAGAAGTTTAAGAAAATTTCCTTGGTTACTTGAATTTTCAGATTTATCATGCCCACGAAACGCAAGTCCTTGTCTTAGAAGAAATTTGACACAATCAACTGATGAATTCAAATGGGTTCGATACTCAATTCGAGCTTGATCAAATTGTTTGGAAAAAATCATTTGAATATGTTGGTTTTGGTTTAACAAGTCTTGACATTTACTCGAAACTTGATTATGAACACTATTAAGACCTCCAACATGAGTCTGAATTTTTTCTTTTTTCTTCCAATTTGAGAAACCCTCACCAACAAAAGAATCACCACCAGCTTGATCTCCAATATCGGGTTTGAAAAGATAACAACATAAACAAAATGTTGCATCTTTTGCTACGCTACACTCCAACCAATTAGGAAATTCACTAAACCAAGCCTGATTAAATCGCCGAAGTTTTTGTCCAAATGATTTTTGTGGAAAATTATTGTCACGCCCCGAAAATAATCCCACATAACTATTACATCAACCCACTTCCAAAATGAGATATTAACCAAGTTCATTTTAGATAGTTCCAAATGGTTACCCAAGCAGTCTCACATGCCATTATACATTGATTTACAAACTAGTACATGAATCTATTGCATGTAAACGAAATCATTTAAATCACAACAAATAAGGCCCTCAAGGGCTTACAAGTTCCAAGGCAATAGCCCGGTTACACATGATGGTCTCTCGGACCCAAACACATTAGTCCTTGGCTTACAAAAGATATCACAACAAAATAAGAGCTAAACTACTCTTCTTCAAACATCTCCACGCCCTTAGCTTGGCGGGGTCACCACATCTTTACCTGCACCAATTCCCATAGGGGTGAGCATAAAGCCCAGTAGAGATTTGTCACAAAGTATATACAGTTATGCCCATTCCATCAACGTTAAAAATGCATATGTAATGTGTAGACACCCCATTTTTGACCGTCCTCAAGACTTGGACGTCACCGTTTGAACACTCGGTGATCATTCATGTTTGTGTTCGTCTTGAGTTCCCGGAGGTCTCGGCTACGCGGCTTGCCTCAGGATATCTCGACTCGACTGTTTTGTGTCTGGTTTTGCACTAAACACTTGTGTTTTGCCTTTGAGGGGCAGGGTAGGGCTTGTTGACCATCCCCACCCATCACTGGCCATGGCTTGAGGCCACCGGCTGTGTTTTGTTGCCACCGGCCAAATATTTGGCCGGCCGGCACTGTAGATAGCCGGCCAGCTATCTTTTTTTGGTCAATTGCATTTTTTGCCGGCCGGCTACTATGCATCTGCTTTTGCAGATATTTTCATGCAGCTGGCATGCACTTGGCTCCCCTCCATACACGTGTATGGAGGGATCTCCCTCTCAGCTAGCTTGTCTTGTAAGCTTACAAGATTGAGCTCTATAAGAGGAGGCTTCCTCTCCCTCTTTTAGGGTTACAAAATTTCAGAGGAGAGCTTTGGTTTTAAGGGTTAGCATAATTGTATCTATCCTATGTCTATTTCTCTCTCTCTTTTTGCCCTTAAGGTGTTTTAGTCTTAGATTTGCACACAAACACCTAGACTTACACCTTCTCTTGGAGCTGAGGTCCTTGAGGCTTGTTTTTGGAGTTTTGGAGCTGATTTGAACCTAAAGAACCAGCTGGTCTTCCATTTTTGAAGAGGGTCTACAAGGGTAAGACTTTTGTCCCTTTTTACCCCATTTTTGCATTGTATTTTAGCCTACCTTAAAACTATTTTTGAGCTTAACATATAACATAGAAAAGTTCTGTTTTTTAGTGCTCTAAATATTTTGTTAAGGGTGTTTTAAGTTTTGGGGTTGTTTGACCCCTTTTAAGCCTTGTTAGGCCCTTGTTTTGTGCCATTTTGGTTGAGCTCCGGGACCATTGTGTTTGGGCCTCCTCACCACTGAAATCTTGAGGGATTTCAGAGGTGAGGATGGTGCCTTGAGGTCCCAAGAAGGAGAGGGCCACCCCCTCTCCTTGTTGTCCTTAAAAAAGGCCATTTTTGCCTCTTGAGAGAGCACCATGTTTAAGTGTATGTTGACCATGCCTTAGCTATTTTTTGTGCTTATTATGTCATGATTTAGCATTGTTTTGAGTTGGTTTTGGTACACCATGCTTGCTTAGTATACATGCCTTGTAATGCCATGTTTAGGCCTTAACATGCTTTAAGCTTTGACCTTTGTTTTAGCATGATTTTGGTTCAGCTTTGCAAAGCTTTTGTGCATGATTTAGTGTCCTTGAGGACTATTTTTGGTTGTTTGGGTCATCTATGTTTTGCTTTGTATAGCCACCATGTAATCCCTCTTGTATGCCTTAAGCATTGGCCCCTCTAGCATGCCATCCTTGCTTTGTTTCAGTGGTTTGGAACCACTTGGCATGTTATTTCAGACCTCATGATGTGCTTTTATGCTTGCATTTGATGTCCCTTTAATGCTTTATAAGGTTGTCATCTCATGCTTCATGTTTAGCCCTTCATGCATACCATCATGTTTAGGCCCCCTAGGATGCCATGTCACTGTGTTTTTAGCTTTGTTTTAACATACTAAACCTCTGATTTTGGTCATTCAATTCATGCCATGTTTGGTTTTGTTAAAGGTAGTTCAATACCTCCTTGGCTTGCCTTAGGCTTTGGACCATTGGTTGCATGCTTGGCTTGTCTTGCTTGCTTAGTTTGGCACCATCACTAACATGATTTCAGAGCTTTCCATGTATGCCTTGCATCCATGTTTGCATCCTTTCAAGTGTGTTTAAAAGTCTCTCTTTTATGCACAAGTCTTGGACCTTGCATGCATGTCTATTGGTATGTGTTTTAGCCTCCATTATTGAGCATGTTGGCCACTGTTTTAGGCTTGTTTAAGGGCTGCCTAATTTAGTTTAAGTCCATCCCTTGGCATGTTGTTGCCTGCTTAGCTTATGACATGTTGTTGCATGTTGAAATGGTGTTGCATTTGGCATGCATTCTCCTCCTTGTTTTGGTTGCTTAACATGCCATATGTTTTGCATGTTTGTGTGTTGGCATTGTACTTTGTATGCTCATTTAACTTGCATGCTTGTTATATGCCTTGCATGCTTCCCATATGCTCATGTCGCATGCCTAGTTAACATACTTAGGTTGCATTGCATTTGCATGCATCTTTCACCTCTTGATCAAGCCATGATAGAGGTTGAAAGCCCCTTTGTTTGCTTATTTGGTTTGCATTGCATTTGAAATTAAAATGCACACTTGATTCTTTGGGCCATCATGCATTGAAATGCGCGATTGGTGGTCCGAGAATCGAGGCCCATCCTCCTTTGAGTCATACACATGATAAGGGGTGTGGTTGGTGCATACATTGCTTGAAATGCATTGCCATGCTTTGTTTTGCCCTCTGTTGCTGTCAACACAGATTCTGCAGGAAGATTTGGCCGGCCGGCCATCTTCAGTGCCGACCGGCCATCCATCAGTGGCCGATAACTCAATTTGTGGCCGGTGACCATTTTCCATGGCCGGTGACCAATTCCCTCAGCCGGTGGTGTTCCATAGTGTGCAGAGAGCATATCCTGGGACTTGTGTAGTCTTCAGAGGAGCAGAACAGCCAAAGCAGAGGCATCTTGTGCATGGCAGTGGCCTTCCGAGCAGAACCGAGCGCGCATGCATTGGACCCTCTTCCCGAGGCTGCTTATTGCTTAAATTAGAATAGTTAATTTGCTTAACTAGTTTAATTTGTCTGTAATATTTAAGTAGCTTGTGGGTTAATTAAGTGTATTATTCTTTCGGTCCCTCTGAGCGAGGGCAAATTTGTAATAAGTGTGGGTGCATGTGTGCATGCCTTCCAACCCCCACTTCTTTCTCCCTTTTATTTACCTGCTTTGATGGTTAGTATTAGGACATGTTTAATTTAGCATACCTTATGCTATGCATGCGTGCATCATTCATCAGTATTGCATGCACCGGGCTCGGCGCATCATGCTAACTGCATAAGTATTTCAAATCTAACTTGAATACATGCTATCTGTGCATTTTCACATGTCATCCTTAGATTAGCCGAGCCTATTCTAGTGACATTCTGTATGCGTTGCATTAGCCATCTTAACAGGAACTAGGATCATGCATGATTACTAACTAGTTTCTGTTTTGGCTGGAGTACTCGGTAAGCATTTATGTTTAGCATCCTTGCATGAGTGTGAGTGTTGCCATGTTAACATGCTTACCATGCGGCTAGATGCTTATTTGATTAAACTGCCTGAATGCCTGTGGGTGAAGGTTGGATTGCTTGAGTTGGGACAACTCGTTGAAATCCGTATTTTAGCCTACTTGCGAGTAGCAAAATCTCAAAACGTTTTCCAAACAAACGGATATGCAATGCTTTATTCCAAATTAGGCGATCTAGTCTATACTTGTTTTGCTGTGTGCATCACATAGTAATCTAGGCTAATAACTGGAATAAGAATGCATAATGTTTTCAAAACAAGATATCACGGTTAGTAGAGGCCGATCTTCGGATCGGGCGAGAGGGGGTGCTCATAGCTGACCTTCCCCAATCGTACCCAAGTTCCCGAGCCGAGGCAACTTTGGTGATGACGGACACGTGGCCTTTGGCACCGAGTCAGGGTTTCCTAAATTCCCCCATTAAAAATATTTAGGTGGCGACTCTGTATCTGGCAAAGCAGTCCATGTTTGGCACTTCTTTCAAAATCTATTTTTTTCTCAAAACGATTTGCCGGATTTGGACTCTTTGGTTCAAGATTAAGAACCGTGACAAAAACGAGTCCGAACTGTGGCATGCATAAGTCCCCTTCCCTCGGGGCGCGTCCATAGTTTCTGGCGACTCTGCTGGGGAGTTTAGAGAGCTTGACTCAAACTAGTGATATCCTATTTTGACTACACTTACGTGTTTTCTTTGCATTGCATGTGCATTGGTGCGCCTAGGACACCGTGTTGGCCATCTGCTATTCCTGAACGGTTTGCCGGAGGCTTGTCTTGTCAAGGCATGGCCATAAAGCTGACCGGTTGCGGGCTCTGCCAGTATGGGAACACAAACCCCGGTTTTACCGGGGCATCCTTTTCGACCATTCGACCTAGTGCATGTCGAGATCTATAGTGACCATTCCAAGCTAGGACAGGTTGCTTACCCGATATAGGTTGTTTGAAGCCGCTGCGTGCATAGTGAAATCCTAGCTCCCGACAAAATAGGACAGGGAAACCCTATCCCAACATAGGGGTGTTTTGGCTCTCTTTTACTTGCTATGTGCTTTTAGAGTGTATCTCTACAGGAACGCACATATCAGTTTGCAAAGTTTGAGTATCAGGCCTGAGGGCACTAGTATCGGTATTTGTGAGAATCAGTTATAGCTGTGGATATCCGATTCAGTGTTTTGGGGCAGTGATTCTGGGGAACAGTGATCAGTAGTAGAGTACAGTTGTTTGGCTACACCTGTGTTTGTTCCGTTTGGGCTGAAATACTGCTTGTTTTTCCTTTCAGTTCAGAGAGTTGATCCAGAATAGCCAGTGTTCCCCCTTGTTGAGGCAAGACCTATGATGATGCAGAATTCGGAAGAGATTGTGGTTATGACAGCCGCATTAGATCAAGGAATCACTCTGCAAAGTGAGACCAATGTTGATGTACTGCATCTACCCAGGTCACCTGTTGCGCACCCGGTCTGGACCCCCCAGTTGTACCAGGCTCGTGAGCCCACCACATTCGAGTTGATGGGGATGATAGGTTACCTCCAGAGGTCCGTGGCGGATCTCGCCTACGGAATGTTAGCTTCGCCACTAGCTGCACCATATGCCGGGAGTTTTGTACCACAGGAACCCCCGCTATTGGGACGGATTGTGATCGAACTTAGCCAACCCGAGGTAGCCTCCGGCTATGGCAATGACGTATCAACATCAACCCAAACCCTCGATCAGGCTGAGGCCAGAGGTAAGGACAAAATGAAGGCAGGTGCCGATCCCATTGAACAACTGCTGTGGGTAGTCGAGGCTTTGAAAGCTGGGGGGATGAGTAAGCAATAGGTGTTCGCAGTCATGACCAAGACTGTGGATGATGTTTTCCCCACTCCAGCCAAAGGCAGTACAAGCCAGTCAGAAAACCAGGATAGGCCCCGTCATGCCAGAACAGTTCCTTCCGCTCTCAACCCTGCACTTGGGAAAGATCAGAAAGTCAAGGCAGTGCTTGCCGACCCTTTCGCTAGTGCGTCTAGCAAGAATTCTCAGCCTTCAAAGTACCTGCCCCGAGGGCGCAGGGTCTTTCACGCTCTCTACATGCCTCTGTCCAAGGCACTGTAGATCCTGGCCGAAAGAGGGCACCTTAAACCCTTAGCCTTGGCCTCTCCCGAAGAATCTCCCTCTCACATATGACGCTGCTTTGTACTGCGCGTACCACCAGCAAACAGGTCATGCTACCGATAATTGTTTCCGTCTCCGTTATGAGGTGCAAGATTTGATCGACAACGAGGTTATCCTCCCGCCCACCTTAGCCAAGTCCGTTACTACCCAGCTATTGGATTTTGAGGATATTGATACTGTGAGTATGTAATCAGGGAGTGAACCACCTGCGGGCGGCGCTTGGTGTATTTTTGGATGTGGCGTCTGGCACGCATTTTTGAGCATCTGCGATTGCTAGTTTTGTAAATTCTGACTTGGGTGTCGAGTCAGTCTTTTGTTTTGTTTTGAGTCTGTCTCATTGTCTTGAGTCAGTCCTTTTTGCTTAAGGGTCTGTCTTGTTGTAGCGAGTCAGTCCCCTTGTATAGAATGTCAGGTGATTCCGGGGTTGTTGCCTCGAACACCGTTTTGTTTTGTAATTACTCATTTTGCTTTCTTTTTGAGTCTGTCTCTGCTGTGGAGCCAGTTACAACCAGGAAATCTGAATGAAACAGCTGCGGCTATCATGTTTCCCTGCTTATTGCTATTTTGGGCTGGTTGTGCCAGAGGATTTGAATGGAACGACAGTACATTCCACCTGCTCTCTTGTGCCCTGAAAATCATTGTAATGACCTAAGTTTTTTCCAAAACCTTTTTGAACACTGTGGTGATTAAAACGAAGAGGAAGGAATTCCTCGAGTTTTGCAAAACTTTGATCAATTTGAGAGAAAGATAGGCGTGCTAAGCCTTTTAATGAATGAAATCGTGCTTGTTAGCGTGAGTACTGAAAAGGACCCTGGCTTGATCCAGATTGGTTCCACACTATCTTCAGCGCGAGCGATGTGTCGCTTTCGTAAAAACTTTCGAAAACAAAATGTTTTGCGCGGTCCTGTGAAAACCTGTGTGGAATTGCTCTTGAGATTGTGCAGCCTAGGATCGCTCTCAGCCTCAAGACTCAATCCGTTTGTTTTCGAACCTTGAACCGATTCAGAACGTTCAATGGTCAACCGCCATGTGAGACCTGTGTGGCCAGATCAGAAGCACCTCTCGAACTAGGGGCAGCAAAATGTCGGACATGCTCGAAGAGCCGAATACAACAACCATTCTCCTAGATACAGAGGGCTTCAATCTCAAAACCATTTGGCATGGACTTGTTACACTTTTACCCTTTGAGAGGCTCGCTGGGCCGAAAACCCGGAAGGGCGACCCAGGCAAAAGTTAGAGCAAGGAAAAAAAATATACAAAAGAGAAAGAAAAAAAAGAAATACAAAAAGAAAAAAAGATGCAAAAAAAATACAATACGAAGAAAAAAAACAGAAGAAGAAAGAAAAAAGAGAAAAAAAAGAAAAAAGAAAAAGAAGCTCGCAAGGTCAAAAACCCGCATCGGGCGCCTTGGCAAAAGTTAGAGCCTAAAAAGTGAAGGTTAAAATACCCGAGTGTACCTTAACCGGAACTACGTAAGGCTTGATTCCCATGTTTGGGATACGTAGGCAACTTCATCCTGAAGTCCAGCCCCCAACGCTTTCATAGCAATTTTGTCCATGTAATGGTTTTGATCATCCTTGCCTTCTTTGAATCCGACGATTCGGTTGTGACACCGGAACTACGTAGGCTTGATTCCCATTTTTGGGATACGTAGGCAACTTCATCCTGAAGTCCAGCCACCAACACTTTCACAGTGACTGTGTCCATAAATTGGTTTTGACCGTCTTCATCTTCTCCGTATCCGAGAGTTCGGCTGCGATCATCGCTATAGCGACCCCGGTCCTTTCCCATTTGGTTATTGTATCCGGACTTATGTTCCGTAGATTCCATTATCATATTGTTGTTGTTGTTGTCCTTTAATTCTTCAGTTGTGAGTTATGGAATATGTTGGACAGGTTAATTGCAGGTTGGTTGGGTTTAGAAACCAATAGTTGATGTGCAGTTTTTGGGTTGGTCGCTCGAGCGAGCTCTTCTTCGCTCGAGCGAGGTCTTTGATTTTGGTCCTTCGCTCGAGCCAGGGTCCCTTCGCTCGAGCGAGCTTTGCGTCCAGTGCACAGACCTGAGAGTAGTGTTTGTTGGCTCGAGCGAGCTTTCTTCGCTCGAGCGAGCTGTTTTGCTTTTGGCTCGAGCGAGCTTCTCTTCGCTCGAGCGAGGATTTCTTGTGTCTGGTCGCTCGAGCGACCAGGTCTTCGCTCGAGCGAGCCTATCAGGTATAAATACGCAGCAGCGTATTTTAAAACAGTTTTTCAGCCCCTTTTGATCCAAAAACCCTAATTTTCGAGTTCTCTCTTTCTCTAAACACCTTCTCTCCTAGGTTTGATCTAGTTAGGGTGGGTTTTTTGCCCTAGTTGCTTTGCAAATAAGATAGAGGGGGGTGAGGGCTTCCATTTAATCCGAGAAATTCTTGATTTGGAGCACTTTGAAGTTTGGGCATCATCTTCATCTTCTTCCTTCTGAGTTATATCTTCGAGGTAGGGATTTCCTACTCCATTTATATGTTTTAAATCCTAAGTGTTGGTATTTTGGTATGTGGGGGTAGTTTGGTAATTTTGTAAGAAACCTTAGGGTTTGGTTTAGATTAATTTGTATAATTAATTTGAAGGAATAATGTGGATTTTGGTTTAATTCATGGAATTGGGAAATTTAATGAATTGATGATATATATTTGGGGTAGTTTAATTATTTACCTTTGGGAATGTTAAATTTACATTCATTGATGTATTTATTTCTTGTTTAGAAATAACTGTTTTGGGCTATCGGTGGAGGATAGCCATTGATTGTTGTAGACCTTGCATGCGGCTTAGGTATAACTGGAATTGAGTCAATTGTTTGATTGTTGAGTTAATACAGAACATTTGTGTATTAATTATGTGTTGTATATGGCAATTGTGTGTTTTATTGCATATGCATTGATTTTGGAGGAGATAGGGGATGAACTCCACGGTTTAGGGGAAGATAGGGGATGGACCTCTAAACCGGATTTATTGGGAGAAGATAGGGGATGGACTCCAGTAGCATCACTCTTACGTGTGCTTATTGATTAATAGATATATGTCTATTTATTGTTGATATGATACATCACTAAAATGTGTATCAGTTGGGAAGTATGGAATTGAAGTGATTATGATTGATATAATACCAACATGTGTATTTGTTATGATTAGGTCTAACTTGATTGTTATTCCTGTTGAATTGGAAGTAATGGTAATAAAAGATGAAACCCTGTTGAGTTATTTGGCCAGGTTCTGAGCCATAAGTGGAAAGTAAAATGTGCCATAGACAATGTGTCATAGGCAGTGTAGACATTCGTGTCATGAATATTGTAACTTGATTATAGTGTGTTAACCATGTATCAGATGCTAATACTTTAGTTAATTCTTATGCTTGGTTTAGTATTTCTCTACTGGGCTGTGGCTCCCCCTATATGGGAACTTTATTTTTCAGGTTCAGGTGGTTCACTCCCTCCAAGGACTTAGCTTGTGAGGATTGGACTTGAAGATTTGTTTATTTATTTTATTTGAACAATGTAATCTTTCAAGCCTAGGGCTTTATCTGTTTTTGAGTTAGAACTCAGTGAATTGTGTCCAAGTGTTGGCTTGGCAAGATGTAAGCCCGTAGGGCATTTATTCTGATGTTTTATTTCATAATACTCTGATGAATGGATTTATATGATTGTTTTAATATAATAATGCATGTTTATATTATTTATTATGGATTTATATGATTGTTTTAATATAATAATGCATGTTTATATTATTTATTATGGGTTTATTTTGAGGGCGTTACAATCGCTAATGAAGATTGACTACAAAATGCCGTGGCATCATCCAAACAAGGGGCAACTTTCCGTTGCCATGCATTGCCATAAGTCGCCATTCAAACCAGGGGCAACTTTCCGTTGCCGTGCGGCTCTTTCAAGCAAGGGGCAATTTTCCATTGCCTCCGATTCGAGGTTGCGCATCTCAAAGAGTAAGTTCTACGGTCGTTGAGCGGTGGTCGTTTGCAAAAATAGTTTTTGAAAATTTTTACTGAGGTTGACTATTTTCTCGAAAATTATTTCATTTTCCAAAACTGGACCACTCTTGAACCCAAAAAAGGAAAATTTTCAGTGTTCGTAGCCTAACTTGCATGATTTTGAAATCAAAAATCGAACAAGTATGTTAATCTGACTCTTATTTTGGTCAAAACTGTTTTAGTAGAAAACCAAAAAATGGTCAAAGTGATGAAGTAGGGGCACAGTCGAGTCAGGTGTTCTGTCTTTTCCCCCCTTTTTATCAGCATACTTGTCAGAAGGGCACTCTATTCGCCAGAAGAAGGCACGACCGAAGCTGTCTATAAAGGGCTGAAAGCCCTCAACAACCTCCGAGCAACGAGGTATTGAACCAAGTATGGAGCACGAATCAGAATGGATCAAGATACTCCGTTCCCTTACCTGGGACACCGACTGAACGTCGCTGAAAGAAATGGCCGCGAGCTAATAGTATTAGGCGTGAACCCACAACTTCCTATTCATCCATTAATAACCCTGGGGAGGGACGAAAAAATGAGAGAATAAAGAATAGAGAGGTGTAAGTCGAGAGAAAAGTGAGGAAAAGGGTTTTGAGAGAAAAATCGAGCCTGAGGGCCGAGTGATGTGAGAATCACAAATCAAAAAGGGTGGGAAACATACCCGGAGGAATTGGCTCCTCGAGATCTGAGGTCTTTCGTTTTTGTAAACACGTCCGTGTGTTGTGTCTTTTGCTTTGATTACCTCAACTCTTGTTTTGAGTCTTTTCCGAGCGTGTCTTGTTGTGTTTAGGTCGCGTACCTTTTGTTTGAGTCTTTCTCGCTGTGTTCAGTTGTAGGCTCAATACCCAGGTTTGAAAAGCCCTTTTTCAATTTCAAAAATCGTTTGTGCTCAGAGTGCTGTGCCATTCTCTACATTTAGGCGAAGCAAAAGAAGAAAAGGAAAATTTGGAGCATCTGAGTGTGTTTCAACTTCAGCCGGTTTCAGCCTTTGTATTCCGTCTGGTCAGATTGGGCTGTTTGTTCGGGGGGTTGCTATGTGCAGAATGAACCGAGTGATGTGTTACGGGCTGTATGCAGATTAATCCTCAACAGAGTATGGGCTGTGTGTTTAGAATGGGGCAGTGGGTTGCTTGAGTTGTTTTGCTATTGGCTGATTCGTTATCTGGTTATTACAATGCAAGTGTTCAATTTTCAGACAAAAGATCAATTTCATTTACAATGAGGTGTAATATGATGTGATGCGATGCAATATATGAAATGTACAAAATATAACACTTTTTAGACAAAAAGGGGTTTGTTTCATTTCATCATCTTTTTCAAAGTACATGGTTTTGGAAACAAAAATATGCCTGCGACAGTACAAGGTACTTTAACTACCAGAAAAAAGGGGAAAAAGTACAAAAAAAGAAGAAAACAAATAGCAAAAATCTGTATCAATGTCAAGTGGCCTCAGGCCTGAGGGTCCGTCCTAGTCCTCTTCCTGGACGAAGGTCCAGGAGCATCATCAGCACTGTCATCTGAGCCCAAGTCCGAGCCATCTCCGGTCTCCTCCTCCGATGACTCTGCCTCCACCTCGGACTCGTCGTTATCTGGAACTGGCGCCCGAGAGCTACTTCCAACGTGAGTGTGCCCCGCCTTGGTGCGGGGGTATACTCGGCCCTCTTCATCTCTCCCTCGAACAGGAACGGAAGGTCCAGTTGGAGCACCTCCTACAGTGGGAATCTGGAAGGGAGGCTGAAAAGCATAAAATTGCAGACGCATCAGTATGCTACGCAAGACAGAATATCGGTACAGAATGCAGAGTACAGTGTGTGAATACTGTGAACAGTATATCGGTACAGAATTCAGTGTATGAGTACAGAATATGAATGCCGTGAGCAGTGTGTCAGTACGGAATGCAGTGTATGAGTACAGTGTACGAGATGCTGTGAGGGCTGTGTATCGAGTGTTGTGTTGTGCATCAGACTGCGTGAAACAGCTTACATTCGGGACCGTGGTCAGGAGAACATACCGGGATACCGTAAAGGGCCAGGAGGTCGAAAGTCCGCTGTAGCATCCCCATCATGGAGGCATTCAACTCCAATGACTACCGGGTGTACTCAGAGGAAGCCTGCAAAAATGATTAGAAGCATCAGTATTCTGCGGAATATCAGACAAAATGAAATGAAACGACTGTACAAAATGCAGTAATACATACCGGAGGCAAGTCGTAGAAACCAACCAACTCGTGATCAGCCAGGGGAGGAGCAAAGGGGATCTGGTAAGTCGCCCCGCCCTGCCCTCTGCACATCATCGTCATGGGCAGTGCTGGCCAACTAGCCCCCCGCCCTCTCCGGGCTCCACTCCCGCCACGGACCTGAGCCCTTCTCGATGTCCCTGCCCCTACGGCTGTCCTGGCTGTCGGCACCGCAGATCTCTCTCTCTCAGTTTGGCGTCCGCTGCTCAAAGGCCGCATAAGGAAGGTCCGGATGAACTCTGTGTAGTCGCCTATGCCTCTGTGACGTATCGCATCCCAGCCGACCGTGTACTCAGCCATCTGCTCGAGAGTGTATCTCTCGGTGTCCCTCATGTGCTCAGGGGGTGGAGCTGGAACTATCTGCTCCGGTAAACCCAGCGTCTGGCGCAAGAAGCGCTCGCCTAGGTACCAAGCCCGGCAGACCGGGCCCTCCAAGAGAATCCTAAACCAGGCGGTCTCCACAACACCCGCAAATCGCTTCCAAATCTCAGTCGGCAATGGAGCCCAAGGCTGCCAGGTGATCTGAAAATGAAATGCAATTTTGTTATCTACTGTTATTGAAAAAAATAGTACAAAGCGAAGCTTAAACAAACTCTAAAGACCGAACGTACCTCCGCGGCGGTGATGGTGTCAAAGTAGCGACGGAAGAAGATGAACGTCTCCCGGGGCCTCCGCACACACCTCACGTCGAAGCGCCGGGAGAATGTGACGACAAGAGGAGTCTCTACGTTAGGCACTGGGGCAAGCCTGGGAAAGTAGGCGTACACCCACAACTGTAGAATAAAAAATATATATATATCAGTATGCTTATCAGGTAAAGCAGAGTATAGAATAAAGCAGAATAGCAGAGCCGTGTGTTGCACAGTGTATTGTGCAGTGTGTACAGTGTGAACAGTGTACAGTCAGTGTAAAGCAGAGTATATGTGTACTGTGTGTGCAATATACAGTCAGTGTAAAGCAGACTACAGTGTGTGCAGTGTACAGAGTACAGTACGGAGTACAGAAAATGTAAAGCAGAAATGTAAATCAAAGAAGGAAAATGTACCTCCCAAGTGCGCCAATAACCCCCGAGCAATTGTCCGCTGCCACGGGAAGCTGAGCTCATGTATCCGTAGAGTGTAGCCAGAGCGGTGCCACCCCAGTCATAGCGCAGGATCTGTGTGACATCCACTAAGGCGCTGAGCAAACAGAGGGGCACGGTATTCGCCCGGTCGGCAAAAATAGTCGTCCCCAGTAGAAACATCAGAAAGCCGAGGGCGTACTGCTCCACCTCCTTTTGGGTCATCGGAGCCTCCTCGGCCAAAGCTGGCTGGACCCTGAACTGGACCTGGAACCATGAATACCGGACGAAGCCTGGACGGGCGAGAGGCGGCATCTCGCCAAGCAGATATATCTGAGCGGCCTCCCACTCATCCATGTCGGTGTCAAAAGGGATCGGATCACCCCCTACCCTGATACCTGTGAGCATCGAGAAATCGACGGGAGTCATCGTCATCTCCTCAGCAGCGGAAAGGTGGAATGAGTCAGTGGTGTCCCACCACCTCTCCACCAGAGCGGCAAGGAGAGGTCTGCACGTAGTGAGGCGCGAGAGTCCTCTGCAGAAGGCGCCGAAGCCTGCCTGGTCCACGATGTGGCGAACTGCCTCCGGCAACTCCATGTACCAATCCCTAGCGGCAACATTCCCATACCCACGGACGGTATGGGAATCTCCCTGTTCAAAAGCAAACAGTTGTGAAGCAATATAAAATGTACAGTTTTGAAGAACAGTCAAAATCGATGCAAATATAGCATGTGTGCACATTTTCAAGTTCAAACAAACATCGGGCGCCGGTGTGCTTACAGTAAACTACAACATGCGATGTATCAGCGTGTTTGAGTGATTCAGTACAGATATAGCGTGTGCACATTTTCAAGTTCAAACAGATATCAGGTGTCGATGTGTTTACAGTGAACTATAGTGTATGATGTATCAGTGTGTTTGAGTGGTTCAGGGCAAGTGCAGTGTGTGTGCACATGTTCGATTCAAACAGATATCAGATTGCAAGTATGTTCACAGTCAACTACAGCATGCAGTGTATCGGTGTATCCGGGTTAAGTAGTTAAAGAATGAAATCAACTATGGCATTTAAATGTTCTACATTGCGGAAAGTAATAAAGAGGGAAGACTGTACCTCAGAAGCGCCGAAGGATAGATGAGATGCCGGCTCGCGCAGAAGCAGATCCTGTGGCACGCTTCGGTCAAAACTCCTGAACTGACGGAGTCCGTCGGGAGGCAAGACGTGGATTGCCGGCCGGTAGGTCGCCGGGTTGAACGGGCGGACACTCAAGGGAAGAAGCTTGGCCCCAGGATCCATCTCATGATCCGGGGGAGTCCCGCCCCGTGGAATATCGTCCGCTATGTCAAAGGTGATGAAAAAATGGCCGGGAAAGTGGAAATCGGATGAGAATGCGAAAGGTCAACCGAAAAGTCAACCCCGAGAGGGCGGAAAATGGCCGGAAAAGCCGAAGAGTGGGAAAAGCACGAAAATCAAGGAAAGCTCGAGGGAAACAAACCCCAAGAGGCGGAAATCAAAAAAAGTGCATCGAAACGAAGTTTCGTTCGGATGAAAGTGTTCGAAACGCGAAGAACTTCGCGAATCCAACGACGAAACGGGCGCGAAAACACGAGAAAAACAAGGAACGAAGGAAGAAAAGTGCCCTAGAGAGAGAGGGAAGCAATTTTGGCTAGAGGGAAATGAGAAAAATAGGGTTTGAAACCCTATTTTAAAATACCCAGGGTGAAAAGACCAAACTGTCCCGACTCAGCAATTTTTGGCCGGTCGGCCACATTGTTTGCCGGTCGGCCAAATATTTGGCCGGTGATGTGTTTTGATAGCCGATGGACAGCCGGTGGCCTCCCCTGATGGCCGGTGAGCCTCCTACAACCTTGTTTGGGCCAGATCTGTATAGTTTGGGGCCTTCAATGCTTAATACAGTGCAAGAAATGGCATTCCCGAAGCTTAATCGGTCTCCGTTTTGACCTCGGACCGTGTCTTCTGTGCGTGGCACTCGAATATGTGAAGGTGTATCCTTTTGGTATCCTTTTATTCGAAAGTTGCCCTACATGCATTGCATTACAACGCTTTGTCGTGAACGCACGCTGGTTATGCGTTATGTCGTTCGCATTGTTACGCACACATCTTGTAAGTGTCATACACATGTCATACTCACACTGTCTTGTGCATTGCATTCAATCGCGCTATTTTGCGCATCTTATTGCATTTTGCATGCATTCAATCGCGCTATTTTGCGCATCTTATTGCATTTTGTATGCATTCAATCGCGCTATTTTGCGCATCTTATTGCATTTTGCATGCATTCAATCGCGCTATTTTGCGCATCTCATTGCATTTTGCATGCATTCAATCGCGCTATTTTGCGCATCGCACTGTCTTGTGCACTCGCGTTGTTTAACGCTTCACGCTGTCTAGCGCATCGCACAGTCTTGTGCATTCGCACTGTCTTGTGCACTCGCGTTGTCTAACGTATCGCGCTACTTTGCAAACCTCTTTTGCACTGCCTTGTGTAATAAATTTCATCGTGCTATTTTGCGCATCTCATTGCATTTTGCATGCATTCAATCGCGCTATTTTGCGCATCGCACTATTTTGTGCATCGCATTTCAATCGCGCTATTTTGCGCATCATATTGCATTTTGCATGCATTCAATCGCGCTATTTTGCGCATCTCATTGCATTTTGCATTCATTCAATCGCGCTGTTTTGCGCATCACACCGTCCTGTGCACTCCACGGTCTAGGAGACCTTAAATCCTTGGAAGGTGCAAGACCTTTGGTGCATTGGTGTGCACAGTTCATTTGCATTGTCATGCATTTCAAAAGCCGCGCGTTGCCGCGCATTTCAAGTACATGCATCTCACGGTCTAGGAGACCTTAAATCCTTGGAAGGTGCAAGACCTTTGGTGCATTGGTGTGCACAGTTCATTTGCATTGTCATGCATTTCAAAAGCCGCGCGTTGCTGCACATTTCAAGTACATGCATTGTCATGCATCTCACGGTCTAGGAGACCTTAAATCCTTGGAAGGTGCGAGACCTTTGGTGCATTGGTGTGCACAGTTCATTTGCAGTGTTATGCATTTCAAAAGCCGCGCGTTGCCGCACATTTCAAGTACATGCATTGTCATGCATCTCACGGTCTAGGAGACCTTAAATCCTTGGAAGGTGCAAGACCTTTGGTGCATTGGTGTGCACAGTTCATTTGCATTGTCATGCATCTCACGGTCTAGGAGACCTTAAATCCTTGGAAGGTGCAAGACCTTTGGTGCATTGGTGTGCACAGTTCATTTGCATTGTCATGCATTTCCAAAGCCGCGCGTTGCTGCACATTTCAAGTACATGCATTGTCATGCACTCGACAGTTTAGGAGACCTTAAATCCTTGGAAGGTGCAAGACCTTTGGTGCATTGGTGTGCACAATTCATTTGCATTGTCATGCATTTCAAAAGCCGCGCGTTGCCGTGCATTTCAAGTACATGCATTGTCATGCATCTCACGGTCTAGGAGACCTTAAATCCTTGGAAGGTGCAAGACCTTTGGTGCATTGGTGTGCACAGTTCATTTGCATTGTCATGCATTTCAAAAGCCACGTTTTGCCGCGCATTTCAAGTACATGCATTGTCATGCATCTCACGGTCTAGGAGACCTTAAATCCTTGGAAGGTGCAAGACCTTTGGTGCATTGGTGTGCACAGTTCATTTGCATTGTCATGCATTTCAAAAGCCGCGCGTTGCCACGCATTTCAAGTACATGCATTGTCATGCATCTCACGGTCTAGGAGACCTTAAATGCTTGGAAGGTGCAAGACCTTTGGTGCATTGGTGTGCACAGTTCATTTGCATTGTCATGCATTTCAAAAGCCGCGCTTAGCCGCGCATTTCAAGTACATGCATTGTCATGCATCTCACGGTCTAGGAGACCTTAAATCCTTGGAAGGTGCAAGACCTTTGGTGCATTGGTGTGCACAGTTCATTTGCATTGTCATGCATTTCAAAAGCCGCGCGTTGCCGCGCATTTCAAATACATGCATTATCATGCACTCGACGGTCTAGGAGACCTTAAATCCTTGGAAGGTGCAAGACCTTTGGTGCATTGGTGTGCACAGTTCATTTGCATTGTCATGCATTTCAAAAGCTGCGCGTTGCCGCGCATTTCAAGTACATGCATTGTCATGCATCTCACAGTCTTGGAGACCTTAAATGCTTGGAAGGTGCAAGACCTTTGGTGCATTGGTGTGCACAGTTCATTTGGATTGTCATGCATTTCAAAAGCCGCGCGTTGCCGCGCATTTCAAGTACATGCATTGTCATGCATCTCACGATCTAGGAGACCTTAAATCCTTGGAAGGTGCAAGACCTTTGGTGCATTGGTGTGCACAGTTCATTTGCATTGTCATGCATTTCAAAAGCTGCGCGTTGCTGCGCATTTCAAGTACATGCATTGTCATGCATCTCACGGTCTAGGAGACCTTAAATGCTTGGAAGGTGCAAGACCTTTGGTGCATTGGTGTGCATAGTTCATTTTCATTGTCATGCATTTCAAAAGCCGCGCGTTGCCGCGCATTTCAAGTACATGCATTGTCATGCATCTCACGGTCTAGGAGACCTTAAGTCCTTGGAAGGTGCAAGACCTTTGGTGCATTGGTGTGCACAGTTCATTTGAATTGTCATGCATTTCAAAAGCTGCGCGTTGCCGTGCATTTCAAGTACATGCATTGTCATGCACTCGACGGTCTAGGAGACCTTAAATCCTTGGAAAGTGCAAGACCTTTGGTGCATTGGTGTGCACAGTTCATTTGCATTGTCATGCATTTCAAAAGCCGCGCGTTGCCGCGCATTTCAAGTACATGCATTGTCATGCATCTCACGGTCTAGGAGTCCTTAAATCCTTGGAAGGTGCAAGACCTTTGGTACATTGGTGTGCACAGTTCATTTGCATTGTCATGCATTTCAAAAGCCGCGCATTGTCGCGCATTTCAAGTACATGCATTGTCATGCATCTCACGGTCTAGGAGACCTTAAATCCTTGGAAGGTGCAAGACCTTTGGTGCATTGGTGTGCACAGTACATGCATTGTCATGCATCTCAAAAGCCGCGCGTTGTCAAAATCATGCATTCAAAATAACAAAGCTCATGCATTTCAAGCGACTTGCGTTGTCGCGCACTCCATGCAGCATGCATTTCAAAAGCAAAAAACAAAAAAAATACTGCATATGTCATGCATCATTCCATTGTATATTGCATATGTCATGCATCATTTTAAATACTGCATATGTCATGCATCTAAGCCGAAAACAAAAAAACACACATGCATATGTCATGCATTCATTGTAAATACTGTATATGTCATGCATTCATTGTGAATAATGCATATGTCATGCATTTCATTGTAATATAGTGCATATGTCATGCATTCACACTGTAAACATCCATCCCAGTGCATATTGTAAATATTGCATTGTAGCTTGCATGCACCCATTGCATCACCTCCATCTATGGCTCGCACCTCTCCTTGTTGAGCTTGGTTTGGTATGTGCTCATACTTTTCACGTCGAAGCACAGTTCTGCATGTGTACGCGCCTAGTCCTTGTTGAACTTGGTTTGAGGGTGGCGGCACCTTTTTTGTGTTAAACGCGGTTCGTTTGTGTACATGCCTTTCCTAGGCAAGATTTGGTTTGGCCTGCGTGCCTTATCCATTGTATCTATTCCATTCCAGTGCATATCGCATTGTAGCTTGCATGCATTCACTACATCACCCCCTCCATCTATGGCTTGCGCCTTTCCATGTTGAGCTTGGTTTGGTATGTGCCCATACTTTTCGCGTTGAAGCACAGTTCTGCATGTGTACGTGCTTATTTCTTGTTGAACTTGGTTTGAGGGTGGCGGCACCTTTTTTGTGTTAAACATGGCTTGTTTGTGTCCATGCCCTTCCTAGGCAAGATTTGTTTTGGCTGCATGCCATATCCATTGTATATATTACATTGTAGTGTAATTTTTGCATCCAGCATTAGGATCATTGTTCTTTCGTTAGCGGGTTGTTTCCCCACTCATGTCATTCCACCCAATACTTGTTCTTGTGTCCGTCTACATCACTCATAGTTCTGCATGTGTACACGCTTTGAGGGTTGCGGCACATTTTCTATGGTAGACGGACTTGTTACTTCCATCAATCTATTTGACATTTGTGTGGTTTTGAACCGCTTATGATTGGATCATGATTCAATTGCATTGCATATCGTTTGCATTGTTTCAATTGCATTGCATTTTCATTTGCATTATTATACATAGTTTTGTATATATTGCATATCATTCTGCATTCATTTTGCATGTTATGCATGTTGCTAACAATATTGCACCTATTAAGTTTTCTTTCTCTTTCAGGCACGATATTGTATGTACGGTTCATTTGAGGCTGGTGCAACCAGACGAACCGGGCAGGTATTGTATTCTCTGAGTGAGACGTATCGAGAATTGCATAATTCTCTTACATCCTTTCTGCATTGTAGTGTAGTTTGGTGTATGCTAGTTTAGAACTGTTGCATGTTATGCTTCGTTACAGCTTTCTTTGCATGATCATAAATTATGTTCGGCTTCTTGCATTTGTCTTGCATTTTGCCCCTGCCTTCGGGCGCATATCTTTATCTGCAGCTTGTATGCCTTGTCTAAGTCTTCGACCTTGTCAAAAATGGGTCGTCTTTGGGCTTTGACAATCACTCTCGTCATTGTTATGACTTTCGAGTTCTGTCAAAGAGGGGCAAATGTAGACACCCCATTTTTGACCGTCCTCAAGACTTGGACATCACCGTTTGAACACTTGGTGATTATCCATGTTTGTGTTCGTCTTGAGTTCCCGGAGGTCTCGGCTACGCGCCTTGCCTCAGGATCTGTCGACTCGACTGTTTTGTGTCTGGTTTTGCACCAAACACTTGTGTTTTGCCTTTGAGGGGTAGGGTAGGGCTTGTTGACCATCCCCACTCATCACCGGCCATGGCTTGAGGCCACCGGCTGTGTTTTGTTGCCACCGGCCAAATATTTGGCTGGCCGGCACTGTAGATAGCCGGCCGGCTATCTTTTTTTGGTCAATTGCATTTTTTGCCGGCCGACTACTGTGCATCTTCTTTTGCAGATATTTTCATGCAGCTGGCATGCACTTGGCTCCCCTTCATACACATGTATGAAGGGATCTCCCTCTTAGCTAGCTTGTCTTGTAAGCTTACAAGATTGAGCTCTATAAGAGGAGGCTTCCTCTCCCTCTTTTAGGGTTACAAAATTTCAGAGGAGAGCTCTAGTTTTTAGGGTTAGCATAATTGTATCTATCCTATATCTATTTCTCTCTCTCTTTTTGCCCTTAAGGTGTTTTAGTCTTAGATTTGCACACAAACACCTAGACTTACACCTTCTCTTGGAGCTGAGGTCCTTGAGGCTTGTTTTTGGAGTTTTGGAGCTGATTTGAACCTAAAGAACCAGCTGGTCTTCCATTTTTGAAGAGGGTCTACAAGGGTAAGACTTTTGTCCCTTTTTACCCCATTTTTGCATTGTATTTTTGCCTAGCTTACAACTGTTTTTGAGCTTAACATATAGCAGAGAAAAGTTCTGTTTTTTAGTGCTCTAAATAGTTTGTTAAGGGTGTTTTAAGTTTTGGGGTTGTTTGACCCCTCTTAAGCCTTGTTAGGCCCTTGTTTTGTGCCATTTTGGTTGAGCTCCGGGACCATTGTGTTTGGGCCTCCTCACCACTGAAATCTTGAGGGATTTTAGAGGTGAGGATGGTGTCTTGAGGTCCCAAGAAGGAGAGGGCCACCCCCTCTCCTTGTTGTCCTTGAAAAAGGCCATTTTTGCCTCTTGAGGGAGCACCATGTTTAAGTGTATGTTGACCATGCCTTAGCTGTTTTTTGTGCTTATTATGTCATGATTTAGCATTGTTTTGAGTTGGTTTTGGTACACCATGCTTGCTTAGCATACATGCCTTGTAATGCCATGTTTAGGCCTTAACATGCTTTAAGCTTTGACCTTTGTTTTAGCATGATTTTGGTTAAGCTTTGCGAAGCTTTTGTGCATGATTTAGTGTGCTTGAGGACTGTTTTTGGTTGTTTGGGTCATCCATGCTTTGCTTTGTATAGCCACTATGTAATCCCTCCTGTATGCCTTAAGCATTGGCCCCTCTAGCATGCTATCCTTGCTTTGTTTCAGTGGTTTGGAACCACTTGGCATGTTATTTCAGACCTCATGATGTGCTTTTATGCTTGCATTTGATGTCCCTTTAATGCTTTATAAGGTTGTCATCTCATGCTTCATGTTTAGGCCTTCATGCATGCCATCATGTTTAGGCTCCCTAGGATGCCATGTCACTGTGTTTTTAGCTTTGTTTTAACATACTAAACCTCTGATTTTGGTCATTCAATTCATGCCATGTTTGGTTTTGTTAAAGGTAGTTCAATACCTCCTTGGCTTGCCTTAGGCTTTGGACCATTGGTTGCATGCTTGGCTTGTCTTGCTTGCTTGGTTTGGCACCATCACTAACATGATTTCAGAGCTTTCCATGTATGCCTTGCATCCATGTTTGCATCCTTTCAAGTGTGCTTAAAAGTCTCTCTTTTATGCACAAGTCTTGGACCTTGCATGCATGTCTATTGGTATGTGTTTTAGTCTCCATTATTGAGCATGTTGGCCACTGTTTTAGGCTTGTTTAAGGGCTGCCTAATTTAGTTTAAGTCCATCCCTTGGCATGTTGTTGCATGCTTAGCTTATGACATGTTGTTGCATGTTGAAATGGTGTTGCATTTGGCATGCATTCTCCTCATTGTTTTGGTTGCTTAACATGCCATATGTTTTGCATGTTTGTGTGTTGGCATTGTACCTTGTATGCTCATTTAACTTGCATGCTTGTTATATGCCTTGCATGCTTCCCATATGCTCATGTCGCATGCCTAGTTAACATACTTAGGTTGCATTGCATTTGCATGCATCTTTCACCTCTTGATCAAGCCATGATAGAGGTTGAAAGCCCCTTTGTTTGCTTATTTGGTTTGCATTGCATTTGAAATTAAAATGCACACTTGATTCTTTGGGCCATCATGCATTGAAATGCGCGATTGGTGGTCCGAGAATCGAGGCCCATCCTCCTTTGAGTCATACACATGATAAGGGGTGTGGTTGGTGCACACATTGCTTGAAATGCATTGCCATGCTTTGTTTTGCCCTCTGTTGCTGTCAACACAGATTCTGCAGGAAGATTTGGCCGGCCGGCCATCTTTAGTGCCGACCGGCCATCCATCAGTGGCCGATAACTCAATTTGTGGCCGGTGACCATTCTCCATGGCCGGTGACCAATTCCCTCAGCCGGTGGTGTTCCACAGTGTGCAGAGAGCATATCCTGGGACTTGTGTAGTCTTCAGAGGAGCAGAACAGCCAAAGCAGAGGCATCTTGTACATGGCAGTGGCCTTCCGAGCAGAACCGAGCGCACATGCATTGGACCGTCTTCCCGAGGCTGCTTATTGCTTAAATTAGAATAGTTAATTTGCTTAACTAGTTTAATTTGTCTGTAATATTTAATTAGCTTGTGGGTTAATTAAGTGTATTATTCTTTCGGTCCCTCTGAGCGAGGGCAAATTTGTAATAAGTGTGGGTGCGTGTGTGCATGCCTTCCAACCCCCACTTCTTTCTCCCTTTTACTTACCTGCTTTGATGGTTAGTATTAGGACATGTTTAATTTAGCATACCTTATGCTATGCATGCGTGCATCATTCATCAGTATTGCATGCACCGGGCTCGGCGCATCATGCTAACTGCATAAGTATTTCAAATCTAACTTGAATACATGCTATCTGTGCATTTTCACATGTCATCCTTAGATTAGCCGAGCCTATTCTAGTGACATTTTGTATGCGTTGCATTAGCCATCTTAACACGAACTAGGATCATGCATATGATTACTAACTAGTTTCTGTTTTGGCTTGGAGTACTCGGTAAGCATTTATGTCTTAGCATCCTTGCATGAGTGTGAGTGTTGCCATGTTAACATGCTTACCATGCGGCTAGATGCTTATTTGATTAAACTGCCTGAATGCCTGTGGGTGAAGGTTGGATTGCTTGAGTTGGGACAACTCGTTGAAATTCGTATTTTAGCCTACTTGCGAGTAGCAAAATCTCATAACGTTTTCCAAACGAACGGATATGCAATGCTTTATTCCAAATTAGGCGATCTAGTCTATACTTGTTTTGCTGTGTGCATCACGTTGTAAATCTAGGCTAATAACTGAAATAGGAATGCATAATGTTTTCAAAACAAGATATCACGGTTAGTAGAGGCCGATCTTCGGATCGGGCGAGAGGGGGTGCTCATAGCTGACCTTCCCCAATCGTACCCAAGTTCCCGAGCCGAGGCAACTTTGGTGATGACGGACACGTGGCCTTTGGCACCGAGTTAGGGTTTCCTAAATTCCCCCATTAAAAATATTTAGGTGGCGACTCTGTATCTGGCAAAGCAGTCCATGTTTGGCACTTCTTTCAAAATCTTTTTTTTTCTCAAAACGATTTGCTGGATTTGGACTCTTTGGTTCAAGATTAAGAACCGTGACAAAAACGAGTCCGAATTGTGGCATGCATAAGTCCCCCTCCCTCGGGGCGCGTCGACATAATGCCATGCAAGTGCCAATAATGAAGGAAAATTTTATTTCAATGCACTATTTCAAAATCATCATGTTCTCAATAATATTCAATGCACTATGATAAATGAAGTAATATGCAATGCAATAATCTTTTCCATACCTCATAACATTTCTTCATTTTTGCATATCTCTACAACAATGTCAACGTTCACATTCTCATATTCTCTTTTCAATGTTCATCCACAAGATTAACATGTGTCATCAACACATCATCACAATTCTCGTTTCACATACCATAACAAATTAGTCTCTTCAATATTACAAGTGACATATTTCAAATAAAACCCCCAATGTTTACAATTTTTCCACCATCTATGGTTTTCAACAATTAGTCACACCACAACCTTGCTTATTCAAGTATTAGCAAAATATTAATTTAACACCTCATTCTCATATATCAAGTAAATTTTCCATTTTGTAAAACATTGATGAAACTCACTCTCATTCATCCTTTTAACATGAGAAAATATAGAATTTCAAAGACATTTTTCCATTTTACCAAAACCCCCAAATTTCTAGGGTTTTCTTTTAAAAACAAGTTTTTCTCATCCCCTAAGAGAAACCCCATCAAAATCATCTTTCACAAGTTTAATAGAGGGAAAAACTCTCAAGAAGTTGTAAAATAGTTGAGGTACAAAGCCACATTCAAAAATCTCTACATTTTGAGCAAAAACTAAGATCAACACAAAACTTCAAGAGCACTTTTAAATCAACACCCAAATAGCACAACTAGTATATATAACTCAAGAAATCCCTACCTCAAGCTTGTTAATGAAAGGTGAGATGAAGCCCTAGCTTTGAAAGATGAGTGAGAGCTTTGATTTCTTCCACCCAAGTGAAGCCCCAACCTAGATCTTCAAGATTTGAGGGAAAAAGTTGATGATCTTGCTCCAAGAATCACAAGAATCAAAGAGTTTTGGGTGATTGAGGTGTTTTCTAGAGAGAATGAGCAGAGAAATTAGGTTTAGAATGAGAGAAAAAGTGTTAGAGGTGATATGTATTCGGACCAAAACGTTATAAGAAAACAGGGCACGGACTGCCTAGTTGGCCGCTCATGTGGCCCACTTGTCCCCTCGTGCGCCCTTAGACAGCATGGAAAATCTGGGTGTCAAGCTTCACCACTTGAGCGGCCCTCCTCCGCACGTACGGCCTTGGGCCTCGCACGTGCGGCCCTGGTCCAGCCACCCAAGTTTTCAACTTCGCTTCCGGGCACCTCGGATTCACCCGCGCACCCTCCGAAACGACCGAAATTCAACACCGAAGAAAATAATAATAAAAAATTTGCAAAACTATTTTCCGAACATTTCAATCCAACGAAAATAAAAAGAAGGCGAAGTGAAGAAAGAGAAAGAAAAGGAGAAAAGGGACCGGTCGTCACAATTATGATCACGAGGTTGACAAGGACCTTTTTGTAGATATGCTCTACGAATTTGGTCTCGATCATTAGCATTATAGTCCATAATTTGAGGCCGTAGTCCTGGATCTACAAGAAGGTCTACTAAGTTGATTTCTATACGACTTTATTTTGCGGAAGAATAATTATCATCTTCTTCTTGAGGAAGAGATGATTCCAACTTTGATTTTCTTTTGAAATATTTCTCCATGATTGTTTGAAAAAACTAAAAATCAAAATAAAAATTGATAATCAAAATCACAAACCCCACAAATCAAAATCTCCAATTTTAACACAAATCAAAAAATTTAAATTAGCACAAATCACAACAAATCAAAATTTCTAATTTTAGCACAAATTATAACAAATCAAAATCCTTAATTTAAATATTAATCACTGCAAATTAATATTTAAATCATAGGGAATAGAGCAGCTTTTGGCAGAAGTTAAATCACAATTGGCATCTGCTCAAAAGTTGAACAGCTCGGCTGAGACATAGCTAAAATACACGGCCGAGTCATACAAGTCTCTTGAAACACGTGCAGAGGAGTTGCAAACTAATGTGAATCTTTTGCGTGCCAAAACAAAAAATTTAGATAACCACCTTCAAGAGGAAAGGCAGAACCATCAGGATGCTTTGGCCAAATTCGAGGATTGTTAGTTCCTAGATTTTTTTCTTGCATACTGGTCATCCTGCTTTGAGTTTCGTAGTGACTTTGTCATTCAATTTGAATAAGTTAAGAGATTCCTTATACAACTTTTCATAAGATTGCTGAAGATCTTCATCTTCACTCCCTGAGGATTCATCATCAGTGACATTCTCAACCGGCCTCTTTGGATACTTTGTTCATCCTTTAGTTTTGGAAGTCGCCATGAAAGCAAGGAATTGTTCATGCCCCTCTTCGCCTTGTGTTTTGTTGTCACTTTCATCTTTATCAAACTCTGATTCATTATCCCAAGTGATAGAGAAGGCTTCTTTTTCCTCAAACGAGTAGGGCATTCTTGAGCAAAGTGGCAAAATCCTTGGCATTCATAGCATTGGGCTCTTTTAGAGTTCTCTTGTATTTTTCCTTTTTTCTTCTGGGTTATAGAATTAATTTTGAATTTATCTTTGCCTTTAGATTTATGAGTTGATTTGAAAAGATTAGGATTCTTTTTCAGAAAAGACTTTTTAAATTGCTTTACGAAAGCATCCGTAATCTTGGAATCAATCTCACAATCCTCATCAGAATCCTTTCAAACTATATGAGCACTACTAAAAGCAATATCATTTTTTTGTTTCTTTTTGAAATTTCTATGTGTCTCATAGGTTTGGAGATTTCCAACCAAATGATCCAGCTTGAGGTTGTCAACATCTTGAGCCTCCTCAATAGCCATAACTTTTGGTTGGAACCGATCGGGCAAGGATCTCAAAATTTTTCCCACAACCTTGGATTCCGGTATTTTTTCACCTAATTGAAGCTAGAATTTACAATGTCACTCAACTTCGCATAAAATTCGTCAAAGGTTTCACTATTTTTCATTGAAAGGTTTTCGAAACTAGATGTGAGCCTTTGAAGTTTTGAGCGTTTAACCGAATGAGTGCCCCCATGAATAGTTCGTAAGGTATCCCAAGCCTCTTTTGCGACTTCACAATTGCAAATACGACTAAACTCTTCAGGTGTGACAGCGCAAAAGAGAGAATTGATAGCTTTACTATTCTAGCTACTATTTTGGTAATCAATTGTGTCCCACTTATCAATTGGTTTAGGGAAGGTTACACCATCAGCGGTAATCGTCGGTTTGGTCCACCCATACATGACAAATTGCCAAACTTCTTCATCAATAGATTTTAAAAACGATCTCATCCGAGTTTTCCAAAAAGAATAATTGGATCCGTCAAGTAGGGGTTGTCGAACCATATAATTTTCCTCACGAATTGAATTAATTATCACAAATCAAACAAGATCTTGCTCTAATAGATTTTTTTTTTTTAAAAAAAAAAAAAAATTGAGCGACCCGCTCTGATACCAATTGAAAAATCTAGAAATCCCCTAGATATTGATTTGTGATTATGTATCAATTTTAAGCAGTAAATAACAATCCCAATCAAACAATCAAGACAAATCGGCACAACAATTTTAACATGGAAAAACCACAATTAGAGCGCCTCCAATTGTGATAAAAAAATCATGGGCAATAGCCACAAAACAATCCACTAAGAAGACATAAAGGAATTACACAAGTGTACTCTCAACTACCTAGCGAATCCATGCTCGAATCGAACCGACCCCAATGTGCCTCTTCCAACCCCGTCTTCACCTCGGAATTGTTTTGCCCAACGTTGAATCCACAACGCCGATGTCGAATCACGACGATAAGCCACTCCAGAATCCACTAAAGCTTCAGGCTCGAATTCCCAGAATCCACCGAAGAACAACTTTCTCTTTTGTATTGAATAAATAAACAATCCTTTGATGTATACTTCTTAAAACATGAGTTGAATACTCAATCAAACATCAAAGAAAACTAGCAAAATAGCCCCATATATAAACCCTAATATCCAAGAAGAAGATCTGGAAGTGTAACCCTAAAATCTGACTGAACTGCATATTTATAGCAAACTATTCCGTGATCTCCGCTCGAGTGCAAGAATGGTTGCTCGAGCGGACCGATGCTCGAGCGCAGGAAATTCTGCTCGAGCGGAAAAAAACAACACCCAGTATCTTTGCAGGCGATCAAACTTTTGGAATCAAACATTCTCCGCTCGAGCGTACAAATGGCCGCTCGAGCGGACAAGTAACTTCAAATGCATTCTCAGCTCGATCCCCCGTCATAGTCAGTGAATTAGCAAACATGAAAGAATTAACACCACAAACTTCTCTGCAAGGCACAATTCGAGTTGAATTCGCATCTAAAAACTCATAGCCTCACTGAAATAAAAGTGCGAATACAAGTACAACTGAAATGAGTTTTGTCAAACGAAATTGCCAAAAATAAAAACCTAACAATTTTTTCAAAGAAATGTAGTTGCATTCCATACTCTTTCATTTCGTTTCACTCAGCCTTGCCACTCTTGTTTGTAAATAGTAGAGTGTGTAAGTGGCCATGAGAGTTCCACACGATCCTTGAAATGAAAAACTTTGTGGAATGATGATTTAATGAGTTAATTACCTAAAACTCTTATTGATAAATGTGATGGTAGCTCAGGTTTTATATATGATTTTTTGAACCAATAAGTCCTATTTAGTAAAACTGATAATATTATCAATTTTTTTCATTTTCTAAAACTAAGAACATTATCAATTTTGTATAGCAATGTTTCAGATAATTGTTTCAGTAACTAATGGAAAAAAAGAAAAAAAAAAGAAAAAACAGAGCATGAAATTAAACGTTTTCGCCCTTCTACTTATTGGTTTGATTTAACTATCCAATAAAATCGAGAACATTATTAGTTTTTTTTCAATTTTAAAACTGAGAATATTATCAGTTTTTTCATTTTTATTATTATTATTTTTTAGTTTTGCACATCAATGTTCCATCATTATGCTTCTTTATAGACATAAAATTTTCAGTTTTGCACAAAAAAATAATTCACTTTTTTCAATTTTTTAGTTTTTTTTTTAACATAATTTTTTAAAAAGTTTTTTTAATTTGAAAATTGATATTTTAAAATTTTGAAAATCAAAATAAATGTCAAATCATTATGTTTCTTTATAGATAATCATGAATGATGAACAATCATTATTTGAAGAACAATTTCGACTATAAAAAATTTAATGAGACTTGAAGGTTTAAAAAATCTTAGTTAGGAGTTAATGGAGTAAGTTTATAAATTAAGAGTTAACAGAGTATAAGTTTATAAATTAAGACTAAAGTGTAAATACCTTTTTATTAATCCTCATATATGAAGTCACGACCAACATTTTCTAAAATTCGTGACTTCATAACTTGCATCCCAACTTTTTATAATTGGTTGTCTGGCTTTTGCCTCACAGACTTGTTACACATAAAGATGCATTACTTTCTTGTTATTATATGGTCTTAAAGCTTGATTTGTTTTGATTATTAATATGTTGTTTGGCATGATCTAAAAAAGTCAAAAAGTTAAAAGGTCACTATCCTATTTAAGTCACATCATCTTATTTAAGTCACATTACCTCTCTAACACGTCACTTCAAACCTAACCCATACCCAATCCATATTTCATAAAAAGTCAAAAAATACACTTATTTAGATCATCCCAAACCACTACATCTAGACATGAAAATTGAAGCAACACCACGTATTTTTAAAGTATGACAAAGATTGGTAGTATAATGCAAGACACATCACTAGTCATAAATATATAAATATTAGCAAAAGCGCATTTTCTCATTGTAAAAACTAGCGTACAATCAGTGTTATACACGGGATTAAATAATGATGGATAAATTTATTTATTAATTAATTAAAAATAATTTTAAAAATAGATAAGTAAATTTTAACTATTTTAACTAAGTGGTTGTTTGAAATTAACATTTTAAATGGTTTTTTTGATTATTTTAAGAGATAAGAAAAGTTATTGTGTTTGGGAATAAATTTTTTAAGGCCCCGTTTAGGAACAGGTTTTTTTGGTAACTTTTTGGCTTTTTTGTTAAAATATAATGTAAAAAAAAAACTAGTATATTTAGGATGACTTTTTGATTTTTTACGAAAAGATGTGCAAAAAGTAGAGAAAAAAAATGAAATCTTTGACTTTTTGGTATAGGTTGTTGGCTTTTTGATTTTTTTAGTGACTTTTTGGCTAAAATCACCACTTGCCACGAGGCCTAAGTCTATGAGACAAGGTGAAGAAATTTTTTGAGTTTGGCCAAGAATATGAAGTTAACCGAATTCCATGACTTGAATTAATAAAATCTTAAAGTCAATTTAAAAATTTTAAAAATCATATTTGTTTCTAAATTAAATCATTCAAAAAACTTTAGTATGTCTTGATTATATTTTCCTATCTCTATCTTATAAAGACTATGTGTAGACGGGCCTGAACGTCACGGCTCCGCGCCCAAGATGGCGCGAAAATCCGTTTGGTTCATTTGCATACTACAGTTCAGACTCAATGTCACAGTTCTGAATCTAATCTCGCAAAGTGCAATGCAAGACCGATAAATCACCAAAGAGTCTAAATCCGGCAAATCGTTTTGGAAAACTGATTTTTATAAAGAAGTGCCAAACATGGACTGCTTTTCCAGATACAGAGTCGCCACCTAAATGTTTTTGTTTTGGGAAATTTAGGAAACCCTGACTCGTGCCTAAGGCCACGTGTCCGTCATCACCAAAGTTGCTTCGGCTCGGGAACTTGGGTACAAGAGGGGAAGGTCATGCAATGAGCACCCCCGCTCCCCCGATCAAAGATTGGCCTTTACTAACATGATATTTTTTTTTTGAAAACACATGTGTTCTTATTCCGGTTATTAGCCTAGAATTACTATGTGATACGCACAACACACAAGTATAGACTAGATCGTCTAAATTGGAACAAAACATCTCATGTTTGTTTGTTTGAAAATGGTTTGAAGGTGCCACTCGCAAGTAGGCTAAGACGTGGATTTGCCACCCTCAAGTGGGCTTAGAAAAACATGATTTCGCCACTCTCAAGTGGGCTTAAAACTCACATTTCAATGAATTGTTCCAATTCAAGTAATCCAACCTTCACCCCATAGGCATTCACGCAATTAAACACTTAAGCAATTAGCCTCATGGCAAGCATGCTATCATGGCAGCAATAACACACATGCAAGATGCTAAAGCGTAAACACTTACAGTGTACTCCGAGCTAAAACAACAACTAGTTAGAAATCATGCATGATCCTAGTTTATGTTAAGATGGCTGATGCAACACATGCAAAATGCAACTAGAAATAGGCTCGACTATTCTAAGATGGCATATGAGATGCAACTTGATAATCATGTATTCAAATCGGAATTGAAATACAATGCAGTTAGTATGATGCGCCGAAGCTCGGTGCATGCAACACAAATGAATGACGCAAACATGCATAGCATAAGGATGCTAATCAAAATATGACCTAGAACTAGCCATCGTAAGCGGTTAAGCAAAAGAGAGAAAGACGTGGGCTTGTGTAGACGCGCCTCGAGGGCCTCATGCTACAGTTCGGACTCAAATTGTCACGGTTCTTAATCTGATCTCTCAATGTGCAATGTGAGATTGATAAATCACCAAAGAGTCAAAATTCGGCAAATCGTTTTGGAAAACTGATTTTTAAGAAAGAAGTGCTAAACATGGACTGCTTTGCCAGATACAGAGTCGCCACCTAAATATTTTATTTTTGGGAAAATTTAGGAAACCCTGACTCATTGCCTAAGGCCACATATCCGTCATCACCAAAGTTACCTCGGCTCGGGAACTTGGGTACGATTGGGAAAGGTCAGCTATGAGCACCCCCGCTTGCCCGATCAAAGATCGGCCACTACTAAACATGATATTTTGTTTTTGAAAACACATGTGTTCTTATCCCGGTTAATTAGCTAGAATTACTATGTGATGCGCACAGCAAAACAAGTATAGACTAGATCGCCTAATTTGGAACAAAGCATCGCATATCCGTTTGTTTGAAAAATGGTTTGAAATTTACTACTCGTAAGTAGGCTAAAATGAGGATTTCAACGAATTGTTCCAATTCAAGCAATTCAACCTTCACCCACAAGCATTCAGGCAGTTAAACACATAAGCAGTTAGCTTCATGGCAAGCATGCTATCATGGCAATACTCACACACATGCAGTATGCTAAAGCGTAAAAGCTTACCTAGTACTCCGAGCCAAAACAGAAGCTAGTTAGTAATCAAATGCATGATCCTAGTTCATGTTAAGATGGCTAATGCAACACATGCGAAATGCAACTAGAAATAGGCTCGGCTATTCTAAGATGGCATAGAAAATGCGACATTTGATAACATGTATTCAAATCGGAATTGAAATACAATGTGGTTAGTATGATGTGCCAAGCCCGGTGCATGCAAAATAGATGAATGTATGCAAACATGCAAAGCATAAGGATGCTAGACAGATAAATGGATGCAAATATGCGAGCATAAGTATGCTAATTGAAACATGACCTAGAACTAACCATCGAAAGCGGTTAAGTAAAAAGGAGAAAGAAATGGAGGTTGAAAGACATGCACACACGCACGCACACTTATTACAAAATTGGCCCTCTCGACAGAGGGTCCGAATGAATAATACAAACCAACTAATTAACTAACTAACAAGCTAATTAATTATTACAAAAAAAAAATGAATAACTAGCTACAACTAATTATTACAAAACTTAATTAATTACCAAATTAACTAATTAAATTACAAAATCAAATGCTAACTAACAAGTAAGCAATTGAACAATGCTACCTCGGCAAGTTGAAGAAGGTGAACATGCATGCTCTGTTCCCGTCCCGGTAAGCTCTCCGGTTGCTCTTTAGAGGCTCTGTCTGCAGGGTGTCCTTGAGACCTTGCTGCTGGAACTTACCAAAAACATGATGGGGAGTGCATCAGTGGCTTGCCGGCCATGGGAAGATGCTGCTGACCACCTGCCGGCCAAAGATGGCACACTGCCGGCCAAGGATGAAGGACTGCCCGCCATCTGCAAGGCACTGCCGGCCACTGATGTGCTGGGATACTAAGCTGCAGCAGAGCACAAAATAGAGAAAAGGGAGGGTCTCCCAAGGGTATGTATGCACTATACCACCCCATATCACCTCAAAATATCAATGGAGAGGCATAGTAGAATCCAAGACCATCAATCACGCATCCCGATGCATGATGGTCAAAGATCCAACTTGTGCAAATCAATGTGAAATGAATGCACAAATAAACACATAAGTGCCTAGAACTCTATCATGGATAGTCAAGAGCGTCGGCGACCGAGAATTGAGACACGTTTCATCACTTGAAGTATGAAATGCCCCTTGTTCCTCGTGCTCGGATTAACACTTAATCCAAACAACAATGCAACACAAGCATGGCAAACATGCGACTCAAGCAAGCAAACATGCAATGCAATATGAACAACCTAACAAGGCTAATGGCATGCAACAACATGTGATATAACAAGCATGCAACAACATGCAAAGATGGAGCGAGCATACAACAATATGCAAGATAAGCATGCAACAACATGCAAGGATGGTCTTAAACCAAAGTAGGTAGACCTCAGATATGCCCAAATCAGTGGCCATAAGGTGCTGAATTGATGATACAAAATGCTAGACAAGCATGCATGCCAATGGGCCCAAGAATTAAGGCATAAAGATGCAACTCTTAAGCACACTTGAGGAGTGAAAAGCATGCAAGTATGACAATACTACATGCTCTGAAATGATGTTAGGAATGATGCCAAATCACACACATAACACAAGCATGGCATGCATGAAGCTTAAAAGCTAAGAACTAGCAAAGGGACTTAAGCCATGGCATACAAAGCTAGCCCCAAAGGGCTAAGGGAACCTAAAACAGTCCCAAGGCAGGTCCAAACAAGACCAAAAACAAGCTCGAAGCTAGCCAACACAAGCTAGAACACAAGGCCAAAAACATGGAGCATGCAAGGCTACAAAAGAGGCAATGCACTACACCTATTAAAACCAAACATGGCATGACTTGGACAACATAAAACAGAGTTACATCATGGTATAACAAGACCAAAAATGCACTGATATGATGACCCAAAGGCCTAGGCTTAATGGCATGCACAATGATCCATTTATGAGGCATAAAGAGCCAAGACTCCAAGGCATTAAAAGCATGTCAAATGCAAGTGTATGACTACATTTTATGGACTGAAATAACATTTATAATGATGGCAAAGCATGCAAACATCACATGTATGGCATGGTAGGGGCCTCAAAACCCAAGGCTAGCCTAAGCATTTACACTATAACTATACAAAACATGAGTGATATGGCCATGGAAGTCCAAAACAGTCCTAGAACAGCCCAAAACAAGAATAAAATCATGCTGGAGCAAAGCCAAAATATGCTATAGGATGATGAGTCAAAACATCATGCACAAAAAGCTAGTAAGCAAGATTTGTTCTACAAGTATATGGAGCATGAAAAGGTTGACCAAACCAGCTATGAACAAAGTCATGATATGGCAAAACATCACCAAAAACATGCTGAAATGGACTCAACATAAGCTAGGATAACATGCTAAAGCAAGAAGCATATAAAGCTAATTTATGAGATTTACACTACAAGTGTATTATACATGCATGGAGTGACAAAACCAACCCAAAATAGATCTAAGGCATGGTAAAACATCACCAAAAACCTACTAAAATGGACTCAACACAAGCTAGGCAAACATGCTACTTTGATGAGCTACAAATGGGATTACACTACACATACAAGATGCATGCAAAATGTGACCAAACCAGCCATGGATAGAGCCAAGGCAGGTCCTAAAAGTTACAAAAAAGGGCCTGAACCAAGCCTCAAAAGTACATAGAGGCATGCTCCTTTGGAAGGCCAAAAATGCAAGCAAACAAAAACCAAAAGAGAGGGGGTCACCCCCTCTAATTTGAGGCCTAAAAACCACATGCCTACCACTGAAAATCCACTGGATTTCAGTGGTTAGAAGGCCAAACCAAGGCTAGCTCGAAGGCCCTAAGGCATGGCTCAAAACAAGGCCAAACAAGGCCAACAAGAGGGTTGAAGACCCTCAACAGCCAAAAGACCTTAAACAAACTTCAAAAGCACTTAAAAACAAGACTTTTTTCGGTTGAAAGCAAGGCCTAAAACAATATGCAAGTATGGCCAAAATGAGGTACAAATAAATGCTAAAAAGGGGAAGAAGCTCACCCTTGAAGACCAACTTCGAAACCAGCAACCTCAGGGGCCAAAAACTCACTTTCAAAGCTCAAGTAACCTTCCCAAGAACCTCAGTCCAATGGTGGTGGTGTATCTCTATGTGTTGTAGTGTAAAAGTGCAAGAAAAATGGACTAAACCACAACAATATAGAGAGAGAGTAAGAAATATAGAGAGAGAGAGCTATATCTCTTCTAAAATGGCTGAACCACTGCTAAGGAGAGAGGCTCTCCCCTTATATAGAGGGAAAACAATGCAAAGCTTCTTCAAGAAGCTTGGCAAGAGCTTCATCCCTCCATACAGTGTATGGAGGGGAGATGAAAGGATTCCAGCTAGCTCAAAAGATCTGGAGTGAAACCTGCTGAGACAGGAGTTCTGTCGGCCATCAGTGATGGCCGGCAGTGGCTCATTGATGGCCGGTAGGCTCAATCAATGGCCGGCAGCAACAAAGTGAAGGCCGGTAGGTCCAAAAGGGGGTCGGCAGTGCACCAAAAAACACATTTTGAAAGGACCAAGTCATGGTCCAAGAATGGGGCAGAAATGATACAGGGTTTGGAAAGCTCAAACCTGTGACGTTCCGCCGCGAAAGTCGAATACTCAGCGAGCAATCAAACTAGTTGTTGGGTGTACCTGCAAGCACAACCAAGTCTTGAGGACGGTTAAAAATGAGGTGTCTACAGGTTGGAAGACATTCACACACTCACGTACACTTATTACAGAATTCGCCCTCTTGACGGAGGGTCTGAATAAATAATACAAATCAACTAATTAATTAACTACCCTAGCTAATTAATTATTACAAAACTCTTAACTAATTAAGAAAATTAATTAAGTCACAAAACAGTTAAAGCGGCCTCGAGAAGAGGGACATATGCATGCTCGGTCGGCTTCGCTCGGAAATCCGTTGCCATGCCTCATGTTGCCTCTGTTTGCACTGTTCTGTACCTCTGAAAACTGTACAAATCTCTGTGATGCTTCTGAACCACCTCATGGACATGCTGAGAGGCCATCGGACAAAAGATATGGCCATCGGCTAAGGGAAAAGGGTCATCGACCACTTTTGAGTCCATCGGCCAAAAATTGTTAGTCGATCGGCACTGCAGATAGCCGATCGGCCATCTCTTCCTGCAGACTGCTCCTTTTGCTGCAGCAGAGTACAAACAAGGGCATGGCAATACATTTGCAAGAAAATGTTGTGCAACTACACCCCTTCTCATGTTTGAGACTCAAAGAAGTGTAGTGTTCGACTCAGGAGCCATCAATCACGCATTTTGATGCATGATGACCAAAGAGGCTGAATTGCACAAATCAATATGGAATGAATGCACAAAAACACATGAATGCCTCACACTCTATCATGTTGGATCAAGAGTGTCGGCGACCGAGAATTGACGCACGTTTCATCACTTCAAGTATGAAACGTCCCTCGTTCCTCGTGTTTGGTTTGACACCCCAAACCAAACACAATGCAATACATGTGTAGACACCCCATTTTTGACCGACCTTATAACTCAGACGTCACCGATTGAGTGCTCGGTGGTGTTGCATATTGTGCTCGTTCAGAAGTCTCAGAATCGCGGCCGTGCGCCCTGCCTCCGGACTTCCGAACTCTCTTCTGTACCTTGCCTCGGTTTGCGAACCAGACTCGGTTTTCTCTGTTTTCTTTCCTAAGGGGAGGGAGAGGTCTAGCAGATCATCTCTCAGTGGCCGTGGGCTACATTTTGTGGCCGTAGGCCATTTTGCCCATTTCAGAGCCCGGTTCTCGGTTTTCGGAGCCGTCAGGCCGTGTGCCTCGGTTCGGGACCACCCAACCATCTCCGATTCCTCTGGTTTTTGGCATGCATCTCATTTACTCCCTTTCAAGGGACACTGGGGTCTTAGATACCCACTTCGTGGCCGAACACCACTTTCGGTGCTTAACAGCCTATTTTCGGGACCCCGAACTGCGTGTTTTGGTCCCCGAGCATTCGTTTTGCATCGGTTTTTGTTCATTGTTGGCAGGTACCTCTGTTTTATCATAACGAGGGACACTGGGGTCTTAGATACCCACTTCGTGGCCGAACACCACTTTCGGTGCTTAACAGCCTATTTTCGGGACCCCGAACTGCGTGTTTTGGTCTCCGAGCATTCGTTTTGCATCGGTTTTTGTTCATTTTTGGCAGGTACCTCTGTTTCATCATAAGGAAGGTCACTGGAGGGTGGGAGGCTAGTAATTGTCCAAGCAACCTATTATGCTCTTCCAGCGCCCCCGGCGCCCGTTTTTCTCACTTCCGGGCTAATGTTGACCACCTAGGGCCATTTTATTCGAGCCAAAACCACATATTTGTGATGTACACACATGGGAGGACACTAAAAACCTATGGCCGGCCAGTAACTCTCATTGAACCTTTTGAACCCCTCTTTGAATTGGCCTATTCTCTCTCCTGTTTCAGAATTGTCAGATTTGAACCATAAGGTCTTGTTCGGCACACATGGGAGGCCACCAATGTGTGGTGGCCGGCCATTAATTCAAGAGTTCATTTTTACCCCTTGGCCGGCCGGCCATGGGGGGTGGCCGGCAGGCCACCTGCAGAAAAAGTGCCTAGCCGGCCATGCTCCTTGGGATGTGTTCCTTACAGCTGCACAGCTGTTTCCCCCCAGAAAAGATCTGTATCCGGGGGATATTTTGGAGGGAAATACTTAGGTGCATTTCCCTCCACTTTACACCCCTCCTTTTTGTCCATATATAACAGCAGCTCCAACATGGTAGAAGGGGTTAGAAACATTGGCTCAAGCATACATACACATATCTCTATCCATCTCTCTAAAATCTTGAAGTTTTGGTGCCTTTTGTTGATCATCATCAAGCACTACCATCACCACTCCATTTCCAGCAACAAGGAGAGGTTCTTGAAGGCTTAGAAGCAACATTTCTCAAGCCAAGAAGCAAAAGAAAGGTCTTCAAGGGTAAGTCTCAAATTCCCTCTTTTACACCATTTTCTTGCTTCTTTTCTTAACCCTACTTGCTCACTGTTTTGAGCTCCGACCAATACTGAAAGTGGTCCTCTTTTGAGCTATTGATGTGTTTTTTCAAGGGCTCAACTCTGTTTGATCCCTCCATCTTGCACTTCTTTCAATATCCTCTTATATGCCATTATTTTGCATTGAATATTTGGCCTATGTGTGATCTGAATTGGAGCATCTCATGAACTGATATTGTGCTTATTTTGAGCCCCTCTTCAACATTGAAGAAGGGCTCAACCTTGTTTTCATGCTCCATATGCAAGTTGCTTTGAATCCATGTTTTGCCCTTGTTTTTGCATGCTTTTTCTAGCTTATGAGTGATCTGTTTTCGAGCATAATGTAAACTGTGAGTTGGCCTATTTTGAGCCCATATTCAACATTGAAGAAGGGCTCAACCATGTTTGGCCTCTCTATCATGCACTTGCTTCATAATTTCCCATATTTACCGTAAATTTGTATGATTTATTTGACCTACATGCAGTCTGTTTTGGAACATGTCATGAACTTTGAGTGAGCTTATTTTGTGTCCCTCTAAAACATTGTAGAAGGGATCAATCTTGTTTGGGGTCTCCATGTTATACTTGCCTTTATATCTCTCTTTGACCCCCATTTTGCATGCTTTTTTAAGCTTATCTAGCTTCTGTTTTCGGCCATCATCACTACTGAAAATATCCATATTTTGATATTCTTGACATATTTCATTAAGGATCTTTTCTGGTTTGGTCAATGTTTGGGGTACTTCATGTTATGGCCCTATGTATCCTCATTCTTGTATAGCATTTTTACCATGTTTTCATACTGAGTTGGGGGATGTCATCTACTGAAAATGTGCATATTTTTTGTCCCTCATCAGTGTTGTAGAAGGGTACTTTTCCATTTGGGCATCGCATGTATCACTTGCTTCAATACCCCTCTCTTGGCCCGTATTTTTGCATGCCATTGTTGCCCTATCTATGCTCATTATTTCGCCTTGTTTTGTACTGTAAAAATTCTATTTTTGGGGCTGCCTTGCTACTGTTTTGCATGTCATGTACCAATTATGCATGTTTAGTATGGCTATAGGCCATTCCGGGTGCTTATTATCGCATTTCGGGACCATTCCGGGCATTTGGTATCATTTCCCCACCTTTCGGGACTGTTTTGCATCATTTGTAAGTGCTGAAATTCCATTTGCATCATTACATATCATTTCCATGTCATTTTGCATTCCGTATGCATCGCCTCGGTTTGCGCGCCCGTGGGCACGCATTTCGAGGCACTTTTTTTATCTGACGGCCTCCCGTGTGAGAGTGGCTGAGGTCCTCTCATGTTGGTATAAGTCCATTCTGCATTTGTATGCCATTTTGCATCATTGCATTCCGTATGCCATTTTTCTCGGTTTGCGTGCCTGCGGGCACACACTTCGAGACATCTCATGTTTAGCCTCATTACATATCATTTCCATGACATTTTGACATTCCGTATGCATCGCCTCGGTTTGTGCGCCCGTGGGCACGCATTTCGAGGCACTTCTTTTTTATCCGACGGCCTCTTATGTGAGTGCGGCTGAGGCTTACTCATGTTAGTGTAAGTCCATTTTTGTATTTTGCATATCATTTTAGCTTCATTGCATTCCGTATTGCCATTTTTCTCGGTTTGCGTGCCCGTGGGCACGCATTTCGAGACATCTCATTTTAGTCTCATTGTTGTCATATTTCATGCCATTTCATGCCTTGGGGTCATCGCCTCGGTTTGCGTGCCCGCGTGCACGCATTTCGAGGCATCTCATTTTCATAGCATTGTGCATGCTAGGATTGTATTTTAGTTGCATTCATGCATATCATGCATATTGCACCGTGTTCGGGATAGGAGTTAGCCCGGGCACGGGAAACGAGGCACGTTTCGTACTCCGAGTGACGGAACGGGTCTCAATTCCCAAGTCACCGACACTCCGGATTATCCATGATGGAGTTAGGTTTTGCTGTAGCATTCATCCGCATTCATCCTATATTGAGTTGTGCAATCCGACTCCTCGGCCATCATGCATCGAGATGCGTGATTGGTGGCACGAGGATCGAGGCATGCATATATTTGTGAAATACATTGCTATGCCCCTTTTCTGCTCTCTGTTGCAGCAAAATGAAGAATCAGCAACTTTTCGAAGTCTGGCACGCATTTCGAGAAACATTGCAAACAGAGGCTAAATTGGGCATTCCAGTGGATTTCCGCGCAAAGGCAGTCCAGCATACGTCATTCATCAGGAGTCAGGCACCCCCCCCTGGCTTGCATGCCAGTTTACAGCTTTCTTAGTTTAATCTGTTAATTAATTAGAAATTTGTATATCATTAGGAATCTGTATATTATTCGGACTGTATTATTCTTTTATTCGGACATTATTATTTATTCGGACCCTCTGCGCGAGGGCATAATTGTAATAAGTGTGGGTGAGTGTGATGTATGTCTTCCAACCCCACGTCTTTCTCCCTTTTATTTACCCGCTTATGATGGTTAGATATAGGGCATATTTCAATTAGCATACAGTATGACAGCATGTTTGCATCATTCATCTGTTTTGCACGCACCGGGCTCGGCGCATCATACAAACTGCATTTGTATTTCAATTCCAAAATGAATACATGTTAGCTGTAGCATTCCATATGCCATCTTAGAATAGCCGAGCCTACTATAGTTGCATTATTGCATGTGTTGCATTAGGCATTCCTGTATATTTAGGATCATGCATGATTTCTAATCAATTTTTGTTTTGGCTTGGAGTACTCGGTGAGTTTTATGCTTTAGCATCCTTGCATGCGTGTGAGTGTTGCCATGAATAGCATGCTTACCATGAGGCTATGTGCTTATGTGATATAACTGCCTTGAATGCCTGTGGGTGGAGGTTGTGTTGCTTGAATTGGGACAATGCGTTGACCGTTTGTTTTAAGCCCACTAGATAGTGGCAAAATCATGTTTTTCTAAGCCCACCTGAGGGTGGCAAATCCACGTCTTAGCCTACCTGCGGGTAGCACCATCAAACCATTTTCAAACAAACAAACATGAAATATTTTGTTCCAATTCAGGCGGCCCAGTCTATACTTGTTTGCTGCGAGCATCACATAGTAACCTAGGCTAATAACTGGAATAAGAACTCACAATGTTTTCAAAATAAGATATCATGGTTAGTAGAGGCCGGTCTTTGACCGGGCGAGCGGGGGTGCTCACGAAGTGACCTTCCCCAACCGTACCCAAGTTCCCGAGCCGAGGCAACTTTGGTGATGACGGACACGTGGCCTTTGGCAACGAGTCAGGGTTTCTTAAATTTCCCATTTAAAAAATATTTAGGTGGCGACTCTGTATCTGGCAAAGCAGTCCATGTTTGGCACTTCTTTCAAAAATCTGTTTTCCAAAACGATTTGCCAGATTTGGACTCTTTGGTTCAAGATTAAGAACCGTGACACAAATCGAGTCCGAGCTGTAGCGAGGTCCCCGCGGGCTTGTTACAACATGCAACATGGAAAAGCTATGCAATGCAACATAAGCATGCCAAATGCAATATGACTCAAACATGCACACAAGGCTAAGGTAACAAGCATGCCAAATGCAATGCAACCTAAACAAGCATGTGACAAAATGCAAACTAGCAAGCATACAAAATGCAACCTAAACATACGAACATGCATGGCATGCAAAGATGGACAAGCATGCAACAACATGCAAACTAGCAAGCATGCAACAACATGCAAAGATGGACTTAAACCAAAATGGGCAGACCTCAGCCATGCCCAAATCAGTGGCCAAATGTGATGAAATGATGGAATGAAATGCAAAACAAGCATGCATTCCAATTGGCCTATCACTAGGCAACAATGCACAATCCTCAAACAAGAGCAAGGTGTGACAAACATGAGAGTGTGGTAATGAAATAAGCTCTGAAATCATGTGAGGAATGATGCCAAATCATGCACACAAGTCAAGCATAGCATGCAAGAGAGCTCAAAGCTTAAGGCTAGCAAAGGGGTTTAAACCATGGCCATGCAAAGCAAGCCCCAAAGGGCCAAGGGCAACCAAAACAGTCTCAAGGTAGGTCAAGATAAGACCAAAAGCAAGCTTGAACCTAGCCAACACAAGCTAGAACAAGAGTCCAAAAGGCATGAGGCACGCAAGGCTAACAAGGGGTGTTACACTACACCTATTACAACCAAACATGGCATGACTTAACCAATAAAAATCAGAGTTATGGCATGTCAAAATTAGCCCAAAAACCCACTGAGATGGCATCCTAAAAGCCTAAGTATGATGGCATGCATAATGATCCATTCTTGAAGCACAAAACACAAACCTCCCAATGCATGGAAAAGGTGACAAATGTGAATGCATGGCCACACTATATGGACTGAAATCTCATATGAAATGATGCCAAATCATGAAAATGGTCTAAGCAATGCATGCTAATGACTTGAACACTCAAAGCTAACAAGCTAGATTGAACCAAGGCTATACAAAACAATGCATGCATGACTAAAACAACACCAAAAAGAGCTCAAGCATGGTAAAATATGAGGGAAAGCTTCTTTGAGTTGAGCCAAAACATGCAAGAATGATGGTCCAAATGCAAGATGCATGTTAAGCTAACATGCAAGATTGCTCTACAAGTATATGAAGCATGCAAGATACTATCAAACCAACTTAAAACAGAGGTATAGCATGGAAAAACAATACCAAATACTTGCTGAGATGGGGCCAAAACATGCTAAGCAAACATGCTACTATTATGAGCCATTTATACTAGCAAATGAGACACAAGGAGAGAGGGGGTGTCCCTCTCCTATTCAAGACTCCAAAACCACTTCTCCACCACTGAAAATCCTCTGGATTTCAGTGGTGAGAAGGTCAAAACAAGATGGTTCCAAAGCTCAAAAGGGAAGGCACAAAACAAGGCCAAACAAGGCCTAAGAGGGGGTAGACAACCCCCAAAACAAAAGTGACCTTAAACAAAGATCACAAGCATTCAAAATCAGAACTTTTTGTAGTTTAGAGTTAAGCTTAAAACAATATGAAAATAGGTCTAAAAGCTTAAGCCAAAATGGGGGATTAAAAGGTAGTTTACTCACCCTTGAAGAACACCTTCAAGAACACAACTCCAGCACTCTTCTCTGATCAAAACCAGTCCAAGAACTCCAAAATCAACTCCTAAGGACCTTAGTAACCAAAGGATGGTGTTCTAGTAGGTGTTTGTGTGCAATAGTGTGAAGAATCTACACTTTTGGGCACAAACAAGGGCTAAACAAGAGAGAGAGGCAAAATATAGAGAGAGATATAGAACTTGTGTCTCAAATTTTTAGAACCCCTGGAAAGGGAGGGGAGGCTTCCTTCTTATAGAATTTCAATTCTCAAGCTTGTTGAACAAGCTTGAGTCTTGAATGCAATCCCTCCATACACGTGTATGGAGGATGAGAATTGTGCCCACCAGCTGTCACAGCTGGCAGAAAATATCTGCAAAAAGAAGATGGAAAGGCCTCGGCTCAAAAATATGGCCGATCGACCAAAAAGAGTGCCGATTGGCCAATACTTTTGGCCGATGGCAGGGAAACATGGCCGATGGCACAAAGCCTTAGCCGATGGGTTGAGGGGATGGCCGACAAGCCACCCTCTTCCCTCAGAAACAAAACCACAAATCCTTGGTCCACAACCAAGCACAAAAATGACAAGTTGAGAGATCCTGAGGCAAGGCGCGCGGCTGAGACTTCTGGGAACTCAAAACGAACACGAGCATGTATGATCATTGAGTGTTCAAACGATGACATCCAAGTCTTGAGGACGGTCAAAAATGGGGTGTCTACATTATGCATATAATTTATTTTTTTTTTTACAATATTTAGGTTGAGTAAGTCATTTGAATTGTCTATATGATTTTGTGAGATTACATGCCATTTCCAAACCCTTCATATTAGTTAGAGATTTGAAGAAATTATGAGCAATTTTGTTTTTAAAATGGAAAAAAAACAACTTTATTGATGACAACAATACATATTGAATCAAACATCAATATATGTATATATATATAATATATATATTTGTGAGTCCATATTAGTTAGAATTTTGAAAAATTTAAGAGCGAATGGTATGGTTAGATATTCATAATTCATAATAATATGATAAATAATATACAGTAATGCTGACTTAAGCTAAAACATGATCTCACATACATAAATGACTTCGATGGAAAATTCCAAATGATTTGTAGCTCTACATTCAAGGACTTTCATGAAATTTTTTAAATGATTTGTAAGTCAATATTTTTCTTAAATTACTTGAAAAAATAATTTATTTGAAAATAATAAAAATACTCGAATAATTTGTTATTTAGTACATCTAAAATCTATATCTCCATCTTTTGTTTCTTTCATTTAAATTATTTTTATTAAATTAAATCTCAAAATTAATTCAAATAAGAAACATGGATATTCTTTCTTAATTTCATTAATGGTTGATTTTTTTTTTTAACTTATAAAAGTTTAAAACTTATGGTGGAAAAAAAAATACAGAGTTAAGGAAATACCCGAAAAAAAAAAAATTGTGAGAAATAAAATGATAATTCAATATATAGGTAAATTACAATTAAAGGGTATTATGTTCATTACAATCAAGTTAGCACCGTTTGGCTTAAATTAATGGAAGGGGAGAATCTTGACAATGTCAGAAAAAGTAAGAAAAATTTCTATAATTATTGAAACTATGTGGGAGTTCTTTATAATTGTCAGAAACTTTAAAAAAATGTGTGTAATTTACCTAAATTTATTTGTTATGTTTTTTGATTGTGAGATATATATTCATTATTTTCGTTCTAAACGTTCAGGTAACCATTTCATGCAGACCAAACACCTAAAAGCATATTTATTATTAAAACTTCATAAATAAAAAAAAAAAAAAGTCAAGTTAAACAAAACTAGGATAATTACATTGAGCTCTTCTAAAATTTGGAGAAAAAACAAATATTTTTATAATTTTGATATAATTATATTGACATCTCTTTTAGTAAAAGTTAAGAGATTGAAACTAATGCAAATAGTGTGAAAACACAATGATAAATAAAGAAAACTATTCAATATAAAAAGATTATAAAATCAATTCTTTCCATTAATATGATTAACGAATTATTGATAAAAATAAGCTAAATATTATGTAAATTAAAATCATAAAAAAGACCAATATATAAAATTATGTCAAAATTGTAAAATTTATTATATTTTCTTTAAAGGGGAATTTTTTTTTCTTTAGGTTCCTAATATTAAGATTTTATAAGATAAAAAACACACAATATTTTCATAATAGTTAAGGTCCCTCAACATTTCTGCAGAGAAATTTGACTCAGAGAGAAATTTTGCCCGACTCAGAGAAATTTCAGTTTTCACAATGAAATTTCTCTGATTTCACAGAGAAATTTCAAGATTTCTCTGTGAAGCTGAAATTTTTCTAAGTTGGTTGAAATTTCTCTATGTCTCTGTGAAAATATTAAAGGACCTTAACTAATAAAAAAAAATCTTGGATCTCTTTTACTACACAAAGTTAGAGAGATATTTTACTCATATTAAGAAAATTTAGTGCAATTAATCTAAAAAATTACAATAATATATCCAGTTAATTGAGCCAACCAAGATATCTCAGACCCAAATTCACCATAGCGAAGTAAAATCCGGGTCAACTGGATCTATGGCCATATAAAAAGTGAAAATCTCCCTATTAATCACATCCGAGAGAAATTAGCGATTGGTACATACGATACGTATGTAATTTAAATAAGTAAAAATAAAATAAAATATTTTATGTATTGTATTCCATTGAAGTAGTAAGAGTTTTCTTCCTTAGATTGGAGGTCCAAGGTTCAAGTTCCACTTTTGTCATTTATCATATATATTTTTTTATTTTCAATAAAAAAAAATGAAGGATACGTGATATAAGGAGAAAAAAGTATAGGCTTGGAGTATTCACTTAATATAATATATGGGTTGTGCTTCTCTAATATTGGGATCTGAACATGAAAAAACTTGAGGGGTTTGTGGAGTCTACAATAGATCTCGTTTTGATAATTCGAATTGTTCACCTTTTAGGACTCGTTGGGTAAAGTATTCATGCAAAAAATTAAGATAACCGGACATCAATGTTGGAAATTTTGGTTTTTATAGGCTTATTTTGGGCTAACTTTGAGCCCAAATTTAGATGGGGCCCAAACGTTTTTTGGGGTGGGTCCAAAGAGGTCATGTGTTCCTTGATGCATGGCAAGTCATACGGTGAAGAAGGTTCGTCAAAACCATTTATGAGTGAATGAGAAGTTGACATCGTTTTCGGGTTCGTGGAATGGACAATTAAAGAAGTAAAATGTGGGTTTCCTTGAATTGGTTATCTCACATTGGAAATTTAAGAGAACTTATATGTGTATATAAGTTCTAGGTGAAAACACTTGGGTTGGGCCCCAAGGGGCACCCCAAGTTTGTAGAAGGGAAGAGTTATGGACAAATTGAACCTTGGCTCAAACCACCACATATGCGTTGTTGCCACCGTCTGACCAGCCTGGCAAAGCTGGGAGCGGGTATGGGTTGGATCGGGTCTAACATTAATTTTTTGGACAAAATTTATTTGAATTTTTTCAAAAAAAAAAAAAGTTCTTGCGGGAAAATTTATTTTTCTGAGCCAAAATTAATTCAAGCTTGAATTTAATTTCTTGTCCAACGTTACCTCCTCCAGTCCAATTTTTCCAACCAGATTAAACTGTCCAAATAGGTTTTCAAATCTGTTGCACCCGGATAGATACAGTTTCTGCACTAAACAAATTTAAACTGCCCAAACAAATTCAAATCTGCTAGCAATTTCAGATAGGTAGAAAACTGCTAGCAGTTATCTGTTTGCACCTGTTCTGTTTGAAAACAGATCTGTTCATTTGAAGTTAAACCTGTTCGGACAGCCATAGTTTGCCTATAAATACCAGCCATTTTCTGCAGTCTTGGAGGTCGAAAAAATTCATTTTCTTGCTATCCAGATTTTGCTCTATTGCATATATATTCTTCATATAATTTTAGGAAAATTTTAGAGAGTATAGAACACAGGTTTTGTTCGCCGTACAAATTGTTTGGAGTGCTACTACAATTTGTGAAGATCATTATATCCTGGGAGATAGACGACATTTATCCGTAAGCTCCGCAGCAGGGCGAATCTGTCTTAAGAACAGATTGTCACACATTCGACTTGATCTTTTCGTACTTTTACATTTCGGTAAAATAAATTCTGTAAGTAATTTATTTTTATTTGTTTGATTTGTTTCAAGTTATTTATTTTACACAGAAGATTGTTCTAACAATATTAAAACATATTCGAATTATTCTTTTTATACAGAATTTTTCGTTTGTTTCCTTTTCTCTTTATTCTTCTTACATAAATTGTTTTCTGTCACGCCCCAAAATTCGGACAATTAAATATTAAATTATGACTAAACCCCAATCAATATTCCATCATCCTAATCCTAGGGATGAAACAAAAAAAACTAAACGTTCACATCTCCAAAGGGTTTGAGTAAATTTCCATCCTCAAAAGATTACAAGGGATAAAAAAAAAAACTAACAAAATGTCAACCAAACCATCGACCATAATTTCAAAACTAACCAATACCTCTAACATTAAAGTAACAATAAATAGTCAAAATAACTTAAATAATGTAAGGTTACAAACCATGCCAAATTATCCAAATACTATAATCAAAAAAAAAATAATAATAATAATAATAAATACATAAACTAATATCAACCCTAAGCTCAAGGAAACAAAAAAAAAAAAAAAAAAAAATCCAAGAGACTTGTCCTACGGTCATAGTTATTTCTTGTCACCACCATAGTCCCAACTAATCTTGTAAAGGAAGCTCGGCTGCGCTCAAATAGAACGCACCCGAGATACCAAAGGACAAAACGAGTCAGTATACAAGTATACTAGTATGAGTACAAGATTTAACACCCACGTGTCCACTAGACACAAATTAAAAAATACATTTAATTCTTGTTACGGGACAAGACAAGTAGTTCCATCCGTACCTAGGCGAATAGGTAGTTTCACGAGATACGGTGGCATTTAGTTTCTTGCCCGTACACAACGAAATATAAATTGAGTATAAAATAAACAAAATAGAAATAAAAATATGGTGGGTCGGCCTTGCATAAAAAGTTAGTAAGACCCACCATCCTGCAAAAAAAATAAAATTAGTATAATTTAATCATAAGTAACTTACTAAAGAAGTATAAAAATACACCGTTTCATACTTAAATAATTCGAATTGACCAAAACTCAACGAACAAAAGTTGTACAGAATCAAATTTTATAAAAGATAACGCGAACGAATTTGGTAAAAACTGAACAGGTTGAGAGAAAAACTTAATAGAAAATCCTAAACGAAATTCGATCGAAAAATCTGGAACTGAAAACGAAAAGAAACTGCTGTAAGATGAATTTTTTCGGAAAAGTTCAAAACACGAAAATGTTCAAAATAATGTTTTACATCAGTTTACGTGAAACCATTAAAAATAAGCTCGTTTCGTACGTTAAAACAGTCTCTAAAATCTGCATTGCTAATATGAATCTAAACTACTATAACTAAGATCATCCGATTATAAGTTCTAATCGATCTTTTTAATAAAAAGTTAAAACACAAAAGTTGTCTAGAATCATGTATACAAGCCTCTGCTCAAATTTCATAATTTATCGAGGTCGTTTACTATTTTTCAAGATATACAAATCAATACAATTCACATATACCAATAAACTCATAATTAAATTATTTTTACCTTAACTCCACCACTTCGAGCTCCACTTCCGGCCTACACATATATCCCATGTGCCTTCCGTATACCTAACACCGCTCTGAAGCCAAACTTGTACGGGGATATCGTCCCAAGTTTGACTCACACTTCCTGGATGGTTAGCATATACGTATGCGCGCAAATCAAAGCACTCGTCTACTCATGAGAACGAGGCAACAATATATATATATATATATACAAAACATCTCACTCATGAGAACAAACATAACAATGCCAAGCCTAAGGCATTCAAATATGTAACACCTCGAAATAAACCAACATAAATCTAATACATCAACCCACGTCCACTAAACAATAATAACAATACTCCAATCATAACACCATCAATCAACAAGATTTGTACAAAAGTTTCACATGCGAATTATACATTCAATGATATAAAAATACATGAATCTATAGCATGTAGAGCTTCATGTTCCAAAAATAATAAAATGCTCTCATGGGCTTTCAATTTCCAAGGCTTAAGCCCGGTTACACAAAAATGCCCATACATAAATAGCCCTTGGCTAGCAATTAAATCATAACAAAACAGAGTTGTTACTCTTCACAACATATCCACGCTCTCAACTTGGCAGGATCACCACGTCTTTTCCTACACCAAAATCCCATAGGGGTGAGCATAAAGCCCAGCAGAGAATCCTTAACAAAGTATATATAGTTATAGAAGGTTTCAAATATTCAATGCTAATGTCATGCAATGCCAAATCAAGAGTAATTCCATATACATGCTCTTTCAAAATATCATCATTTTCAACAACATTATGAAATCTTAACAATTATGAAATTTACAATTCTCTTCAATGGGGGCGGTAAATAGGACTCAAGTAATCCCTAGGTTGGTGTTTGCAAGTAGGCTCAACTAGCACTACCACAAAAAATCCCACTTTACCGGTTGCTAACCGGAAGGGAAGTGGTACCTCCTCCGCGCGTGTTTTCGGTCTTTCACCCCGGACACTCAGGCCAACTTATCAATTTTATCTACACCTCCTATCCGGACTTATTAACGTATTTACCCCATAACATTTCAATGGTTCTCATTCAAAATGTCTTTTTCAATGTAATCATTTCCAAACTCAATTCAAAGTGCATAATAATAATAATAAATTGAATGGGCATGTAATGCAATAATTAACGCCTTATAGCGTTTCTCCATTTCCCTTCCTTTAATGTTGTTTCACAAATAACCATGTACACAACCAAAGCTATCAACACATAGCAATATTTTCTTCTCATGCACAATTCTTAACAATTTAGTCTCTTCAAAACTATATGTAATGTTTCAAGCATCAATTTCCAAGATTCACAATTCTCATAGTCCATGGTACACAACCACTTGTCATCTCACAACTATACATGTTCATGCATTTAACAATAGTTTGAAAATAAATTCTCAACTCTCATAGACCAAGAAGATTACCATTTTGCAAACCATATTATGAAATCTACACTCATTCATTCTTTTAACACAAGAAAAGAAGAAAATCCATAGGCTTTTTCCATATTTTACAAAACCCCCAATTTCTAGGGTTCTTCATCAAAACCAAACATCTCCCCATTTCCTTGGTGAAACCCCACCAAAATCGTGTTTCTTGTGTTAATGAAAGTGAAACCCTCAAGGATTTACAAAAAGTTGAGATTTAAACCCACTTTTGAAAAATCTCTACATTTTGAACCACAAAATCCAAAGGCAATGTAATAGCTTCAAGAAAACCCTTATAACACATCATCATAGCAAAACATATACATATAACTCAAAGGAATCCCTACCTCAAGGTTTAATGAAGAAAAGAGATGAAACCCTGGAGTCAAAGGTGAGGGATTTTCGATTTCCACCACAGAATGTGAAGTTCTAGCTTTGATCTCTAAGATTTGTGAGAGATGATGAATCTAGACCCAATGGATTACAAGAAATCAAAGATTTTTAGTGTTTGATGAGGGTTTTTTGAGAGAAGGAGGAGCAAAAGTGTTTTTAGAGAGAGAGGGATATAGAAAAATGAGATACATTCAGCTCCCAAAGAAAGAAAAAAACAGAGTTCTCGGACTGCCCAGAATCCTGCACGTACAGCGCCCTCTCCCGCACGTGCAGAGCGCCTCCCCTGCACGTGCGGCCTTCACCTTTGCACGTGTGGTGGTCCTTTCCCGCACTTCACTCCATACTTGCCTTTTAGGCAGTGTGCAACCTTCCACAGCTCGCCCTACCCCGCACGTGCAGTTTCACCCCGCATGTGCGGCCCAAGGCCCCGCACGTGTGGCCCTGGCCCAGCAGCCCAGAATTTTCTCAGCTCCATTCTAGGCACTTTAGACCTGACCTCGCAGTCCCCGGAACAAGTGAAATTCAACACTGAATAAACGAGAACAAGAATTTTTCTGTTTGAGAACCAAAACTTTCGGACACTACAACCCAATGAAAACAAAAGGAGAACGGAGCAAATAAATACACCCAGTCATCACAACCTCCCCCCCATAGGAAATTTCATCCCCAAAATTTTAGCAACCCAACCAAACTAAAGGGTTCTAGCAATTATGACCATACTAACAACTTTATCAAGTCGTAACATCAATGTTTAACCAACATTTACCATGCTCATTATCATCTTGTCATCAAAACAACAATTGCCTATACTAGGCATTTGAAATGAAGCATTTCTAACAAAATATCATTCCTTCACAATCTCATGCTTAGATTAACAATTCATATAACAACATGTGATCAACAATTTAACATTTTTTCCCTTCAACACCAGGGAATATTACAAATCAAAATAGCTAAGCATTTTCAAATAAGTCCGGATACTTGGAGCGGACCTCCGCTTCCCGTTCCCAAGTTGTTTCCTCAATCCTGTGGTGCCTCCACAATACTTTTACTAACGGTATAGTTTTACCCCGTAACACTTGGTCTCGGGTATCTAGTATTTGAACCGGTCGCTCTTCGTAAGAGGCATCCTCATCTACCTCCAAATCAACCCAATCTAGCACATGTGAAGGGTTGGGTTCATACTTCCTAAGCATGGACACGTGAAAAACATTGTAACCCCCGAAAGTTATGGCGGTAAAGCTAACCGATATGCCACTTCCCCAATTCTCTCCAATATCTTGAAAGGCCCAATAAACCTTGGAGATGACTTTCCACTCTTGCCAAACCTCATTAAACCCTGCCTAGGTGAGATCTTAAGGAAAACATGGTCACCTACTTCGAACGATAAAGGTTGACTCCTTTTATCGGCATAACTTTTCTGTCGGTTTTGGGCTGTAGCTAACCTTTGCCGAATGAGAGCAACTTTCTCGGTTGTCTCCCTAACAATTTCTAGACCCAACAACGGTGCATCTCCTACCTCGGCCCAACAAATTGGTGATCTACATGGTCAGCCATACAAGGCCTCAAACGGCGCCATCTCGATACTAGCTTGGTAACTATTGTTGTAGGCGAATTCGATCAACGGCAGATGTCTCTCCCAAGACCCCTTGAAATCAAGGACAAAAGCTCTAAGCATGTCCTCCAAAATTTGAATGGTACGCTCCGACTGCCCATCGGTTTGAGGGGTGATAAGCGGTGCTAAAAGTCAACTTAGTTCCCAATGCCTCTTAAAGGCCTTGCCACAACCGGGCGGTAAAACGAGGATCCCTATCTGACACAATGGTTATTGGAACCCCATGAAGTCAAACTATCTCCCTAATGTATAACTCTGCCAAGTGCTCAACTGAGTCACTGGTATGCATTGGAATGAAGTGCGTAGACTTAGTCAACCTATCAACAACCACCCAAATGGCATCATTGCCCCGCTGTGTTCTAGGAAGCCCAACTACGAAATCCATGGTAACATGCTCCCATTTCCACTCGACTATCGGTAAGGGTTGTAACAAACCCTCTGGTCTTTGGTGCTCGACCTTCACTTGCTGACAAGTAAGGCACTTCGACACGAAGGATACGACATCCCACTTCATACCCCTCCACCAAAACTGGCGGCTAAGGTCATGATACATTTTGGTGCCTCCCGGATGTCCCGCAAGGCGTGAGTAATGGAATTCCCTAAACACTTCTTCTCTACAAGATTCAGGTACAAACAAATGGTCTAGGTAATGTACACTCTGATCCGAATGGATGTTCAAACCCTTCTCTTCCTTCCCTTTAGAGATTCTACTACGGATTGACTCTACTTCATGGTCTTCTTGTTGTGCCTCTATAACTTTATTAATCAAAGTCAGTTGAGCACTCAAAGTAAACAAAGTTGCACCCTCTTCGGACTCACCCAAGTGTAATTCAAAATTGCCAATATCACCCAGCATAACCCACTCCCGAATGGCCACACTCACCAAACTACTCATGGATTTCCGACTTAAGGTGTCGGCCACTACATTGGCCTTTTCCGGATGATAGTGTAACTCGAAGTCATAATCCTCCAAAAACTCCATCCATCTCCGTTGACATAAATTCAAGTCTTTTTGGGAAAACAAATACTTTAGACTCTTATGATCGGAGAAAACCTCAAACTTCTTGCCATACAAATAATGCCTCCAAATTTTCAAGGCAAACACTACTGCAGCTAACTCCAAATCATGGGTAGGGTAATTCTTCTCATGAGTTTTCAATTGTCGTGAACTGTAAGCTACAACCTTTCCCCCTTGCATCAAAACACAACCAAGCCCATCTCGAGACGCATCACAATAGACGGTATAGCCCAAACCACTTTCTGGAATTATCAACACCGGTGCGGTAGTCAATCTAGTTTTAAGCTCTTGGAAAGACTTTTCACAAGCCTCACTCCACACAAACTTAACCCCCTTTCTAATCAATCTAGTCAAAGGCGCAGCTAGTCTAGAGAAATGCCTTGCAAAGCGCAGATAGTACCCCGTCAATCCCAAGAAACTCCGGATCTCAAAAACATTTTTAGGTTGTTCCCAATCCTGTACGGAGTCTATCTTTGAAAAATCTACAGTTACTCCCTCTTTTGACACTACATGGCCCAAAAGCTTCACCTCGGTGAGCCAAAACTTGCATTTCTCAAATTTGGCATACAATTGATGCTTCCTAAGCAAATCAAGCACTACTCTCAAGTGAGCCTCGTGTTCCTCCTCGGAAGTCGAATAAATTAGGATGTCGTCCACAAACACGACCATAAAATGATCCAGGTATTCTCTAAAAATTTGGTTCATCAAGTTCATAAAGGAAGCCGGTGCATTAGTTAACTCAAATGGTATTACAAGGAACTTATAGTGGCCATAACGTGTACGAAAGGCCGTTTTCTGGATGTCCTCCTCCCGGACTCTCAACTGATGGTAACCTGACCTCAAATCTATCTTCAAAAAACAACAAGACCCCCTAAGTTGATCAAACAAATCATTTATTCTAGGTAAGGATACTTGTTCTTGACGGTAACCCGATTCAACTTGCGGTAGTCGATACACAACCACAATGACCCATCCTTCTTCTTCGCAAAGAGAGCCGACACTCCCTCAGGCGATGTGCTAGGGCGAATGAAACCCTTATCTAAAAGTTCTTGGAGTTGAATCTTTAACTCATGCAACTCCGCGGGTGCAAATCTATATGGCGCCATGGAAATTGGTGTCATTCCAAGCACTAAGTCAATGGTGAACTCGATCTCCCAGTGGGGTGGCAAACTAGTAAGATCCTCGAGAAATACGTCCGAGTATTCACAAACTACCCTTGGCAACTCAACTCGAGTCCCGTCACTCTCACTATCCAAGAGAGTAGCAAGAAGACCGCTAAGCTGGTTTCTACTACGAGGGTCAAATACTGGCGATAAGACCCGATCAACCCTGTCTTTTAGAAAATAAAAACAATCACCACCCGAGGTACACATCATGACCCTCTGGCGAAAACAATCAATTACTGCTCGATACGAAGATAACCAATTCATGCCTAGAATGACATCGAAACTCGACATATCTAGCAACATAAAAGTAAACGGGAGTCGACGCCTAGCAACCTCTATCTCACAACCATGACACCCCCGATCTAAGTCAACTGTACCCCCGACCAGTGACTCAACTTTGAGTGGAGACGCTAACCGTGCCATCTCTAACCCCAATGCAGATGCGAATGCAGCAGATATGAATGAATGAGACGCACCTGTGTCTATCAATACATTAGCCAAAGAATTACACACAACAAAAATACCTCTCACAACTAAGGATCCGGCAACTATTTTGGGCGGTAACAGCATACACGCGTCCCTGTGGCCTCTGATCAACCTGATCATCTCACAGAGCATAGGCCTGCTGCATTGACTGAGTCGAAGCGACTCCCTGATTAACTCATGAAGTCTGAACTAAGTGAGCCCGCTAGTGGCTCTGAGTCTGCCTCGACCCTGACGCACCAGACGCATCTCCCAACTATGGACAAGCTCTCTTCATGTGCCCTGACTGACCGCACTGATAGTAAGTAGGCCCCTGCCTTCTACTCTAAAACTGACTTTGAGGTCGGTTAGGTGGTGGTGGTGGTAACATCTGCTATCCTCGTTTCTTCTATGGACATGCAAAGGCCTTGTGACCTGGTTGGCCACATTTGAAGCAAGAAAACCCACTCGGTGCACTCTTCCTCGGACCCACACTAGGCAAGGGAAAGGTAGATCTGGACTATTGTGGTTGAGACTGTGATGAAAAGGTGTTCCTACTCTTCTTGTTAGGCCTATAGTCCCTTTGTGACAAGGCCCCTAGACCTTGAACTTCGAAGTCTCTCCTTCTTGGCCTCCACGGTAATCTCCACATGCGTGGCCGCCTCCATAAGGCAATCATAGTTCCGGATCATGTTCCCAGCAACCTTGAACAAGATCTTGGTTCTAAGTTTCTTCTCAAACTCAATGCAACGGCGCTCTTCTGTTACCACCAACTCCGGTGCAAACCGGGACAAACTAGAGAAGGCCGCTTCAAACTCGGCCACAGACATGTTGAGTTGCTTAAGGTCCTAAAATTCCTGCCTCAACCTCTCCATAGCAGTGGGAGGTAGGTACTTGTCTTGGAAGGCCACCACAAATGCCTCCCATGTCGGTTCTATTCGGCTCTTGGCATACTTCCACCGTTGGCCCGCGTCCCCTTTGAGGTAGTAACTCGCAAGAGTCGCTCTAAGCTCACTGTCTTTGATGTGAAGCATCTCAAATGTCTTCACTGTTTGTTCGAGCCATTCATCCACTTTCTTAGGCTCAGGGCCACTATGGAACTCATCCAGCTTGGCTCGTAAAAACTCCCTCGTGAGGAAACTTGCCCTTGTCACTACGGCGTTTCCTTAGCTTGGTTTTCCGCCCTTAGGATATTTATAGACTCTCTTAAGGCCCCCGCCATTTTTCGGGCTAAGGCCCCCATTGCAGCTTGACCCGCTTGCCCTGGAACTTCTGCTTGCCCCACTTGCTCGGCCATGTTAGCTTGGCCCAACCCCTCCTCTTGCACCGGAACCTCACGAACCGGTACTTCATGCACACCCCGACGACCCCTACCCCGCCTTCTACCTCTACCACCACGAGTTTGACCCCTTCCTGACATCCTAATTAAGGAACAAGATAGATAATTTAGCACATGATTCCAAATGTGCTCGCAACTAGCCTCACACGTTAAACTACAACAATTATATATTCCACCACACAAACAATTTAATTCACTACACATAAGCACTTAGTCACATAAGCACATACGGATTATCCTCTTGTAATGAGATTCGTCCCACGAAAAATCAAGAATTCTTAGTAGAACGAGTATTAACTAGGTACCCTTCTAATAAGATCTCAAGGAATTTAATAAGCGCAAATAATATCCCAAAAGTCCAATCCCATACCCATATAGTCATATAAGCATGTTATCACGTAATCACGAAAAACAAACATTTCCTAATCATGCGAAATGAACCCATTGTGGCAAAACAACCACTTCCACGAGCCCCAAGTATTCAAACCCGGTAGCTCTGATACCAAGTTGTAATGCTCGAAATAAACCAACATAAATCTAATATATCAACCCACGTCCACTAAACACTAATAACAATACTCCAATCATTACACCATCAATCAACAAGATTTATACAAAAGTTTCACATGCGAATTATACATTCAATGATATAGAAATACATGAATCTATAGCATATAGAGCTTCATGTTCCAAAAATAATAAAATGCCCTCATGGGCTTACAATTTCCAAGGCTTAAGCCCGGTTACACAAAAATGGCCTCTCAGACCCATACATGAATAGCCCTTGGCTAGCAATTAAATCATAACAAAACAAAGTTATTACTCTTCACAACATATCCACACCCTTAACTTGGTGGGATCACCACGTCTTTTCCTGCACCAAAATCCCATAGGGGTGAGCATAAAGCCCAGTAGAGAATCCTTAACAAAGTATATACAGTTATGCAAGGTTTCAAATATTCAATGCTAATGTCATGCAATGCCAAATCAAGAGTAATTCCATATACATGTTCTTTCAAAATATCATCATTTTCAACAACATTATGAAATCTTAACAATTATGAAATTTACAATTCTCTTCAATGGGGGTGGTAAATAGGACTCAGGTAATCTCTAAGTTGGTGTCTGCAAGTAGGCTCAACTAGTACTACCAAAAAAAAATCCCACTTTACCGGAAGGAAAGTGGTACCTCCTCCGCACGTGTTTTCGGTCTTTCACCCCGGACACTCAGGCCAACTTATCAATTTCATTTACACCTCTTATCCAGACTTACCAACGTATTTACCCCATAACATTTCAATGGTTCTCATTCAAAACGTCTTTTTCAATGTAATCATTTCCAAACTCAATTCAAAGTGCATAATAATAATAATTAATTGAATGGGTATGTCATGCAATAATTAACATCTTATAACGTTTCTCCATTTCCTTCCCTCTAATGTTATTTCACAAATAATCATGTACACAACCAAAGCTATCAACACAGAGCAATACTTTCTCCTCATGCACAATTCTTAACAATTTAGTCTCTTCAAGACTATATGTAATGTTTCAAGCATCAATTTCCAAGATTCACAATTCTCATAATACATGGTACACAACCACTTGTCATCTCACAACTATACATGTTCATGCATTTAACAATAGTTTGAAAATAAATTCTCAACTCTCATAGATCAAGAAGATTGTCATTTTGCAAACCATATTATGAAATCTACACTCATTCATTCTTTTAACACAAGAAAAGAAAGAAATCCATAGGCTTTTTCCATATTTTCCAAAACCCCCAATTTCTAGGGTTCTTCATCAAAACCAAACATCTCCCCATTTCCTTGGTGAAACCCCACCAAAATCATCTTTCTTAAGTTAATGAAAGTGAAACCCTCAAGGATTTACACAAAAGGTTAAGATTTAAACCCACTTTTGAAAAATCTCAACATTTTGGACCACAAAATCAAAAGGCAAAGAAATAGCTTCAAGAAAATACTTATAACACATTATCATTGCGAAACATATATATATATATATAACTCAAAGGAATCCCTACCTCAAGGTTTGATGAAGGAAAGAGATGAAACCCTAGACCCAAAGATGAGGGATTTTTGATTTCCACCACATAATGTGAAGTTCTAGCTTTGATCTCTAAGATTTGTGAGAGATGATGAATCTAGACCTAATGGATTGCAAGAAATCAAAGATTTTTAGTGTTTGATGAGGGTTTTTAGAGAGAAAGAGGAGCAAAAGTGTTTTTAGAGAGAGAGGGATCTAGAAAAATGAGATTCATTCAAGCCCCAAAGAAAGAAAAAAACAGAGTTCTCGGACTGCCTAGAATCCCGCACGTGCGGTGCCTTCTTCAGCACGTGCGGAGCGCCTCCCCCGTATGTGCAACCGTCACCCCCGCACGTGCGGTGGTCCCTTCCCGCACTTCACTCCGCACCTGCCTGTTAGGCAATGTGCAACCTTCCACAGCTCTCCCTACCTTGCACGTGCGACCCTAGCCCAGCAGCCCAGAATTTTCTCAGCTCCATTCTAGGCACTTCGGACTTGACCTCGCACTCACCGAAACAAGTGAAATTCGACACCGAATAAATGAGAACAAGAATTTTTTTGTTTGAGAACCAAAACTTCTGGACACTACAACCCAATGAAAACAAAAGGAGAACGGAGCAAATAAATACATCCGGTCATCACAAAATAAATCTCATAATCCTCACTTTTTTTATAAACTCTTTCTCACCAATACTCAAATAAAACAACAATTCATGGAGTCATAGTGGAGTATAAAGAATTTATATATGGGTTCCTAATTTATTTTAATTTCATATGTCCATGAGTGTGATTACAACCATAAAATAAATACATATAAAAACCCTAAACTAGCATACACAACTAATCAAAATAATTAAAATCAATCAATCATCTAAAAATCCTAAACCTTCCATACATAACTAATCAAAATTAATTAAAATTGATCAATGATCTACATGCAAATACGAAATCAATTCAATATCAAATAAATAAAAACAACGAATTAATATAAATCAAGAGAAGTGGGTTTTGTATTCACAATTTTTTTGAAGATCAAAGAAATATTTAAAAAATTAATGGAGCCACTAAAACAAAACCTAACCTTTTCTTCCTTTTTCTTTTCTCCTCTTCTGTCGTCCCTTTTTTTTTCACGCCACACACAACACTCTATGTTTTGATCTCTCTCTCTCGGCTCTCTTTGAAAATTCTTCCCCAAAAAGTGATTAAACCTAATTTAATATTATATGTAATTGACTATTATATTATACTATATATATAAACCTAAATCTAAATATATAATAACCTAATTTGCTATTATATCATATTATACAAAGAAATCACAAATATAACATATATAAATATAAATATCTTATATAAAATCTCTATCAGTAATTTCTTTTTTTTTATATATATAAAAGTATATAAATATAAATATTCAGATTATTTATATATAATTAACTAACACATTAAATTAATTAAATACCACGTTAAATTCTTATATAACTAAGCAATTAATAAAGCCAAAAATAAAATCAAGTAATAATAAATAAATAAAGACTTATGAAAAATCAGGGTACATTTTCTGTGGTTTTACAAAATAATATTTTGGTTGAAAAAATAAATAGTAATAATATACTGTTTGGCAAATAGTAATAATATACTGTTTATTTTCTTTGACAACTAGTAGTAATATACTGGTGTCATTAACAATTCAGAATATTTGTTTGTAAAGCTGGTCAGAAATTAATTTTGGTTTTCAAAAATAATTTCTGAGTGTTTGTTAATTAAAATTCTATTTTCAATATTTTAATTTTTGAAGTGTTACAGAAATATTTTTCTGTGTGGAATTAATTCTTTTTAAATAAAATTGTATTTTATTTTCAAATTAATTAGAAATAAGAGTTACAATTCTTGTTTCTTTTATTTTTTTACAGAATTTAATTCTGTGGTTTTGGTTTAAAATTTCTGTGTAGTATGAAATTCTAATTATAATTTTGTTTTATAATTTAGAATTCATGGCTACTGAAACTAGTCAAACTAATGCTCAAATAAGTACTAGTATGGTAGTTGCAATTACACCAACCCCTCATTCTGTTTTGAATGTGCCTGTCAATCACGGTGAGAAGCTAGAAAAGTTCTCAGGAATTGATTTTAAAAGATGGCAGCAGAAAATGCTGTTCTATCTTACTACTCTCAACTTGGTACATTTTCTCCGTGAGGATGCTCGTACTCTGAAAGAGGATGAAACTGACCGACAAGTGGTTGATGCAGTCGATGCTTGGAAACATGCTGATTTCCTTTGTTGGAACTACATTTTGAACGGACTTGACAACACATTATACAACGTCTACAGTCCTATCAAAACGGCAAAGAAACTTTAGGAGTCTTTGGAGAAAAAATACAAAACAGAAAATGCTGGCTCAAAGAAATTTGTGGCTGGCAAATTCCTAGATTTTGTGATGGTTGATTCTAAAACTGTGATCAGCCAAGTTCAAGATCTCCAACTCATTCTGCATGACATTCATGCAAAAGGCATGTCTCTCAGTGAATCCTTCCAAGTTGTTACCTTAATTGAAAAATTACCAAAATATTAGAAGGTTATGCTTTGTCACAATCACATTACATTGAGAAAATATTTGACAAATTTAGTAAAGATGATGATCATCTTGCTAGAACACATGTGGATGTTAATTTGTTTCTTTCTAAGAATGTACAAGAAAGTATCTCTCAATTAGAGTATGCCCAAATTATTGGAAGCTTAATGTAATTAATGAACTGCACTCACCCGGATATAGCTTATGCAGTAAGTAAATTAAGTAGATATACGAGTTACCCAGGAGTAGAACATTGGAAAGCAATTATAAGGGTTCTAAGATACCACATATTTACTCGTAACATTGGGTTGAATTATACTATTTATCCAGCAGTACTTGAAGGATACTATGATGCAAACTGGATATCGGATACTAGAGACTCAAAATCCACCAGTGGGTATGTCTTTACTCTTGGTGGGGCGACTGTATCTTGGAAATTTTCCAAATAGACTTGCATTGCTAAGTCTACTATGGAATCAGAATTCATAACTTTATATAAAGCTGGGAAAAAAGCAGAATGACTTCACCACTTCCTTGAAGATATTCCAATGTGGCCAAAACCGGTGCTTGCTATATGCATACATTGTGATAGTCAATCAGCAATAGGTAGAGCATAGAGTCATATGTATAACGGTAAGTCGCGACACATTCGTCGTCGACATAACACCATAAGACAACTACTCTCTAATGGAATTATTTCCATTGAATATGTGAAGTCTAAAGACAATATAGCGGATCCACTAACCAAAGGGTTAGTTGAAAATTCATCGAGGGAAATGAGACTTAAGACTATTAAATAAAAGTTACCACAACGGCAACCCAACCTAGTTGACTGGAGATCCCAAGATCAAGTTCAAAGGTACAACTGAGTTGTGTATGACTCAGAAGGATCACTGGGGAGTCAAACTCCTATCCATTTATATGATGAAATAGTGATGTCTGCAGCGTTTTAGGTTCTTATATCTAGGTATACCTAGTGGAGTATAGTAGAATACTCTTTATAAGAATCACCTATATGAGTGTGAATTAGATTGGTTCTATGAGATTTGTGAAGGGCTACAATTCTCTAGAGCACTCATGAAAGACCAGGTTGTTCAAGGCCAAAATGAACACAATAGTGAGAACTAAACTGTGTTTGGTAATATATTGTGTGAGTTCTATTGTGTTGGTTTACACAGATTGCTAAACTATTCAAGACATTATGTTCACTAGTTAGCTAGTAAATCCGATAGTGTCTCACAAGGGAAGGTTTAAAGCCAAAAGCTACCTATCCTTTGCAGAATATTCCCAATTTCTGTATTCTCTGTAATTAGATCATGTTGTTGCATTTTCTCTCTGTCAAATTCCATTCATGTGGGGGATTGTTGGAAATTTTGATTTTTTAGACTTATTTTGGGCCAACTTTGAGCAAATTTGGATGGGTCCCAAACGTTTTTGGGGTGGATCCAAAGAGGTAACGTGTTCCTTGCTGCATGGAAAGTCACACAGTAAAGACGGTTCGTAAAAATCATTTATGAGTGAATGGGAAGTTGACATCGTTTTCAGGTTCGTGGAATGGACAATTAAAGAAGTAAAATGTGGGTTTCTTTAAATTGGTTATCCCATATTGGAAACTTAAGAGAACTTATGTGTGTATATAAGTTCTAGGTGGCAACACTTGGGTTGGGCCCCAAGGGGCACCCCAAGTTTGTAAAAGGGAGGAGTTATGGACAAATTGAACCTTGGCTCAAACCACCACACATGGGCACGCCTGTGAAGCCCCTGAAATATGTATTCACTTTAAAGAGCCTAATGTTTGAATTATTTTCTTAAAGCCCCTCGGTTACTTGAATTAATTCGAATCTTGTCGGTTAGTATTACTTTTTTTTTTTTTTTTTATAATCAAAACAGGAATTATCCTAGCCGGATTAGGTTCCTTAACCTAATTTAATTAAATTCTACATAATTAGGGTTCCAATACATGTATTTAACTCCAAACCCTCACTCTTTATTTAAATTCAAAATTTACCCCAAAAACTAGTACATGTACCCTTGTACCATCAGTACCATCAATCAAGTGAGATATATATATATATGCACCTTGAGGAGTGTGCCCTAGAACCTAAATTGATTAAAAAAATAGCCCCTTCACCCTTTCCGAGGGCCGGCCATTCTAGGAGAAAGTGAGGAGACAATTTTCAAAATTTATCATCATGAAATTCTAGAAAAAACCACAAACCTAGTACCCTAGACCTAGGATGCTAATTCCAAAACTAGTTTCATTTCAACTAGATGTTGCCTAATCCTTGAGTAAGCCTCCCAAATCACTCTTATTCTTTTAAACTTCCAACAAATCCTAACCTTTCCATCCATTTCCAACTAATGGGCTTTTAGGACATTTTACATAAAAAATTGTCTATAAATACCAACATCTAGCTTGGCAAGCACAAACAACACACTCACACACACATTTAGCTAGAGGAGAGAAAGGAGAGCAAGAGAGAGAAGTCTAGAGAGGAAGAGGGAGGAAGAAGAGAGCCTTCTTGTTCAAAGCTTAACAAGTAAGCCACAACACAACCTTTTCCTTCATTTTCCTTTTTCAAATACATGTTTCCAATGGTTCCAAATAATGTTTTCAGATATGTTTTTGATGAGTTACTTGTGTTAAAGGTGCTAAGAGTTGAGTATTGACTCTATCTCTCTTGTATTTTTCCCATTTTGGCACAAAACCATCTTTTTTCATACAAATTTCTCAAACTTTCCAAAGGCACACTTCCAAGTAAATTTTCTGAGTTTAAGGTACGTTAGTTGGCCTGTTTTCATCACAAAATAAACGAAAATTTTCCCTTGGTGGACCCCATTTTCTCATAAATCTTATTGTTTTGGGCATGGTACCTTAGAATCTGTTTTTCGCAGCCCACTTCAAAAATTTCAGAAAAATGTATAAAATTCTTCTGGACCTCTATTTTATGTCAAAATCTTCCTTGAGAAGTTAGCTTTCAACTAAAATTGGTTTCATCGAAAAACATTAAGCGGTTTGCAAGAAAATCAAATTTCCGTAACGGTCGACGGATCTGGACAGAATCTGGATAGCGCTGGAATGTTTTCTAAATAACTTGAAATCTAGAAAAGCAATCCCATTTCCGAAATATGTTCTAGAAACTAGATCAAATTCTCTACGAACCATAGGAAGGCCGGGTCCGGTGAAAGATCTAGAATAGTCCTTTCATTTTAATCTTTATGTGATATTAAATCTGGAAATTTCATTATGCATGGATGTTTTATGCCCTCGTATTCGTGAAAATGTTTATTAGCTTATGAGCATATTTTGGCATGATATTATATGTGTTATGGTTATGTTATTTATCTTCCTCATCTTAAGGATGCATGCTTATGTGGATATTATTGTCTTGTAAGTTGGACTAACCTTGATGTAAAACATTTAACTCAACGGGAAACCTAATTGGGAGGGTATTGGGTTTTCGAACACCTGAGTAATGAAAAGATGATAATATGTGATGTATGGTTTGTTGGGATGCGTTCCCTATTTGGAAGATAAAGTCTTGCGCAAGTGGTTTTCGAGACCCTTGAACGGAGCGGTTGTATTCAGACCCTAGGTGGTTTGGTGTAAGGAGGGATTCGGGCAAGGCCCTATTTTACCGTCTCTTTTGAGGCCCTACGGTTGGCGCTACACGGTACATAACCTTTGGTAGGCATCCGAGGTTAGTTCTGCAACAAAGCAGTGAAAGAGGGGGCATACCGAATAATCCGCGTCCGATTCTTGTGGTTGGGAGGACGAAATCTCTTTGGGGGATTTCTACTTTACTAACATCTAACTTAACCCTTTATTTACTTATCTGAGTATCATGCTTTACTACTTGATGTTATAATTGTGATTGCGTATTGGACTGGGAAAAATAGATGGGGTGTGTGTGTGTTTACTGGGCATTCAAAGCTCACGGCGTATCATGCCAGGTGACGAAGAGGAACTCATAGCTGGAGACGACGAGCCTGAAACCTTCGAAGACTTTTGGCTATCCTAGAAAAATTAGAAGTTTCATTTTGGATATTTTGTAAGACTCATGTGAAGATTTAAGCTTTCTTTTGGGATGTAATGTATTGGAACCATCTTTTGAATTAAGTATATTGTGGTTGTTATGTATTTGTATTCTACGTATATGTATGAACCTTATCGTTGCTCATGAGACCTTGTGTCAATACCTTTTAAGATCTGTCAAAAGGGTAGTGCGCTCCCTAAGAAAGCTGGACTTAGAAGGGAGGCTATTTTGACTCCTCCGGCGATCTGGGATCTTACTTGGTTATTGACCATAGGACTCATTAGTGACTCTCCCTTGACTGCAACCAATAGTGTAGAATCGGGGCATCACAACGCCGTCGCCGTCCATCCGATCGGCCAGGTCAAGTCGGGCGCGGGTGTGGATTATTGGTCGGGTCGGTTCTAACATTAATTTTTTTGACAAAATTTATTTGAATTTTTTCAAAAAAAAAAATTTCTTGCCAGAAATTTATTTTTCTGAACTGAAATTAATTCAAACTTGAATTTAATTTCTTGTCCAACGTTACCTCCTTTAGTTCAATTTTTCCAAACAGATTAAACTGTCCAAAGAGTTTTTCAAATCTGTTGCACCTGGACAGATACAGTTTCTGCATAGAACAGATTTAAACTACCCAAACATATTCAAATCTGCTAGCAATTTCGGACATATAGAAAACTGCCAGCAGTTATCTGTTTGCACCTGTTCTATTTGAAAACAAATCTGTTCATTTGAAGTTGAACCTGTTCGGACAGCCATAATTTGCTTATAAATACCAGCTATTTTTTGCAGTCTTAGGGGCCGAAAAAATTCATTTTCTTACTGTCCAGATTTTGCTCTGTTGCATATATATTCTTCATATAATTTTAGGTAAAATTTAGGGAATATAGAACGCATGTTTTGTTCGCCATACAAATTGTTTGGAGTGCTGCTACAATTTGTGAAGATCATTGTATCCTGGGAGATAGACACCATTTATTTGTAAGCACCACAGCGGAGCGAATCTGTCTTAAGGACAGAGTGTCACACATTCGACTAGATCTTTTCGTACTTTTACATTTCGGTAAAATAAATTCTGTAAGTAATTTATTTTTATTTGTTTGATTACTTTCAAGTTATTTATTTTACACAGAAGATTGTTCCAACAATCAATAGCTATATGTTTGAATTAAATTTATATTACAAAAAATGGATGGTTATTTTTGAAATTATATTTGTCGTTCATTTTTTTAAAAGTAAATATGATTCAAATATATAACTACCGATATCTAATCATCTTGATTTTTTGCATGAATATTCTACTCAATGAATCTAAAAAAGTGAACAGTTCGGATCATCATAATTGATTCCAAAATGGGTTTACCAAACCCAAACGCTCTCTCAAGAAATTAAACCCTATAATATATAGTATAGATAAAGGGAAGTTGTCACTTTATTCTTTTGGGTAATTACCGACAGATCTTACAGATTTAAACTTATTTATTTATAAATCTTGAGTGAATTTTTATTTTATTATTTTTTATTCTTTTACATATTTGCTTTTTGTTTGGATAATAATTTTTTTAGACCTTTTAAATGTATACTTCTTGTTTGTGAAATGATCATTTGGCATTCGTAATGACACTGAAAATTTTATCAAAGTCATATATGATTGAGCAATTTTGACTTATATTTGTGAGTTTTGATTTATTTTAGTTTAGTTGTGATAGTTTATATTAAAAATATAACATGGAAAGTGTAAATAATTAAATTATATTTAATTTTTTTTTTTTATAACAATAAATTTATCTTTGAAGTAAAAGTAAATCAGTTTAGACCATAGAATCGGCCAATAAATATAAAATATTTTCATCTGCCAACCCAACTTAGGTGCGCTCCGCGTCAATTTGCACAATGTTTGGGCCGAAGCCTAATCTTGCATTTTATGAAATTTTGACCCACTACCGCAAAGTCACTTACACTTCTTGCACTAACAATCTGTACTCTATATTAAAAAAACAAAAAATTTAATGAAAAAAATGTGAGAATTCCAAATTTTCAAATTAAATTTATAATTTAAAATGTAAAACAAAAATTATTGGTTGATTAATTAAACTAAAAAAAAATAAGAAGGCTTTAATTATCTATAATTTCGAATTTCAAAATTCAAACTTATATAATAAATCACTCTTACCATTTCTAAAAATAATATCGATCAAAATAATTCAATTAATAATGTTGAATTTCAAAAGAGAGCTTTATTCATAAATCCCATTTCTAAGACTTTTATACCATAAAACTCAAATCATTTTTGATTATTCCATTAGGTCTCATTCAGTGTAGTAAGACCAAAATATCCTCCTTCCATTTCTCCCGCGCATACTCCATTCTACCGTTCCTATTCCATCTCTTCACTCCACAACACATTCATTCCCCAAAAAAAACTCATCGTTGGCACCGAAAAATTCCCAAACCGTAACCTTAGATTTCACATCGCCTCACCACCGTCGTCCACTGCTATTTCACATCAACGCACCACTACGAAGGTTTATATCGAAAGGATTGGGGTTTGTTCTTTCTAAGTTTTCACCAGCCGTCGATTTACATATCCCACCCACAATGAGGACCAAAGGTAAGCACCATCCTTCCACTTTCTGTTTTTCAAACAATGATAATATAATCTAATCACAAATGTATATGTTTACATTGCCCTTCTTATTATTGTTGTTTTTGGATTTCGTTTTGTAATGAACCCCTTATTTTCACTCTCTGTTTTTTTCCCTCTGTCAATGTTGGTATTGCTGATTGTTGATGTCTATAGAACCCCTAATTTCTCCCCAAATTAAAATATGATAGAATATGATGTAAACATCATATTGACAACTGTACAACATTTATTGGGTGATCAACTATGATGTGAATATGGTGTACATATTGACATTGATGTAAATATCTACTTTAATGTCAATATTCACTTTATGAATATAATGTAGATATTCAACTTCTAATATCAATGAAATATGATGTAAATATTTACAGAGTTGTTGGTATTGTTGCGTGTTGATGGTTATAAAGCAATTAGAACCCTTAATCTTGGATGGTTGTCAACCATCTTTTAGTTCAATGTGTATTCCATTAAACATAATCTGTACAATATTTAAAGGGTGATCAAATATGATATGAATATGGTGTAAATATTCACATTGATGTAAATATCTACTTCAATATCAATATTCACATTATGAATATAATGTAGATATTCAACTTCTAACATCAATGGAATACGATGTAAATATTTACAGAGTTGTTGGTATTGTTGCGTGTTGATTGTTATAAAGCAATTAGAGCACCTAATCTTGGATGGTTGTCAACCCTCTTTTGGTTTAATGTGTGTTCCATTATACATAATCTGTACAATATTTATAGGGTAATCAAATATGATGTGAATATGGTATAAATATTCACATTGATGTAAATATCTACTTCAATGTCAATATTCACATTATGAATATAATGTAGATATTCAACTTCTAATGTAATCACCAATGTATATATTTACATTCCTTTCCACTCTTCTATTTTTCAGTCAATGATAACGTAATGTAATAACAAATGTATATATTTACATTATTATTGTTTTTGGATTTGATTTTGGAATGAACTCCCTATTTTCACTCTTTGTCCCTGTTGTTGATGTTCATTTTTTTGTTGAATATTACATTCATTTGTTATTAATGTTGTTTGTGGTTGTGATTTGGTAATGAACTCTCTAGTTTTTTTCCCTCTATCAATATTGGTATTGTTGATTGTTGATGTCCATAGAACCCCCAATCTTCACCCAAAAATATGATGGAATATGATGTAAATATTCACATTGTGACATCAATGGCAATATTCACATTATGAACATCAATGACAATATTCACATTATGGTTGTCAATCCTCTTTTAGGTCAATGTGAATTCCATTATACATAATATCAATATTTACATCAGATTGTTAAATATTGGTAATGACTTGTTTGTCTTAAATTAGCATGTGTTATTCTTTTGTAATACACTCATTATCTCCTCCCTTGTGTCAATGTCAGACTTGTTGGTGTTGTTGGTTGTTGATGGTCATGAAATAATTACAGTCCAAACTTTGGATGTTTGCCAACCCTGATTTGGTTACATGTGAATTCTTATAGGCATGCTGTAAATAATAACATCATATTGTTTCACTTGTTATTGATTAACATCAATGTCAATATACACATTTTGAACATAATATCAATATGCACATTATGACATCAATGGCAATATTTACATTATGAACATAATGTCAATATTCACCTTCCGACATTCATGGAATATGATGTAAATATTTATGGAGTTGTTGATATTATTGCTTGTTAATGGTTACGAAAAATTAGAGCCCCTAATCTTTGATGGTTGCCAACCCTCTTTTGGTTCAATGTGAATCCCATTATACATAATGTCAATATTTGCATCAGATTGGCAAATATTGGTTATGACTTATTTGTCTTAAATTGTCATGTGTTATTATTTTGTAAAACACTCATTATCTTCTCCCTTGTGTCAATGTCAAACTTATTGGTGTTGTTGGTTGTTGATGGTCATGAAATAATTATAGACCAAACTTTGGATGTTTGCTAACCCTGATTTGGTTACATGTGAATTCTTGTAGGCATGCTGTAACTAATAACATCTTATTGTTTCACTTGTTATTGAGTGACATCAATGTCAATATACACATTCTGAACATAATGTCAATAATTACATTCTGAACATAATGTTAATAGTTACATTGTAACATTTCGAACATAATGCCAATAATTAAATTTTAAACATCATGTTAATATTCACATTGTAACATTCTGAACATAATTTTAATATTCACATTCTGAACATAATGTTAATATTCACATTGTAACATTCACATTGAATGTTCACACCATATATTTGGCTGTGAACATTCACAGTCAAATATGTAATGTAATGATGTGAAGATTAACATCATGTATACATCGTGTTAGTTTAATATTTATAATATGTAATTATTCCATATTTCATCTGTTATTTTCCTCCAATTTTTTGGTTGTTATCCTTGTTAGAATTGTTGATTATGGTCAAATGATTTGAACTCCCAAAATTTTGTTCATTTTTCAAATACATGAACTAATGACATGATATATAATCCATGTCACTGTTCACACCATTTATTTGATTTTTATTGTTTTATCCTATATTGTATGGTGTTCATGTGAATATTAACATCATGGTTTTGCTCAATGCAACCATGGTCACATCATTCAACTATTCACAGCACATATAGTTTGCATTTGTTATGATTTACCATTTGTGACCATTAACAGTAAATTTGTTTCTAATTGAACAAACAGATGTTGCTCATAGATTTCATGGCAAAAGAAAAAGAGAACAGTTCCACGTCAAAGACAAACTTGAACAAATAGCCAACCCCCCGAAAGTGAACATGAAAAAGGTCAACTACCGATCTAACATCATTGGGTTAGTGAAACTGATGACAAGCACCAAGTTCTCGGATCCTCAGCTAGATTGTTTGAAGGAAACGCCATTTTGGCAGTTGTTTGATATGTTGAGGATTGGTAAAGTTGACCTCAACAAATGCATGAAGTTCAATGATGTCATCGTATGCGTACTAGAGACGTACAAGGCATCAAAAGACACATTTTACATCGACGAGAAAAATATGAATATGAATTTCACATCATTTGCGATTTTGTAAATATTAGAATACTGTGGAGAAATGGTTTGGAAATACTCTTCAGATCTTGGGGGACGCTCGTGATCCTCAGCTAGCCACCTCAAAAAGGATTAACACTTCGGTCGGGGGTGCCAGAATTAGCACTCCGACGGATAAGTCAGTGTATACTCTCTCGATTGTTTGTAAATTAAGTTAAACATGCTAGTTCTCACATACCTCCTTCTAGCTGATGTTCTTCTATTTATATCTTTTCTTTCTTGGGCCTCGGGATTAGGCCCACTTTTCAGTTCGCCATTCGGCTTATTTTGTTGCAAATCGCTTTTCACTTGGCCCCTTGCTCAACTGGCTATTTGGCTGAATATGGTAGGATTTGAGCGTGCGAGTCGGCACCAAGTGCTATATATTTCGACTCCCCAAGTTCAATTATTCGGCCTCTTTACGACTCCCAATATTCGGCCCCCACAATTGCCCCCCAAGCACTCCACTAACGATTGTTGGCTGGAGTGTTTGGTTTCGAACTCGAAAAGTCAGAGCCGAAATTCGGCGGCTGACCACATCCCAACGCAGATGTCTGAGCACACACTTCTCGGTTATCATTTCAACTTCCCGCCCCTTCGTACACTTCTATTTATTGTGATTTAAAATTTCGACATCTTTTCAAATACATACACATTTTTAGACGCTCGTCGCTGGACTGCCTTCCAAATTACCTCTGCAACTTCCTTTTCTTCACTATCCTCTTCGTCTCTTGTAAGTTCTCTCCCTCTCTGTTCTGAATCTTTTTTCCCGCTTTGTTTTTGGCTTAGCATATTCCTATAGGCTGAAGGAAATGGAAAAACATTTAAAAGATCTCCTCTTCTCGGATCGAATTTTTGGCTTCCGACGCCATTTCTCCATTCCTGATGACGTCCGTCTGTCTCTCGTGACAGACGGCATCCTCGATATGGAGAGGGCTGATGAAACCATGATTGTCTTCCCTCTCCTATCAATCGCAGAGGGTGGAGTCTGTTTCCCCTTTCACCCATTCCTTAGGGCTGTGCTTTGCCATTGGGGTTTAATCCCTTCCTAACCCAATGTCAACTTTTTTAGAATCGTAATGGGGATTACAGAGCTAAACCGTCACCTTAGGATTAACCTCAGCATTCTAGCTATCCGGCATTGTTATGCCTTGGCCAAGTCTTCTGGTCGGCACGGACGTTATTTCCTTAGGGCCAAGGACACCGACCATCAATTAGTGACTATGCTTTCTAGTTCTGGGAAGCGAGTCGACGATGTTATGGTCGTTGTCCAAGGTAACAGGGAATTCGGCGAAGGCGAGGATCGCCTCAATTCTATTCCTAGATGGAGGGGCGAATCAGGTGGCCGTATAGCTTCTTGTGTTTATTATTTTTATTTTTTTTTTGTTATATTTGTAAAGCTTCATTTCTGAGACTTCATGGTTTTGCTTGTGCAGGAAACGATTTGAAGAAAGTCCTGACTTCAATCGACGACGCCGTTCTTTCGGAAATCAAAGTCGCGCTCAAATATTTCGGCCGTCTGAGTCTCCAGAAATAGGGGAGGGCGGCCCACGTTCTACTTTGCTATGAGCCGACCTATACGACTTTCTTGGCGGCAAAAAATATCCCAATTCCGAAGGGTGAAGAGTCTCTTACCGCTTTTATTTTTACCGACTTCAAAAACTTGCAGCAAGTTGGTTTCGAGGGGTCCGATTCGGATGGGCGAAAGTAGCTGAGGTCGCCAAGTCAGATCAGTCCGAAGCGGAAGTAAACGAGGCATTGAAGTTGGCTTTTGAGGAAGCCGGCCTTAATTTAGCCGACCCTCTGTCCACTTCAGGCCAAGAGCACCTTCCATTTGATGACGTTTTTAACGGTTGAGAGGACCTTCCCGGCGCATACCCCGAAGACATGGCTGGGTTAAACCTCATGCAACTTACCAAAAAGAGAAACACGGAAAGGTTGGCCGTGCGGCGAAGAGCAGAGGCCATTCGATCTGAAGTGCCACCTGTCGCCGAATCCTAGCCCTCTCTGCCTATTGCCGAATCTCAGCCCTCATTGCCTGTTATTAAGGAGGAAACGGCAAAAAACCAAAGTACCGAGTCCACTGTGGTTATGCAGGCCGATCAGGAGGCCGAGCAAAGGGCAGAGAAGCGTCCTGCCGAGGTCGAGGCCGGCTCAGAAGAAAACCATGACGACAAATGACCTCGTTTAGAGGAATCGGATGTGATTGTGCCTTTTGTCATTCAACCGAAGATAAAAAACACGCCGATCTCCTCTGATGCTTCGGTAATTAAAGATCCAGCCGTCGCACTTAGCATGGCTACGTCCGTCTCATTACCGGCTGACAAGGTAGCTTTCCGGGCGAAGCCGGATCTGGTTGCAATAGCATTAGCCGCTCAATCGGCTCTTTTGGTTTATATATTGACTTTATCTTTTCGTTTTATGCAAATACTGTTTTGGTTTTAATTTCTTGTTTTGCAGACGGTCGGAAGAATAGCCGAGATAGACCGTCGCCATCATGACGCCGTCGAACAACTTGGCCGTTTACAAGCAGAAGTTGAGGGCCAAAGGAGCAGGGCCGAGTTCGAAGCTTTGAGGGCGAAGATGGAAGGTGCGAGGGCCGAGGCCGAGATGGAGAGGGCCAGAAATGCAGATGAGCTCAGATTGGCTGCCAAGCAGAGGGCGAATGCGAGTGGAGCTGCGCTCAAGTTAGCCCAAGAGGCGATCGCCAAACTTGAAGCGGACTTGGCAGAATTGAAGGCGGTGAAGGAAGTAGTCGATTCTGAGGCTTTGAAGGCGTATGAGGCTGGGCAAAGCGCTGCCCTCGATAATTACGTAGAACAAGTCCCCAAATTCGAGAATCGGGGATTCAAACACGGCTGGCTCAAGGCCCTTGCTGCTGCTAATGTGACATTAGCTATGCCGATTCCATACGAGCAAGTGGATATTGAGCCGCTGGAGTCTGACTCCGAGGATTAAATTGGGCAACACTTGCTTCTGTTTTAGGATTTTGAATGTATTTTTACAGCTTTTTGTTTAGTAGTTTTCATGTATCGCTACAGTCATAGTTTTGCTAGGCATTTTCATGCGAACTTGTAGATTTTTGTTTAGTAGTTTTCATATGTAAAATGGCTACAATTTGTGCCCAATTTACTAATGAAAATTCCTTTTGTATTTTACTATTATTTGTGCTAAATTTTGTTATTGATGAAGGGTATTGTTTTTTTGTTATTTTGGATGACATTCATGTATACTTGCCGATTAGATAAGTAGGCAATTTTAATTTATCCTTGTTGAATAGCCGATCAGATTGATAAATCCGAATGCTAATCCAAAAAGCTGATCAGCTAACTAGTTCATGGAGTGGCTGTGGCACACATCGATCGGCGTTAGGCTTAGATGCTTGGCCGATCAGATTAATTAATCTGCCCTTGCCCCAGCCAATGCATGAACTCCAAAAAGCCAAATGCTAATAGTTCATAGAGTGGCTGTGGCACACATCGATCGGTGTCGGGCTTAGATGCTTGGCCGATCAGATTAATAAATCTGCCATTGCCCCAGCCAATGTATGAACTCCAAAAAGCCGATCAGATAACTAAGCAAATTTAACTCCAAAAAGCTGAATGCTAATAGTTCATGGAGTGGCTGTGGCACACATCGATCGGCGTCGGGCTTAGATGCTTGGCCGATCAGATTAATTAATCTGCCCTTGCCCCAGCCAATGCATGAACTCTAAAAAGCCAAATGCTAATAGTTCATAGAGTGGCTGTGGTACACATCGATTGGCGTCGGGCTTAGATGCTTGGCCGATCAGATTAATAAATCTACCATTGCCCCAGCCAATGCATGAACTCCAAAAAGCCGATCAGATAACTAAGCAAATTTAACTCCAAAAAGCCGAATGCTAATAGTTCATGGAGTGGCTGTGGCACACATCGATCGGCGTCGGGCTTAGATGCTTGGCAGATCAGATTAATAAATCTGCCCTTGCCCCAGCCAATGCATGAACTCCAAAAATCCAAATGCTAATAGTTCATGGAGTGGCTGTGGCACACATTGATCGGCGTCGGGCTTAGATGCTTGGCTGATCAGATTAATAAATCTGCCCTTGCCCCAGCCAATGCATGAACTCCAAAAAGCCGATCAGATAACTAAGCAAATTTAACTCCAAAAGGCCGAATGCTAATAGTTCATGGAGTGGCTGTGGCACACATCGATCGGCGTCAGGCATAGATGCTTGGCCGATCAGATTAATAAATCTGCCCTTGCCCCAGCCAGTGCATGAACTCCAAAAAGCCGATCGCTAATAGTTCATGGACTGGTTGCAGTGCACGTCGATCAGCATCAGTCTTTTGGAGTTTCGCATTAATGAATCACCTCGGGGGCGCTGCAAGCATTAGAAATAAATGGGATGGACTCTTCGCACCAGTGACTCCACTTATTGTGTTCAGACTCGATTTAAAACAATTTGTGTCGTGAGGTTAGATAAGTGCGAATGTCAAATAGACTATTCTTCAACAGCAAAGGAGTAGCGCGAACATTGGCTAAGCTTGACACTGCAATGAATCGCAGCAGCGAACCCACCTGTGCGGGAGGTAGGATGTCCTAAGAATGGGAAAAACGTCAGCCTCCAAGTCGTCGAAGTAGATCACCCCGAAAGGAAAAATAGCAACGGGGAAGCTCCCCACGACTGCAACCGAGAAACGAGGCTGACGTGACACCGCGACTGTTGAGTTTTGCGATTTTTGTGGGGAATAAACCGATGACAGGGGCGGACTCCATTGTCAACAACCCAGGTGTAGTGGTCGAGTTTGCTTGACAAATTTTTCCGCCGGAAGTCCATCAGTCGATGGTTGGTCGACAGGATTTCGAAGTATTTCGAGAGGGCATCCACAGGACGGTGAAGGGGCTGTATACCACTTTATGAAGTCGGCATGCGCCTGCACGCCGCGCGGCGAGAAATAGAGAAAAAGAACAAACAAATTCGGAACTTGGAGGCTCACGCGAAGAAGGCCGAGCGTGAGCTTAGGGAACTTAGGAAGGCTCAAACCACCGAGCTGCGTGTGGCAGGTCAATCTAACCCAGTCGTGGAGAAGAGAGTGACCCAACGACTGTTAAGTCATGCGATAGCCGATAGGGATATGGCAAGCATGTTTGCTGTGGAAAATGCAAGGATCGTGGGTTATGAAAAAGGCTTCCACGACGGCCGAAGAGTCGGGATAGACAAGACCAAGGAGAAACTCGCAGAGAAGGTGTGCCGATGCGAGAATCGGGGCTTTAGGCATGGGTGGATTAAGGCTCTCCAAGCCTCAGAGGCACTTCAAGGAGCAGGAGTTGAATCGGTGTCGCCATTATATCATCGTCACGACTTTCCTTTTAACGCTTTCGAAATTGATAAGAGCGATGACGAGGGCGATGCCGAGTAGAACTGAACATATATTGTAAACGTTCCAACTAAACGACTTTCCTTGTAAACGTTCCAACATATATTGTATCTACTGGATAGTTTCAATAAAATGTTTTATTTCAAACGTTTGTGTTTGATTTTCAATATTTACATGCCTAATTAGGCATCTCATTTCGAATGTTTGCATATTTTAATTGGTTATGCGGTTGCGAATCCTAAACTTAATCAAGCATTTCATTTTGAATGTTCGTATGTTTTAACATGTATACGGTTTTCGCCGGCTCAAATTAACGAAGCATTTCAACTGAACTTAATTAGGCATTTCGCTGGCTCAACTTTCGTGTACAGCGAGCCGAATCGGGACACTGTTTTCGAATCATGCTTAATTTGTTTTCTGCACGGCTCTGGCTCCGAATTCGGAGTCTTATTCGGCTCATAAGTGCCACTGGTATTCACGAAGGGCGCTCCGAATTTGGAGGCTTTATTGGCCCAAAGGCGTCATGCGCCGATGGGGCTGCGAATCTGGAGACTGGCCAATCGTGGTATCCACGAAGGGCACTCCAAATCTGGAGACTTTATCGGCCCAAAGGCGTCATGCGCCGATGGGGCTCCGAATCCAAAGACTGGCCAATCGTGGATATCCACGAAGGGCGTTCCGAATTCGGAGACTATTTGGCTAATCGTGATATCCACGAAGGGCGCTCTGAATCCGGAGGCTTTATCGGCCCAAGGGCGTCATGCGCTGATAGGGCTCCGAATTCGGAGACTGGCCAATCGTGATATCCACGAAGGGCGCTCCGAATCCGGAGGCTTTATCGGCCCAAAGACGTCATGCACCGATGGGGCTCCGAATCCAGAGATTATTTGGCCAATCATGATATCCACGAAGGGCGCTCCGAATCCGAAGGCTTTATCGGCCCAAGGGCGTCATGCGCCGATGGGGCTCCGAATCCGAAGACTTTATTTGGCCAATCGTGATATCCACGAAGAGCGCTCCGAATCCGGAGGCTTTAGCGGCCCAAGGGCATCATGCACCGATAGGGCTCCGAATCCAGAGACTATTTGGCCAATTGTGATATCCACGAAGGGCGCTTCGAATCCGGAGGCTTTATCGGCCCAAGGGCATCATGCGTCGATGGGGCTCCAAATCCGGAGACTTTATTTGGCCAATCGTGATATCCACGAAGGGCGCTCTGAATCCGGAGGCTGTAACGGCCCAAGGGCGTCATGTTTTTGTTAAAGTGACACCAATGAAGGGTCAGACTTGTTTTGGAGTTAAGGGTAAACTAGCGCCGAGGTATGTCGGACCATATGAAATCATCGAAAAGATTAATCCGGTGGCGTATCAAGTAGCGCTTCCTCCTGAAATGGAGCATATGCATAATGTCTTCCACATTTCAATGTTGAGTGGTTATCTTCGGGATCCCTTCCATGTCATTGAGGCTACCCATGTAGTGCTAAGTGACGACTACACTTATGAAGAACGGCCTATTCAGATCGTAAATCGACGGATCAAGAAGTTGAGAAATAAAGAAATCCCGTTGGTAAAAGTTGATTGGCAAAACCATGGTGGCGTTTATGCCACTTGGGAAAGAGAAGATGATATGTTGAAGAGATATCCTGAACTGTTCCCCCTGGATCCAGTGTTCTTCCAAAATGAAGGTAATTCGAGTTTAGAGGGCCAAACTCTTTTAAAGGGGGAAGACTGTGGCAACCCTCACCTATGATTAGTGCTAATCTATGATTAAGCATGATAAGTGATTGATCGGACTGAAATTATGAACTGATTGCATGAGTGTATTGTTTAAACGTATTTCTATCTGTTTGATTACTTAATTGATCTGTTCATGTTTTAATGTCGAATTGCAAATTGAAGGCCTTATCGGCGGCCGAATCTGAAATTGATTAGTGTTTTATGCTAATTAGAATTTATGTGATTTTATGGTAGATTTAATTTAATTTTGATTTGGAATGATTAAATTAGATTAAATAATGCTAGTTTAGTGGAATATAGGTTATTACCAAATTGCCACTTAGTGGGCCACCATTACAAACTTGTTTGGCACCTTCATATATCATTCTTCAGCCATGTTCTTAGAGACCCAAACTGTATAGAGAGGGAGAGTAGAAGAACCAGTTTGATTCATCTAGAATTGGCTTGGAGGACTAGAAGAAATTGAAGGGATTGCATAATTTGACCTCTATACTTAGAATTCAAGACTTAAGGTAAGGAATCCATCCTCTCAATTGTGAAATTGAAGTTGTGTCTTGCATGATTCATGGAAATTTGGAGATTAATGTCAAGAATTAATTTAAGAGTTGAGTTGAGTAGTAATTCATGCATGCATGTACATATTCTTGCATTTTGAGGTTGTTCTTCATGAATTTCCACATGCATGTTCATATTTCGAATGTAGTCCATGAATTCACCATGTTCTTGAGCTAAAACTTGCATTTGGTCATGTTTTGAAACATTAGAGTTCATGGGAACTCATGCATGTATGATTTTTGCATTGTTCTTCATGTTCTTGAATTTTAAGTTGAAATTGTATTCAATTGTCTCACTTTTGGGCCTTGATTTTATCAATTGATCTTCAAAACATGTCATATTGTTGGTTTTCAAGTGTTTTCCAGAAAATGGGCCCAAGAGGTTGAGTTTTGAGGTGTTGAATTCTTGGTTTGAGCTTTGGAGGCAAATCTGCAAAACCCAGATTTTGCCTTCCACGCTCGAGCGACCATCCCTTGTTCAGAGCTCCGCTCGAGCGACGGAATGCTGGCTCGAGCATAGATTGCAAGCTCTCAGGTTTTTTTGGTGCACGCAGACGCACGCTCGAGCGAGAGAACCTACGCTCGAGCGAGGACTGTGTCTCACGCTCAAGCGAACGTCGAGCGAGCGTTGAGCGGGGATTTTCAACATCCAGCACTTTTTACATTTTTACAGACCGCTCAAGCGAGTAAGTCCACGCTCGAGCGACCCCACTGATTTGACAAGCTCGCTCAAGTGAAGAAAGCCACGCTCGAGCGAGACCCCTGTTTTCTGAAAATTTTGAAAAGTGTTTTAAAGTACATCTTTACATCCTCATTTCATCCTAGGCATTCCTAGGCCTAGTTTAAGGCATCTTAATGAGGATATTGATGTAGGACCACATCAAGTCAAGTTAAGGGGCTAGTTTGTCTATCCTAAGTGTGTCACTTAGTGTGTGTTCATTCTGTAATTGTGTAGGGTTAGCATCAGTGGACACTCATTAGCTTGTCTATGGCCCAGAACTCTGTGAGTAACAATGTTGTAAAAATATGTTCAATGATGATTATTTCCTAAACAATTAACTGTACTGTTTTCTGAAGTGATACTGTTTACTGAATGAATGATGTCCTACTTATGAACTGTATTTGTGGCATCCATAGCAATTTACTGTACTGTTACTGTACTGCTACTGTCACAGAGATCTCTGTCGGTCCCAATACTTGGAACCAATACTGTATACTGTTATTATGGCCATCAACTGACTGTTCGATCTGTCAAGACCTACTGTACTGTTTGCTATTGGATGTACCACATATAACTGCTATGGTTTCTAAATGACTGATATGACTGCTTAATGACTGAAAGGGCATTCATTCTTAACCTCTTTACGAATTTATTATTCACTGGGCTTTAGCTTACTGTTTATATTTATATGTAGGTGTTCAGGCACCGGATCGATGCTAGAAGCGTCGGGTTAGCTCTCGTTTTGTCAAGCCAACCTTTGTGCCTCACTGCGACGTTCCAAGTTGTCTCAAGCTAAGGCTGTTTTGGGGTGTCCCAGTTTCACCCTTCTGTCTCTGTTTGTAAATAACGTTGTGGACTTGTACTGTACAGTTATGGTGAAAGGATTAGGTCCCTAACCTGAAGGTTTTTATGTATCTGATTGTATATATGTTTTTGGTTATGAATGTCGCTTGTTTGTGAAAGTCTTTTTGCATTCAGATTGTCACAGCTCATTAGACATCTTTTATTTACTGTTTTGGCTTCCGCCAGCCGCTTACTCTATATTTCTGTCATTACTGTTAAACAAGCCTTTGGTAATCATGGATTATTGGCCGGTTGCGATGCTTAAACCCATAGGGGCGGGTTTAGGTCGTGACAATGGCCATGGAGTTGTTGCAAGCGTCATCAACAAGATTAAAGCACTCCCAATAGCGAGCCGAATACGCTCTTAGTGTTTCTCCTGGCTGGGTCTGCATTGCCCAAAGAGAGTCGGCTTGTTTCAGCTGGACCTCGTTGGTGATGAATCTGGCCCTGAAGGATTTCTGTAATTGATGGAAGCTTTTGATCGAAGCCAGCTCCAGTTTATAATACCACCTGACAGCTAATGGTCCCAAACTGCTAGGAAATATTTGGCACATGAGGGCCTCGTCGTCTGCATGCAATGTCTTGGTTTGCTTGTAGTAACGGATGTGATCGGTGGGGTCTGATTTTCCATCATAGAGAGTGAACGACGGAGCTTTGAACTTTTTAGGCAGAACCGCCCTTGCGATCCGTTGCACAAAGGGATCATGCTGGTCTTCTTCGTCTGAACTATTTCTTCTGCGCTTATGCCTTATACGTGGACTCTCTTCGGAGGAACTGGAAGTTTCGGGTCGTCCCTTCTTCTTGGGCTTCGGGGATAATGAGTTGGAGTCGCTATCAGTGTCTTGTTGTCGGGCTCGAGGTCATCGACCACCTACCCTTAGAGGTCGTTCCGGATCTTGGTGTACAGCTTGTTTGGACTTCGCCACTTCCAAGGCCAAATCCTAACGGAGATTTTTGTTCTCAGCGATCATGTTCTCCAACCTCTGTTCGTTTTTCTTTGCTTGTTCCATGATCGCTTGCATTGCCTCATGCTCTGAAGTTGAGGGTGAGGCAAAGTTCAAAGCGCGTCTTGTGGGGATATTCTCTGGTCCAAGCATGTTTGTTGGAGTGATGTCGTCTCTCTGCGTGGTTTCATCAGTGACTATCGGAGGGTCTTCCGTTACGCTCGCCATGGATGTATTTGAGTATTCCCACAGACGGCGCCAATTGTGGAGAAATGGTTTGGAAATACTCTTCAGATCCTGGGGGACGCTCGTGATCCTCAGCTAGCCACCTGAAAAAGGATTAACACTCCGGTCGGGGGTGCCAAAATTAGCACTCCGACGGATAAGTCAGTGTATACTCTCTCGATTGCTTGTAACTTAAGTTAAACATGCTAGTTCTCACATACCTCCTTCTGGCTGATGTTCTTCTATTTATATCTTTTCTTTCTTGGGCCTCGGGATTGGGCCCACTTTCAGCTCGCCATTCGGCTTATTTTGTAGCAAACCGCTTTTCACTCGGCCCCTTGCTCAACCAGCTATTTGGCCGAATAGGGTAGGATTTGAGCGTGCGAGACGGCGCCGAGTGCGATATATTTTGACTCCCCAATTTTAATTATTCGGCCTCTTTACGACTTCCAATATTCAGCCCCCACAAATACATTAGACAAAAGAACCATAATTAGTAATTTTGATTGTGCTTAATACGATACAATGACATGTTGTCATAATATTTGCTACTAGAAAGTCATTGTTAATATTCATATTGGTTTGTGTTGTCTTATAATTATGTACACATAACCATCGGCTTAATGTAACTAAATTAATTTATTTGATGTTTTATTTGTGATATTAACATTCACATCAATAATCTAATTGTGCATAAATGTACACTTCATGTTTGTGTACACACAGAAATGATGGTTTGTGGTTAATGCAATGCTGATGTAGTCATATTTTTAGAGATTAAAAAATCAATGTAAACCTTTACATTGTTGTCAGCTGTTTTACAATTGTGTACACATAATCATTGGCTTAATGTGATATGTGGGCAATGCAATTTTGATTTAAACTTTAATATCATCATTCCATATTAGTAATTAATACTTTGAAATCATAGTGTATTTATCTATATTCCAGAATTCATGTGAACCTTCACATTCATATGTTTTAGTGTAAATATTCACATCATGTTTGTATTCAAAATGAAAGTTGAGGCTTGTGATTGTGTAATTTGATGCAATACTGATGTGAACCTTAACATCATATTGTCACAGTGGTAATGAACACAGCGAAAACATATTCATCATTCAATATTATATGGGTGTGTGACTAATATTAACATCAATTGACAACACAATGACAAATTTTCAATTCAAATTAATGTGAATATTAACACTGATTAATAATATGAACATTTACATCATTTTTATATCAGACACATTACCAATCTCAAAAAATCATTGCTACATTGAAATCCAATAACAAAAAATCAAAATCAATTACAATAACAGAATCGTGTTCACTAACCCAAGCAAATATCATTGGAGATGTGAATATTCACATGAATATGGATATGAAAACAAAAGTAATGTGAATATTCACATGAATGTGTTTAATATTCACATGATAAATTTTCAATTCAAATTAATGTGAACATTAACACTGATTAATAATATGAACATTTACATCATTTTTATATCAGACACATTACCAATCTCAAAAAATCATTACTACATTGAAATCCAATAAAAAAAAATTAAAATCAATGACAATAACAGAATCATGTTCACTAACCCAAGCAAATATCACTGGAGATGTTTCCAATGGGAACAACTTTTTCTGCTAAATTTCTAATTTGAACATATAATCAAACACTTGGTGGGTGATAATTTTAACAATTGTGAAAAAGAATAACATCATCTGAAAGAAGAACAGTATGAAATGTGAACATTCACATTAATTGACAGAAAAACCAGAAACAGATCACAAAATCCTCTATCTCCTCTTTCCCTTTGATTCAATTCAGTAGAATGTGGGTTTCAATCAATTGACTGAACAAGTTTGTAAGCCATCTCATCTATTCCTTCAATTCAAATCCTCCTCTTTTCCTTTGATTTCCAGTTGAAATAGTAACTATAACAGAAAAAACAAGAGCATAAACTCTGAGTCATCAACTTCTTTCCTACAGGAATGAAACTCTACTGCAACGAAACACTACCACAAACTCTGTATCGTCATCTTCTCTTCTATAGGAACGAAACCCTACCACAACAAAAACAGAGGGAAATATGTATATCATTCTTGTATATAATAAATATCAATAATGAGCAATGCTATAGACCACTAAATTGCCATCACTAATCCCACCACTAATGAGGTGGCAATTGAAAAAAAAAAAAAAACAAACAAACAAGGCACAAAACACATGTGGCAGTGGGTGGGACCCACTGCCACATCATTAGAGCCACCACTAATTAGTGGTCTAAAGCATTTTTGATCAATAATAGATATAAGGGTATAATAGTCTAACAAAAAATATAAATCAGGAAAAAATGATTTTATGGAATAAAAGTATAAACACATGGGACTAACTAGGTTATAACTTTCCTTTGTGGACTTATTGGGATAGAACACCTCTAAATTGGATTTATCAATAAAAAACCCATTTCAATTCAAAATAATATGGTACCTCACCCTCACTCTTTCCAGAAATAATATTGATCAAAACAAAAATTTTCTTAAGTTGGCCAACTCTCTCATGTAATAGTGCAAATGTTAGTCTCCCTCTCCTCTCTTTGCTAATAGTTCAAAAAAAAAAATTATGCTTTTTCTTTCCCTCTAAATTTATGTTTCCGTGTGTAGCGCCCCAATATTTCTATACTATTTTATAGATTACCAATTGGTTATTATTACCTGATTCCATAACATTAATGTGAATAAGAAATAAAAAAAAAAAAATCTTATAGGCCAAAACTCATCTAATTTTCGTACATTCTTCATAAAGTTCCTTACGTTAGTTTACAATAAACAGAATTATAAAATATACATCAAATTGCAAGGCTAAGGGTCTTGATCACAACAAAATATAATTCTATCCTAGCAAGTAAGCTCGATAACTGTAAACAAAGTAATATTAAAAAAAGCTTTAGTGCTCCATCTAGAACTCTATTTGCTTCTCAACGAGTTGGAGGCACACCTTCATCACTTGGAATTTTGGATATCCAACCCATAAAAAAGGAATGAGTTTTTACACCTAGTAGGAAATAAACTTAACCCAATAAATGTTCGATACGATTATATTCATGCAATGTCATGCCATGCTTAAGACTTTGACTTTGTTTTGAAACTGAAATGCTCAATATGTAGTTTAAAGCCCATATTTGATGCAACTCTTTAACCTTTAACATAATCAAGGACTTTTCATTTTGTAATAAAATTCACGTTACATATCTCAATCACTCCCTACATTTGCCGGCCACTAAGTATGGTAGGCCAAGTGGGCACCTCTTAGTTTTGAAACATCTCCACATTTACCGGCCACTGAGTACAGAGGGGCAATTGGATACCCATTTCATTTTGAAAATATCTCTACATTTACAGGCCACCAAGCACGAAGGGGCAATTGGACAACCAACAATCTATTCAACCATATCCCTCCCATTTACCGACGTTTAACACGGAAGGGTAATTGGGCACCATGACAATATACGGATAACATCTCATATTTTCTGACCTACTGTAGACGCGCCCTTGGGCTTCACTCTACAGTTCGGACTCCCTTTTGTTGTCACGGTTCTTAATCTTGAACCAAAGAGTCCAAATCCGGCAAATCGTTTTGAGAAATAGATTTTGAAAAGAAGTGCCAAACATGGACTGCTTTGCCAGATACAGAGTCGCCACCTAAATATTTTTTAATGGGGAAATTTAGGAAACCCTGACTCGGTGCCAAAGGCCACGTGTCCGTCATCACCAAAGTTGCCTCGGCTCGGGAGCTTGGGTACGATTGGGGAAGGTCAGCTATGAGCACCCGCTTTCGCCTGGTCTGAAGATCGGCCTTTACTAACCGTGATATCTGTTTTTGAAAACGTTATGTGTTCTTATTCCAGTTATTAGCGTAGAGTTACTATGTTATGCGTACAGCAAACAAGTATAGACTAGATCGCCTAATTTGGAACAACATTGCATATCCGTTCGTTTTAGAAAATGCTTTGGGATTTGCTACTCGCAAGTAGGCTAAAAAGACGAATTTCAATGAGTTTTTTCAACTCAGGCAATCCAACCTTCACCCACAGGCATTCAGGCAGTTTAACACATAAGCATCTAGCTACATGGTAAGCATGCTGTCATGATAGCATTCACACACATGCGATATGCTAAAGTAGGAAAATACTTACATCGTACTCCGTGCCAAAACAATAAACTAGTTAGCAAACATGCATGGTCCTAGTTTATGTCAAATTGACTAATGCAACACATGCAGGGTGCAATTAGGATAGGCTCGGCTAACCTAAGAATGTCATGTGAAATGCAATCAATTGATGCACGTATTCAATTTGGAATTTGAAGTACAAATGTAGTTAGCATGATGCGCCGAGCCCGGTGCATGCAAAACAAATGTATGGATGCACGCATGCACAACATAAGGTATGCTAATTTAAATATGCCCTAATCTACCATCATAAGCAGGTAAATAAAAGGGGAGAAAGAAGTGGGGATTGGAAGACATGCACACACACGCACCCACACTTATTACAAATTTGCCCTCGCCCGGAGGGACCAAAAGAATAATACAAATTAATTAACTACGAGCTAACTAATTATTACAGATTACCTAATTAGTTCACAAACTAACTAAGCTAAGGAAAGCAGTAAAGTCGTCGGGAAGCGGGTCCGATACAATGCATGTTCGGTCTTGCTCGGAATTGCGCTGCCATGCATAGACTGCCTCTGTTTTCCCTGCTCTGCTCCTCTGAGGACTGCCAAAGTCTCTGAATTGCTTCCCTGGACACTGGGGAATACCACCGGCTGAGTAGAATTACCACCGGCTGCTAGATATGGCAATCGGCACAAGATGCATCCATCGGCTACCAATGGACGGCCGGTCGGCACTATATTATGCCGGTCGGCCAAAACTGCCTGCAGAACCTGCAACTTACAGCAGCAGAGGACAGAACTTGCATGGCAATGTAATTCAAACCATGTATGCCCTAACCATACCCCTTATCATATGTAGAACTCAAAGGGACATGGTCTTTGGTTTTCGAACCACCAATCAAGCATTTCGATGCATGATGGCCCAAAAACCAAGTGTGCACATTTCAATTTCAAATGAATGCAATGCACACAATCACATAAAAAAAGGGCCAACCTCTATCACACTCACTTCAAGAGGCCAAGCATGCACATTGATGCAATGCAATCCTAGGCACATTGACTAGTATGCAACCATGGCCATGCAAATAAGCATACAAGCTAACAAGCATACAAGACATGAAGCATCAATGTTAACCAACAAGCATACAAGATGTAATATGGATGTTCAAGCATGCAAACAAGCATGTGACTTCATTCAATCATGCAAATTCCAACATGCAACAACTTACCAATATGCTACAACACACAAGGAGCATATGCAACCAATGAAGGGATGGACTTAAACATGAATTAGGCAGCTCTAATTAGGCCCAAAGCAGTGGCCAAAATGCTCAAATATGAGGGCTAAACACACATACACACATGTACATGTTAAGACACAAATCTAAGCATTAAGCAAGTAACTCTCAAGCACACTTGAAAGGAGTATAACATGGACACTAGGCATGCAACATAAGCTCTGAAAATCATGCTATAAGAGGTGCCAAACCAACTCAAACAAGACAAACATTGGTGGTGTTTGGGAAGCAAGTTCCCAAATTTTTTTCTCATTTTTTCCACTAAAAGACAAAAGTTTTGCAAAACCAAAAAAAACACATCCAAACAAAATATCACATCCAACCCCATAATCATTTTACTTTTTCTCTCACAAACATCACATCCAACCACATAAAAACCCAACTATCTTCCCAAACACCAAAAATTTTTTATCTCATAAAAACCTACATCTAATAAAATCTACATAAAAACTCACTTCCCAAACACCATCATTAGCATGGAAATAGTCCAAGTACTTGAAGCAAGTCAAAGAGGCTTAAACCATGGCTAAGCCAACCAAGCCCCGTAAGGCCAAGAAGGCTTAAAATAGGTTCAAGGCAGTCCTTGACCATGCAAAAGGGACCCTTAGATGGCATCTAAGTGGCTCGAATTCAAAAGCATGCACAATGGCCAAAACATGGAGCATACAACACAAGCCTTCAAAGCATTAAAGAGGTGTTTAAGGCAAGCATACAAGCATGTTAGAGGGACTGAAATAGCATGAAAAATGATCCCAACCCACTAAATCCATGCAAGAATGGCATGCTACACACTTACGTACTTAAGGCCAACAAGCCAAAATACAAAGGGGCCACATAATGCATGTCAAGATCGACCCAAACAACTATGGACAGTCCTTGAACATGGCAAAATAAGTACAAAACCTTCACAAGGCCAAACCTAAAGCATGCTTGAACAAGGGTTTACAACCTAAGGCATATTAAGGCATAAACATGGCATTACAAGGTAGGTATGCTAAGCATGCATGGTGTACCAAAACCAACTTAATACAATGTTATATTATGGCAATATAAGCATGAAATACAGCCATGGCATGATCAACAAACACTTAAGCATGATGCTCCCTCAAGAGGCCAAAATTAGTCCTTTTCAAGGACAACAAGGAGAGGGGGTGGCCCTCTCCTTCTTAAGACTTCGAGGCACCATCCTCACCACTGAAATCCCTCAAGATTTCAGTGGTGAGGAGGCCCAAGCACCAAAGTCTCGGAGCTCACCAAAAATGGCACAAAATGAGGCCTCTCAAGGCTTAGGAGGGTTCTAACACCTCCAAACCACAAAACACTCTAAACAAACAATTTAGAGGGCCCAAAAATAGAACTTTTTTGTATTATACACTAAGCACAAAGACAGTTCTAAGATAGGCTAACAAGCTATGCAAAAATGGGGATAAAAGGGACTAGTGTCTCACCCTTGTAGACCTCTTCACAAAAGATGATCTTGTTGCTCCTTGAGCTTCAATCTAGCCAAGAATAGCAAGAACAAGCCTCAGGTCCCTCAAGAGTCAAGAGAAGGTGAAGGACTATGTGTTTGTGTGCAATAGTAAGGACAACTACACCTAGAACACACACAAGAGAGATATAGAGATAGGTTATGTATGGAACTTAAACCCTAAAACCAGAGCTTCTCCCACACCTTTCTAACCAAAAATTTCTAACCCTAAAGCCAAGAGAAGAGCCCTCCTCTTATAGGCAAACAATCTTGTAAAGCTTGTTCAATAAGCTTACAAGAGGAGCATCCCTCCATACACGTGTATGGAGGGGAACAAAATGCCACACAGTTGTCCTAAAATATCTGCAAAAGCAGATGAACAGTAGTCGGCTGCTCAAAATTGCCATTTTGACAAAATTGATGGCCGGTCGGCCAAAAAGAGTGCCGGTCGGCCAAATATATGGCCGATGGGCACAAACAGCAGCCGGTGGCCTCAAGCCACGACCGGTGATGTGTGGAGAGACCTCACAAGGCATCCCCTGCCCTTCCAAGGCAAAACACAAGTGTTTGGTGCAAAACCAGACACAAAACGGTCGAGTTCGGAGATCCTGAGGCAAGGCACGTAGCCGAGACCTCCGGGAACTCTAAACGAACACAAACATGGATAATCACCGAGTGTTCAAACGGTGACGTCCAAGTCTTGAGGACGGTCAAAAATGGGGTGTCTACACCTACAAGCACGGAATGGCAATTGGGCACCTTAACACACACGATGCATACCCAAAACACATGTTCTTTTAAATCACCAGACACTTAGTCCAAAACCATGAGAATGCAATGCAATGCAATGCATGAATTTACAAATGTTCTAATTTACCCAAAATTCAATTTAATTGCACAGGAATCCAATAAGTAAAAACTAATGAAATATTCTCTTTTCCACAACTCTGAGTCTTTCTCGTTACCAACAACAGTTCCATGCAAAATATTAACTTTATGTCCTTCCAATATTTCCAAGTTTCCACACTATTCTACTTCCATGAATTCTCAATAATATCATCATAAATAAAAAAATCATCCCACTCACATATATTTAAGGAAAATCAATTGAAATTTCAACATAAAGTACCAATTAGTTCAAATCCTCTTTTAAATTAAAAATGCCAAATCTAGGGTTTCAAGAAAATTAGAAGTTTTCCTCATTTCTTTATCAAATTCACAAATCATCAAATATTATTCATCAATATGTCAAAACATTCAAGGCATTTCAAAAATTTGAGTGAAAACCTCATTTTTGTACATTAACAACTCGTCATCAAAGTTTTCTAACTCGTAACAACCCGTAACCCCAAAATGTTACAAAATCACACCGAATCATAAATATATGGAGTTAAAAGAATCTCCTACCACAAGAATGAGAACAAACAACAAAGTCACAAGCAAGAACTTTGACGAAATCGCAATTCAATCGGTAAAAATCAAGATCTCCACGTACTCTTTGTCTTTTGGAAGAGGTTTAGGCTTGGATCTTGGTGAAAAGTGAGATATTTAGACAGAGCAAATTAGGGTTTTCGGAGTTGAGGAGAGAGCAGAGGAAGAGGAAAAGAAAAAAATGATCTAAAATGCAACTTTTAAGTTGCTGATATCACGCAGACCACTCAAGCGGTCTTTCCACCAATCAAGCAGTTTTCAGTCTACAGAGCAAAATACTGGATACATCCTCTTCACCGCTTGAGCAGTAAACCAATAGCTCACCGCTCGAGCGGTCACCCATGACATAGCAAGTCACATAGCTCAGTTTCAAAAGGACTCCTAGCACATTAACTTTATTTCCATATGTAACCATTTAAGTAAATGTTATTTAACTTTACAATGTAAATAAGGAAATACCCCCATTTGGATTCAAAGAAAAATACAAAAATCAAAAATCAAAATTCAATTAAATCAAAAAGTGGTTCCCTCAGTTTTAGTACAAAAATAATTTTTCAAATGAAATTTCTAAGTTTCGTAATTTTTAAAAAATCCAATTTTTACACTTATAAAATTTTTAGGCTAAGTCCAATCTTTAACAAAAAAATCTTTTTAATACAACCATCTTTATATGAATAAGAATAATGATCGGGTCTCAACCCGAGCCGTTACACCACATGATTCATTTTTCTCTATTTCATTTTTTTGGAGGGGAAGGGGGGGAGGGGGGGGGGAACTCTCTCCAAATGTAATGGTACAAAGGTTAGTCTTGCTTAGGGTTGTAAATTGGGTCTGGCCCACCCAGGCCCAAGCTCGGGCTGCATGGGCTTCTGCCAAAATTCAGGCTAGTTCGGGCTAGCCCACGGACCAAAAAATTAGGCCTAGGCCTAGGCCAGAGGGTATTTGAGTCTTGGGCGGACAGGTGGGCCGAGCCTTGGGCGGGGTTGACGGGCTTGGGCCTAGGGCAGGCATGAACAATTTTTCTATTTTTTCCATCAAAATTTTATTATTTTCCATTAAAAATGACATTGGGCCTCGGGCGGACCGGTCTTTGAGTGGACCGATGGACTGGGCCAAGCTTCAAAATGACAGTCCAAGCCCAAGCCTAGGGTCCGGGGTTGGGCTCTGGCCCGGGCCCACCCTGGGCCATGGTTGGGTTTTGGGCTGCCCACGGGGTTGTGGGCCATTTTTACACCCCTGGTCTTGCTCTCTTAGCCAATAGTTTAAACTTTTTTTTAATTTTTTTGGTGTGCTTTTTAATTGTGTATTTTTTTTTAGTAAATTGATAATAAAGATATAAGTGTTTAGCTATATCTTTGTTTTGGGCATTGATTGCAATTTTTTTTTTTTTTTTTTTTTTTGATATAGATGTTTGTGTAGTTATCTATATATGTAGGAATTTTTTATTATTCATGTTGTTATTTTTATTTTTTTGATATATGTAAATTGATAATACAATTACAAGTCTTTCACAAGAGAGGACATCTTACATTGTTTATTGTGATTTGGCCATTTCTTATGTAACGCCCTCAAAATAATACATATAAGCCCAACATTCATGACATTCATAGACATAAGAGAATAAAGCATATTTCCATTTATCAAAGTATTAAGTACAAAAGTATTACATGTTGACAACAAAAGTAAATGCCCTATGGGCTTACAACTTTCCAAGCCAACACTTGGGTTCAACAAAAGAAGAGTCCTAACTCTTTATACAAAATAAGCCCTTGGCTTGATTTACATGTAATACAACAAGATGACAACAAAAGGTCTTTCGGCCTCTAAGCCTCCCAAGCTACGTCCTTGGAGGTGGCATACCTTCTGTACCTGAAAATGATGTCCCATATAGGGTGAGCCATAGCCCAGCAGAGATATACTAAACCAAATATGAGCAATAACTAAAACATTAGCATTTGATAAATGTTTAACTCATATAAACAAACATGCATCTCTTTCATAACCAATCCGTTTTCGTTTCATTATCCAAACCAATTCATAGATATGGTTCTCTATTCATCTAGACAGTTTATAGTGAGACTACAATTCACATTATTAACACTTCAACACTTCAATTTATCTACGTTATGCAAACGCAATAGAGATTTCGGGACTTTCACCCTGAACACTCTGGCCAACTTAGTTATCAATGGAGTCCATCCCCTATCTCCTTCCAAACGGGTTTGAGAGTACATCCCCTATCTCCTCTCAAACCATGGAGTACATTCCCTATCTCCTCCCAAACAAGATACATATGCAATGTATTTAAACAGCTCATCATATACAATGATCAATCCAGACACATATTCAATGCGTTAATTCAACCGTCATATCCAATGACTCAACCATTTGATTAGTTTCAATTTTCCCTAATCAACATACAGTGTCTACAACAATCAAGACTATCCTCCACCGATAGCCCAAAGTAGTTATTTCTAAACAAATAATAAATTTATCAAACAGATAAAATCCCAACACTTTCATAGGCGAGTGATTTATTTATCCAACTACACCATTCAATTTCATAATTTCCCAATTTCATGATTTCCAACCCAATTTCATATTTCCCCTAATTAATTATTCAAATTAATTACTCCACATAATTAGGGCATTTACCCCCTTTTTCGAATATCAACCCTAAGGCTCAATTTCATCAATTTAATCAACAGTAATTCTATTTTTCAAGGTTTCATATACACATGGAGTTTAACAAATGAACACCCCCTTTTTATAACTTTAAAACAAACCCTAACATTCCCAAAATTTCCAAACAACACCATTTATCCAAAATACGCAACATTTATGTCAAAACTCATAGAGATGAGTAGGTTGTCCCTACCTCAAAAGAAGAGACTCAAAGGAGTTGAAGGTGAAAACCTAAGATGCTCCAAACACCAACTTTTTCGGATTGAAATGAAGCCCACACCAAGCTCCACACTTCTTACAAAGAGACTAGGGTAGAAGACCACTAGGACTAGATGGATTTGTAGAGAGAAGATGTGTGTAGAGAGAGAAGCAGCCGGGGCTAGGGTTTGAGTAAAGAAGAGGATGAAAAAAGTGAAGAAGAAGCTGCTGCTGCGAACTGATATAATTGAGCCTCGCTCGAGCGAAGGAGTGGTCGCTCGAGCGACCAGACACAAAGAAACCTCGCTCGAGCCAACAACACGAAGCTTCAGGTCTGCAACCCAGAAGCACGCTCGAGCGCAAGAATGCTCGCTCGAGCGAAGAAACCCAAAACATAGTCCTCGCTCGCTCAAGCGAAGGAAAGCTCGCTCGAGCCAAGAAACACAACCTTCAGGTCCAAAACTAGACGCAGACGCACGCTCAAGCGAAGGAACTAAAACACAGAGCTCGCTCGAGTAACAAAAGTCTCACTCGAGCGAAGACACCAAAAACTGGGCAGCAACCATTTGTTTCAAAACACACCCAACCTGTTACAAACCTGCCCAATACATCCCAAAACTCAAATATAAAGAATTAAAGGACGGAAAAGCAACATATACAACAATAGACATCCACAGAACCGAGTCCGGAATACAATAACCAAAGGAGGGAAAACCGAGATCGCTATATCTTAGAAGATTAATTACAAATATGAAATAAATATATTAAATTCGACAATTATAATCCAATAACACATATCCAAAAACTTAACAACTGCCAAGCACACAAATCCCAATAATTGATACAAAAAATAGTCCAAATGAAAAGAAATAAACAATTACATACAATCTTCATAGTGGAGAAGAAACAATCAATCTTCTTCTTTAACATGAAATAAGAAACAATCAATCTTCGTCATTAACAAGAAATAATCACCCTAATAATCAATTGAGCTAATATCTTTTAAATTGAATACTAATCTCTCAATCACTTTTACGAATAGTGAACAAACTATTTTAGTTTTTGATTTCGGTCCAATTTCTAAGGGTTCATTGCCAATTGGACTAAATTCACATAATATGAAAAATTCAAGGTCAAAATTGATACAAATAAAACTACAGAGACTAAATCGATACAGGAGGCAATTGAAGGGACCATTAGGGATGTAAGAAAAATTGAAAAAATTGATTGAACCAAATCGAACTAGTCATATTTGGTTGGTATTTTAATATGAATCGGTCTGTTCGGTTTTGAAATTTTTTTTTTTTTTGATTTTCTGTTCGGTACTGGTTTTGACATATTGTACACTGATTTTCACCAAAACTGACCGTAGATGTTTACATATAATAAATTATTTTTTTTTAAGTTTTGGTTTTATTTTGAAGTTAAGACTTTGGTTCTTAAATTATATTTTATTTCTAATTCTAATTCAATAAAAGTTTCAAGCATTAGTATTTATTAATTTTTTTTGTTTGTATTTTTGTGAATAGTCAAATTGGATGTGGTTAAAATTATGTACAAATGGCTAATTTAATATTTTTATATAAATTATTTATTATACTACAAATTTAAGAAACGACTCATTTTGAAAGTGCTTAAACCGATTAAACCACATTGAGCCAAACTGTTTGAATCGGTGCGGTTTGGTGTGATTTGGTAAAAAATCTAGTCTGTATCGGTTTTTAATATAATAAAACCGATATTATCGGTTTAGTGTAAAATTTTACGTAAATACCAACCGTCCCGAACCGATTACATTCCTAGGGACCATCAATATAATTTGTCCTTATTTTTAAATACAAACTTTGTCATATGGGAACATATATATTTCTTTTCAATATTGTTCACGCAATTGACCTATACAAATAAATTCACAATAGGTAAATTGTTCTTTCATGTTGATATTTGCACTGAAAATTAATTAGTCTAAAAAAAATTATAACTTTTCAAATGTAACAAAAATTTTTAATATAGGTGATGTTAGGGTCCAACACTGATTGGTTTAAGTCTTTAAATATATTTGTTAATTATTAATACAATACATAAGGGGAAAAGATTGAAACACACAAAATAAGTTTTATAATAATACCTACAATAACATAGTAAATTATGTGTCAAATTTTGATTAAATTTGTCATTAATTTAACTATGTAAGACCAAATTTTCTTACCCAGTCATTGTAAAGAGACTTAAAATTCTCAATATGTAAATATAATTTCTTAATATATAACATGATAATTGAGATTGTTTATACTCAAAGTTGTGTTTAAATATAAGATTTGGGAAGAAATTTCTAGAGAGAAATGAAACAATGAGAAAATATGAATAAAGCTCTATTTCATTTTCTTTACATTTTCCTTATATTTTTGTTTTTCTCAACAAATTCTTACTTAAATTTTAGATTCAAACACAATGTAAATAATAATAACTTATAGTTTTTTTTCTATATAATATTGATTTAGGAAAGAAAAGAAAAAAAAGAAAAAAAAAAAAAAAGAGCATCTCATTGCAAGGAGTTGGACCCCACGCAAATTGGATTGCGCTCGCCCGAAATCTTGTAACAGGCAATTGTTGAATCAACCGAGCGAGAGACATTATTGAATATAACTTGATTTCGAGATGACCACATTCCCCAACATAGGGCGAACAACATGCCTAATATATCTTCATCAAAACAGTGCCCAATACCGTATACGGTATATTTATGGTCCACATGACTACTGCATGCATTGTAAATATTTGGCCGTTTGAGGCATCATATGTTTGCACACCATGCTCCCACAGATTAGTCAACTCTTCTACTAATGGTTGCAAGTAAACATCGATGTCCCTTCCAGGTGCGGATTGTCCGGGAATAAGCAATGACATCATGACAAATGGATCTGTCATACACTTCCATGGGGGTAGATTGTAAAGCATTAAGATTACGGGCCACATGCTGTAAGATGTACTCATATGTCCGAATGGATTGAAACCATCTGTGGCAAGCCCTAGCCTTACATTCCGAGGATTCAGAGGATCCGCAGAGAACGTAGGATGCAGCCTATCAAAGTCCTTCCATGCCTCACCATCAGCTGGATGTCGCAATACTCCATCATCCACACGTTTATCTTTGTGCCATCTCATATATGCAGCTTTTTTTCGACATGTACAATCTCTTCAACCTCGATGTCAGAGGAAAGTACCTCAGTATTTTGTGTGGAATTTTTTTACCCGTCTTATTGTTCAACTTGTATCTAGACTCCGAACATGTACGGCAATTCTCCAATGTGGCGTTGTGCTTCCAAAATAAAGTACAATCATTCTTGCATGCATGAATGGGCTCATATCCCAAACCCAATTCACGTAAGAACTTTTTCACTTCATAAAGGCTCCATGGAACATTTTCATCACACTTTGGTAGAATGTCTTTGAAAACTTGCATAACCATATCGAAAGATTTGTTGCTCCATTATTGTACGCCTTCACGTGAAGCATCTTAATTACAAAGGACAAAATGGAGAACTTTTCACACTCTGGATATACTTTGCGTTAAGCATCATCGAACAACTTCATGAACTTCAACAAATTGTGCCTCTCCAAACCAGTACGTTCTTCGTCGATATGATCATCCATGAGACCACTCATGTAAATCTCTTGTAACATGGTTGGAAGTTCACCCACAGTTTCGTGATTGGTTGTCATTCTATCTCGGTTGGTTTCAGTATCATCGTTTCGCATAGTAGGATGAGCACGAAACATGGGAACACGTTCCCCGTGGTGGACCCAAGTTTGATAAGAACATGCGATTCCTCTTCGAATCAAGTGCAACCGTACAACATGTCGAGGTAATTTCGTGTTGTTCAAGCAATCAACATAAGGACAACGGATTTCATCCTGCGGTCCTAAATTCTTTGTAGCAAACTCAATAAATGACTGAACACCTTCTACATACTCTTTACTTTTTAGCCTATCTTTTATCATCATCCAACTCTTGTCCATTATTGGAACAGTACACATCAAGCGAAGATGAACCTGGGAATGGACAGCAACTTGGAAAAATACTCTGTAATGGAAGAGAGCTTAAGTAAGTTTAGGGGTTCAATTAGCATTGCTTTTTGAAGTGAACGAAACAGTAATAACAGATCGGGATGTTTTGCCTATTTGTCAATTGCATATAGTTGGCTAATTTCACTACTAACTTGGTATGTATTCACACGCAAATGTGACATACATTCACAATTCTATGTGAAGTCATCTTAGAGGGAGACAAATAATTGTAACCAAATTTAAAGAGAAATTAAATTTGATATTCAATATAAACTTTCCTTGAATAGATCTAGCAAATACATTTTGTAAACCTAAATTTTATGAAAATCAGATGGGTAAAACAAAAGGAATGAAATTTTAAAGTTTTGAAACATTTAAAAAAATGAAGTAATTGGTGTATAATAGACTATTAACCAAAAAACAAAAGTAATGAGACCACTCATGTAAATCTCATGTAAATAGACTATTAACTTAAAATAGTTAAAAAGTCAACAAAATCTAATAATCAATTACTAAAATCCAAAATTCAAACCCAACAACTACTACTAATTACATTCTACATTTGGTCTAGAATGTTTGAATGTGATATATTTACATAGATTAGCACCCCTTTATGAGTTCTCTACTTTCTGATGGCTTTCGTGTTCTTCCAGTAAGGGCATTTTGGTCTACAGCAGAGATGGCTCAAGCCTATTGAGGGCCTAAACAAAAAAAATGTAGTTAGAATATGGTTTGGTGCCTTACATTGGCCATTGCCATTCTATTATTGTCCCCATTCTACACTAACATAGTGCAACTTCTTGTGCAACTTAAATTGTAAAGCTAGGTGCTTTCAGAATCAACGGTATGGTTAAAAGACCACAGCTATCCCAGGAGATCAGAGAGATTATTTTTCGGCTTTTTTCAACAAATTATGAGTGAAAGGACGACCATGTTCTTTAATCGTCATATTGACCATATTATCCTTTATTATTTCTATGGAGTTCCAATGGTTTGCACTAGAAAGATGTGAGAGTATTTAGGCTATTGATTAATCACACTTTCTAATCCTAATTTCTTATGTGTTGGCCACAGATTTCTCAACTGAGGCTGACTTTTAAAGAAATTATTTTCAACTATAGAAAGCAACGACAGTGTAAACCTCAAGTTTTTCGTAGTGTGTTTGTTGATTAGTCATTAGCACGCCGTCATGGGGTATGTGTTCATAATGTATATGTTTCTCCATTGCGGTCATCGAAGGTAGTTCTCTATTTTTTGAAATTTATTCGTATGTAATAAAACTTATGCATTATATTTCCTTTGACCTTGGATTTCGTTGAACTTGGACACAAAAAAGCTTGACAAAATTTGTAACCATTCTTTCAATCACGACTTTATACATATTAGAGTCTTATAATCACTTTTTAAAATCATTTCTTCTTTCATGGGGTTAATGTAGTACATGATTTGCCCATAGCTTTTAAATTCATTGGTCTTCTTTCATGGGGTTAATGGAGACAAATGTTGAGTGGCTATTGATGATGACATATATATATAGTATTAGACTCCTATTTGTTTTTTATTTTTTTATTTTTTTTTTATATATAAATAAATTTGTCTATGGTTTTAGTCACTCCAGTGACGTATTGTCTCACTGTTCTGAGATTAATAGCTTGTTTGGGGAAGCATTGAACAAGATGCACAAATGGAGTCCCCTACGGCTAAAGGTCAAAATTGCATGATCATATTTTTCAAGGTTGATGACTTAGGAACAATCTTTGATTACTACCGTGTCTAGGAATTCTTCAAGTTTCACATTTTCTCTGCTTCATTTTCATGTAAATGTCTTCCCAGAATAACATGTTACAGTATTAACCAAAGGCAAGAATAGAGATAGAGATATGTTAGATGCCCAAACTGTCGAGCAATATAAGACGGCCCCAAAATCTAATTAAAAAAAAATGCTCCAAATAAAAAAAAAATGAATTTAGAAATTATGAGGTGACTTCACATGTTACTTATAAAATATATTATATAACATTTAATTGCAATCTATTTCAAAATTATTCAAATAAAATATATTCTTATTTAATAATGAATGAGATTTTATAATCTTTATGACAATTTAAAGACTTATGGTAGACAGGTTTAAGAAGAATCGAGTAACATAAGAGAATCCTTAACATTTCATCCTCATTTTTGACAATAACCCACAATGTCCGTCAATAAAAAAAACTTTCACTACAACAAAAACATACTTTAGTGGCACTACACTAGTGGCATATTTTTAGAAACTGCCACAAAAAATGATATTTAGTGGCACGTTTTTGAAAAATGCCACAAAACGACAAACATAAAAGGCTCTAGTGACATTTCAATGAACAAGTGTCATAAAACTACAACAAAAACATACTTTAGTGGCACTACACTAGTGGCATATTTTTAGAAAATGCCACAAAAATGATATTTAGTGGCACGTTTTTGAAAAATGTCACAAAACGACAAACATAAAAGGCTCTAGTGACATTTCAATAAACAAGTGTCACAACACTACAAAAAAAACATATTTTAGTGACACCATACTAGTGGCATGTTCTTAAAAAATGTCACAAAAGGAATATTTGGTGGTATTTTTTAGAAAAATGTCATAGAGCCACAAACATACAAGGCTCTAGTGCATTTCAATTAAAAAAAAATGTCATTTCACTACAACAAAAATGTCACTACAACAAATTTACACTTTAGTGACACTACACTAATAGCATGTTTTTAGAAAATGCCACAAAAATAAAAATTGGCATTAAATGTTTTAGAAAATGCCACAGAACCACAAAACATATAAGGCTCTAGTGGTATTTCAATAAAGAAATGTCACATCAATTTTATGGCATTTTATAAAATAATGACACAAAAAATTATGTTCGTGACATTTACCAACAGATGCCACTAAACTTTAGTTGCAATGGCATTTTTTTAAAAATGTCAGGACACTAGGTAGGTGCAAATTACTTTTTATGGCACTTAGGTGAAAAGTGTCATAAACAAATATTTTATAGCATTTTGAGAAATGCTACTAAGCCAAAAACTTTCCAAGCTTATAATGACATTTTTGAAAAAACAAAAAATGCCAATATATTTTCTAAAATTTTAAAATGCAGTAAATGATTAAAAATAAATGAATTAAACTCAATATACACTATAGGAAAAAGCATATTCGGCGACTAAATTTCCAGACCAAAAAAATTTGGTCGCTGAAAGTATAGCTTTCAGCAACCAAAACAGCATTAGTTGCCAAAAGTAAAGCTTTTTGGCGACTAAACAATTTTAGTAGCCAAAAGTCTACAATTGGCGACTAAAACTAAGTTTGGTCGCTGATTATATGAGTTTTAGTGACTAAAAAATTTTTAGTAGCCCAAAGTAAAGCTTTTTGGCGACTAAAAAAATTTAGTAGTCAAAAGTCTACAATTGGCGACTAAAAAATAAGTTTGGTTGCTGATTATATGGGTTTTACTGACTAAAAAAATTTTAGTAGCCAAAAGTAAAGCTTTTTGGTGCCAAAAAAAAATTTTAGTAACCAAAAGTCTACAATTGGCGACTAAAAAATAAGTTTAGTCGCCAAAAGTAGTCATTTTTAATGCGGGAGAACTAAAATCCTAAGGCGGGAATAAAATTTTTTGGTGACCAAAATTTTGGTAGCTGAAAGTGCATCTTCGGCGACCAAATCCGATTTTGGTCGACAAAAGTTAAGTTTTTTAACAACTAAAAAATAATTAGTAGCCAAAAGTGTAGAATTGGCGACTAAAAAATATTTTTAGTCACCAAAAGTGGTCTTTTTTTATTTTGGTAGTAAATAGTTTTTTTACATAAATTATGTTCAATAAAATAATTATGTTTATACATATTAATATAGATGTATGTACTATATAATAATATATGTTGCATATATAATCATGTGGTGCTATAGAGGTGTAGTGGGAAGAGTGTGGTGTATAAGGTTTATGGTGCGGGAGGTTGGCGGTTCGAGTTTCCGCAAGAGCGGATCAAATTGTTCTACAACGAATTATCGTCACGAATGGCACTTGATAGCGTCACGAATAGTGCCTACCATGACATTAAAGTGTCACTGAAAGGTTTTAGTCTTGATGGTGTAATGACACTTATAAGTGTCACTAACTCTTTTTTTAATGACACTTGATAGTGCCACAAATAATATCTACCATGACATTAAAATGTCATTGAAAGTTTTTAGTCATGATGGTGCAGTGACACTTGCAAGTATCTACCGTGGCACTCGTATCTACCGTGGCACCTATAGAAGTGGCACTTGTTCAAAATGCCACAAGACCAAAAAATGTCATTAGAAGAATAGTTTTGTGGCACTTTCAAATGTCACTAAACTAAGAAAATGTTGTAGTGTTTTGAAATATGAAATCAACTAGGCATAACAAATACAATATATTATTAATATAAAAGTAAATATAATAGTTGTAGCTATGAATATTTTTAAAGTATATAATTTTATTCTCTTAAGATAATTTGAAGAAATTTAATACTCATTTTCTTAAGATATTCTCCTAACTGTAGTAAAAATATCCATGATTATCTATGTAGAAAAAAAATCAATTTATGATAAACGTTTGAAAAACAAAGACTGGTGAGGCAATTTACCACAACTTAAATCTTTAACTGTGTTTTCATTTTCAAATTTCAATCTCATTCTCCCATCAATATTTCAAGAATTGAAGATATTTACAAAAAATGAACATTCAATTTAAAAATAGGGAAAAGCTTCTTTCTAATTCTCATCTAGACTAGAGAGGCGTTGTTTAGGTTTGTGGAGCTCACCACGGGTTCCATTTCGATAATTCGAATCACTCAATTTTTAGGACTCTTCGTGAATATCATTAAGAAAAAATTAGATCAATCTAAATATCGCACTACAACATTTTCTTAGTTTAGTGACATTTGAAAGTGCCACAAAACTATTGGTTTAATGACATTTTTTAGTCTTGTGGCATTTTGAACAAGTGTCATTTGTATCCATGCCACGGTAGATACTAGTGACACGGTAGATACTTGCAAGTGTCACTACACCATCATGGCTAAAAACTTTCAATGACATTTTGATGTCATGGTAGATATTATTTGTGGCACTATCAAGCGCCATTAAAAAAAGAGTTAGTGACATTTATAAGTGTCATTACACCATCAAGACTAAAACATTTTAGTGACACTTTAATGTCATGGTAGGCACTATTCATGACGCTATCAAGTATCATTCGTGACGATAATTCGTTGTAGAACAATTTGATCCGCTCTTGCGGAGACTCGAACCGCCAACCTCCCGCACCATAAACCTTATACACTATACTCTTCCCACTACAACTCTATAGCACCACATGATTATAGATGCAACATATATTATTTATATAATACATACATCCATATTAATATAAAAGTATATGCATAAACATTATTATTTTATTGAACATAATTTATGTAAAATAAACTATTTACTAGCAAAATAAAAAAAGACTACTTTTGGCGACTAAAAATATTTTTTATTCGCCAATTCTATACTTTTGGCTACTAATTGCTTTTTAGTTGCTAAAAAACTTAAATTTTGCCGACCAAAATTGGATTTGGGCACCAAATAAGCACTTTCAGCTACCAAAATTTTGGTCGCCAAAAAATTTAATTCCCGCCTTAGGATTTTAGTTCTCCCGCGTTTAAAATGACCACTTTTGGCGACTAAACTTATTTTTTAGTCGCCAATTGTAGACTTTTGGTTACTAAAATTTTTTTAGTCACCAAAAAGCTTTACTTTTGGCTACTAAAATTTTTTTAGTCAGTAAAACCCATATAATCAATGACCAAACTTATTTTTAGTCGCCAATTGTAGACTTTTGGCTGCTAAATTTTTTTAGTCGCCAAAAAGCTTTACTTTGGGCTACTAAAAAATTTTTAGTCACTAAAACCCATATAATCAACGACCAAACTTAGTTTTAGTTGCCAATTGTAGACTTTTGGCTACTAAAATTGTTTAGTCGCCAAAAAGTTTTACTTTTGGCTACTAATGCTGTTTTGGTCGCTGAAAGCTATACTTCAGTGACCAAATTTTTTTTAGTCAGGAAATTTAGTCACCGAATGTGCTTTTTCCTGTAGTGTATATTGAGTTTAATTTATTTATTTTTAATCATTTACTGCATTTTAAAAATTTAGAAAATATATTGGCATTTTTTGTTTTTTTAAAAATGCCATTACAAGCTTGAAAAGTTTTTGACTTAGTGGCATTTCTCAAAATACTATAAAATATTTGTTTATGAAACTTTTCACCTAAGTGCTATAAAAAGTAATTTGTACCTACCTAGTGTCCTGACATTTTTTAAAAAATGCCATTGCTACTAAAGTTTAGTGGCATCTGTTGGTAAATGTCACGAACATAATTTTTTGTGTCATTATTTTATAAAATGCCATAAAATTGATGTGACATTTCTTTATTGAAATGCCACTAGAGCCTTGTATGTTTGTGGTTCTGTGGCATTTTTCTAAAACATCTAATGCCAATTTTTATTTTTGTGGCATTTTCTAAAAACATGCCACTAGTGTAGTGTCACTAAAGTGTAAATTTGTTGTAGTGACATTTTTGTTGTAGTGAAGTGACACTTTTTTTAATTGAAATGCCACTAGAGCCTCGTATGTTTGTGGCTCTATGACATTTTTCTAAAAAATGCCACCAAATATTCTTTTTGTGACATTTTTTAAGAACATGCCACTAGTATGGTGTCACTAAAATGTGTTTTTGTTGTAGTGTCGTAACATCTTCATTGTTTTTTACTTAAAAAATGAACGTCAAGTGTATTTTTAAAAATGAACCATTCATTTTTTTGAATATAAATGTGATAATGTGAAGATGTACTTACTAAAAACAGTATTTTTTGTGACTACTACAAGCCATCATAAATAATAGAAATGCAGCTGCAAAAGACTTTTTGTGACGGCCATGTGACAGTAAATAGGGGAACGCGAGGTGGGAGTGGTAAATACTTTTTGCGACAGCAAAGCAATGGTCACAAATTATTTGTGACCGCCTAACTACTTATAATGGCCACTATTTTGTTGTCGCAAAAAACAAAGAAAAAAAAGCCAAAAAATATTTTTTGGTGACTATCTTGTTACCATCACAAATAGTTTTCAGTGACATTTTATAAATAGTACAATAATAGCTTTTCAATGACAAATATTTTGCAGTTGCAAATAATTAATTATTATTTTTTGATTAGCAAAGAAAAAAATTCATTAGAATATGAAATTAAAGGTACATAAAGATGACATGTATCGAAAGAGATTCGGAAATTAAATAATTTTCTTATAACAAAAATATCAATTACAAGCACCAACACCTAACAATTTTTTTTTAAAAAAATAAAAATAATATTAAATTTACAAATTAATTTAAATGTGTAATAGAAATATCAACTTATATTCAAATATTATATACAATAATTACATAATAATAAAGTAATAAATGTAAAGAGATATATATTGATAAAAAAAAATGTGAAGTTATGATGCAATTTTCCCCATAGTTTTTATTGATGTGTAATCCTTTGATTTGATTATTATCAATAAAATCCTCCTTTTGCTAATAAAAAAAAATGTGAAGAGATATTTGCAAAAATTCTAATGTTCATGTATATATGTATATATACAAGTGTCAACAAAATATAAACTTCCATATATACAAAACAAATATCCATTTATCGTACTTATAAAATGTTTATACAAAGTACCAAAAAAAAAAAAAAAAATGCATAATATCAGTTTCGCTCTTAACATTGCCTACTTGATCATATCAACTACTCCCTCAGAAAACCTTATAAAAGTGTAGATCAATAAATAAGTTCTATTTATCAAAATTCAAGTGCAACACAATATATCATAAGGATTCAATTATGATAATTTTGGACTTAATTTAAAGTCTTATGGTAGAAAATTTTAATAAGAATTGAGTAATATCTAGAATTCCTAACATTTCATCATCAATTCTAGCAACAATCCCACAATGTCGGTCAATAAAAAATTTTGAAATACGAAACTATAAGAATTATAGACAACTAAGCATAACAAATACAATTTGTAGTTAATTTGTAGTTAATTAAATAGTTCTTGTGGAGTAAGCTCAACCAAGTTTCCCTGTCTATATATATGATTGGCACTTTCTGACACATCAGTGACTCCAATAGAAAAACATGCTAAAAAAACAGAAAAGAAAAAATATAAAAGTAAAAATGATTGCAAACTTAGAATCAACAAGAAAAAAAAAATAGTTATTGAAAGCCATGAAATATGAAAATGAAAGAAATGAGTTCACAACAACATTCATTTTGAAGGTCTCATAGACATAATTTGAAGATAAGAACTATTAAATTTCAGTTCTTGAATTTTTTAATTTAAATATAAAAATGAAAGAAATGGAGTTATTTAAGATTATTTGTCTAGAATCATGAAATTTGTTAGCCAAAGCAAAATTTATGGGATAACAATAGTAAAATGAAAGAGTTATTGAAAATATTTTAATTAGTTTGTGATAGATTATAAGAGAGCTTGTATTGATTGGATGGTTTGAGCAAATGAGATTCTCCCTCTTTTATAGACTTACAATGAATATTTTAAAACTTTAACAACAAGGGTATTCTCAAGTGTGATTGGTTTTGTATTATCTCAAGTGTGAAGATTATATTATAAAAATGATGGGCCGAAACCATTGAGTTGTGAGTGAGAATTGTCTCATAAAGTGGGCATCAATTGAAGTTGGGCTTGGGCCTAGCCTTGGACTTGGACTTAGACTTAGTTTTAGTCTTGCTCTGGACTGGCCTAAGCTTGTTTATGTGCATGTGCATGTATTGGACTTAGTCTTGGGCATGGGCTATGAGCTATGTTGGACTGGGCTTGTCTTGTGCATATGTTTTAGAGTGGGTGTGGATCGGGTTGTGACCCAATACCCGTATCCATTTTGCCACCCATCTAGTTGGATTATGTAAAAAGCATTATATATATATATATATATATTTATTTTATTTAACCTTTATAACTCTCATCTTTTGATGATAGAGTTGATGATCATTATGCACATGGGAGTTTTGCATCTTTGTAATTTTAGCCCTAAAGGCTAGAGTTGATGGCCATTGATGTTAGGTTTTATGGTAACCTTCATGGCTAAGACCTCTGCCTTACAAATATAAAAAAGGCATTTCCCCTCCAACTTAGAAGAAGAGTTTTTGAGAGATTTTGATGAAAAATAGGGATGTTGTTTTGAGATAAAAAAAAAAGTTGGAGATGATTTTTTACACCAAAGAAAAATTTTCCTATCTTCTGCTAGTCCTTTCTTTGGTTCTTGTTAGAGAGAGTGCAACTATTATCAAGTTTGTCAAAGCTAACAAAAGGTACTTCTGCGTTACCCCGGTCTAAACCGTCGTATCTTGGGAGACAGAAGTCGATGTTTCTCCAGCATCCACAGTGAGGCAGCTAATCTATTTTAAGGATACTGCGGTATCACACAGGCTTCGATTGCTTTCTTTTACTAGTTTTATTTTAATATGAATTTCTATAATTTCTAGTATGTTCTTGTTCTAAAATTCAAAATGGTTTTTCAATATGAATCTATTTATTTTATTTAAGTACACAATTTATACAACAAACTTAAAACAGATTAATGTGTTTATCATGAAATTAGATATTTAGATTCATATGAAATTTGTAACAACTAGATTTCACCGTGCATGCTACTGTTTGTTTCCAAACTTTCGGGCCTGGCCCTTCCAGGATAATATTCTTATCACGATTTAGATTTATATTAATTTCCTCTACTGTGCATGCTGCTATTTTATGGTCCTTATCATGATTGATTTGGTTTTCCTCATATACATAAAGTGTTGCTTGTAATAATCCACTGCCTTTATATAATACATGATTATAATTAATCTAATGTACACAATGCTATGGGATTATAATTTTCTGCTTTCTAATTCACTGTTTTGTGAAAATGGATTATTAGATGCAAAGTTTAAAATGGTGTTATTACTAGATTTCTAGTAGATTAATTTGTCCTAATATAAGTTTATTATATGGGTACCAATCTTTGCATGACATGTAGTATAGAAGCTTTGTATAAAAACATGCTCATATTTTTAATTTTATAATACAATTTGCATGTTCAACATTGTCTAGATTTTAATTGGTTTTGTTACATGCTTACATTACTAGAAATATAATTTTTTGCGTCTATTTTTTTGTGACTGATTATTTAACCGTCACAAAAGTCACTTTTTACCTAACAATCTCGTTTTACTTAACCCCAGTCGTGTTCTTAAAGGAAAACAAAAAAATAAAAAAACCCCTAAATTGTGTAAAACTTGCCCCATCCCCTTTAACTTTTATTTCCCAACTCTCTCTCTCTCTCTCTCTCTCTCTCTCTCTCTCTCTCTCTATTTCTCTCAAAATCTCACAAATCATACTGGTAATCTCTCAAATTCTCCTCTCTCTCACTCGTCTCTCACTTTGATGAAGATATGAAGATTTTGATCAATTGTTGATGAATATTTGAAGATTTCGATCTGCTGTTGATGAAGATTTCGATCGATTCATAATCGATAAGCCTAATTTCTATGTATGAATCCAACTCTCTGTCTTTGTAATTCCTATATCTTTCTTTCAGCTCCCAAATTCTCTTCGACTCATGGCTTTGTTCGATTTTGAATATCAACATCAACGGTAACAACATGATTTTTTTTCCAATTCAATTTATTTTTATCAATGCGGTGCAGATTCTGATATCGAAACATCTTTTTGATTCGAAGATTCATTTTATTTATTTATTTATTTTTTAAAATTATTAAATCTTGATTTGCTTTGGCTTTAAAACTTGATCTGAGCATTTCTCTAGATTGTTTGCTAAATTTCATTTAGTTTTTGAACTTCTTGTTTGTATGCTGAGGAAATTTTAGGAACCAACCGAGTTTCAAACTTTTACTATTATGCTTTTATGTTTGTTTGGCTAGAAAACTCTGCTTTCTTGTTCTTTTGTACTACTCATGGAGGAGTTGGATGTTTCTTCAATGGCAGCTTTATCTAACCACGTACGTTTAGGAAGTGTGATAGAAAACAAAATACAAATTTTGTACTCAATAATATGGGTAACTAATTTTCATTACCTCACCAATGTATTGGTTTAGTAGCCTCATTATTTTTCATGCTTTACATTAATGTATTGGTAACACATAATGGAGATTGTTTTTGATAGCTAGGGGTGGGGAGACTAGACGAAGATGGGAAGAAGGAATGAAAAATTGATTACAAAACATTGGAAATCATCTTTTTTCTAGAATTTAGTAAATTATATGTGAATACTAGTTTCCACTTTTAAAACAAAAATGGACTCTACAAACAAGTTTAGTTACTAGTTTTCAAAACTTTTGTAACCATAAACAAATATGTTTCAAAACAGAAATAGTGAGAGAGAGAGAGAGAGAGAGAGAGAGAGAGAGAGAGAGAGAGAGAGAAGGAAGAGCACCTAAGTAGTGCAACATGAGGCGAAAGTTCTAATTCACCCTTGTCATTATGGTAGAATTGTTTTGGAGTAGCAGGGTAATCAAGATTTCGTTTCCAAAGACATAATATACATCTGTTATGGGGCTCCTAGTTGGTTTTTTGCGGTAGTAAAATGGAAAACCACATAAAAACAAGAACCCAGAAATAGTCCTTGCAATTGCTAAGATTTTAAAGGACTCTTTCCACAGTAGGGGCCCAAACACAAAGAAAGCCACAGTGGCACCCAAAAACTTGTTCAAGCGAACCCAAAAATTTACACGGGCTTGAACTCGTTTCTTGTCTTGGTTTGGCTTATCTCGGTGGCCTATTTGGTCACCTAAAAATGCATGAATTTCAAAGTTTTACTATTATGCTTTTATGTTTGTTTGGCTAGAAAACTGAAGCTCACCTCAATTGAGGTAAAAAATATATATATAT